>CM035442.1:9175183-9765183 GCA_020310875.1 Ceratopteris richardii | reverse complement strand
TCTAATTCTATTCATATACATACATTCACACACACCCTCCCAAAAAAACTAGGAATTTTATTCTCCAGTTTACTAGCATGATTCCTTCAGGCTACGAGTATGAGCAAGCCTATCATATTTCAGTCTACTAGGATAGCTACTTGTATATGTAAATGAAATCAAACCCAAAAAATATAAATAAAATTGAAGCATACGAAGCATAATAAAATTCATAAAAATTAAGTTAGCATAAATGGAAATAACAAGATACAAAAGCAGGACCAATGATAACAGCTTGTCAAAAAAATAAAGGAAACCATTTACAACTCTGCAAAACAAAATGGAATTTTGTAGCTCTTGAATAAAATAAAACAAACATCAAGAGCAACAGATATGCAGATCACCTTTTCAAGACAGATTTGGATTAAGTGAAGACGATCATTGAGATGCAAGAGGGCTTACTACTCATAAAGCAAGAAGAATCAAGAATGCAAATGCAAATAATCAGAAACAAACTGAAAGACAGAAACGTATATAAACTCCCTAAATGTTTATGACACATCTTAAAGAGAGGCAGTTTCAAAAGGGATGAGTAAGAAGCCATAGGATGCATTTGATATGGAACCTGATCTGACCCAGAAGCAATTGGAGATCCTCATTCCATATCCTGTGGGTGTTCATAAAGAAAAGAGTGACAAATCAATTACTTACAGAAAGGCAGCTGAAAATAACAAGAGATTTTATCACGACTCTCTTCTGCCACTCAGATTCTTCCAGTTTTTCCATCCATCTTTCTACCTACACAAGCATACAGAATTTCATGAATAAGGATAAGCCAGAGAAATGTTGATCTTATGTATTGTCTATACAAACACACACATGTAATTGGAAAATAGAAAACAAGTCACACAAATGAAGCAGAGGAGTATGAAACACAAAAAATCGTAAACAAAATTGCAAAAAGAAAGTCAATTAAGCACAAAAATGAATCTAAGAGCTCAGCAAACAAAGAACCAATGATAAAAAGAGGGCAAAGAAATGAATAAAAATCAGAAGTGTGTTTGTTGAAGTTGTTAATGCAAATGTGAATTAATATGAAACAAAGAAGCACATTCTGTACCGTTGGGTGAAAATAAGCATAGAGCATTCCAATAATCCAAATATACCGATCAAGACCAGATCTAAAATGCCATTCATGTAACAACGGGAGATCTGGCTTTCTTGGGTCTTTATAACCTGAAGCACAATAATAGAAGGCCATGCTTGGACACATCCAAGGAAATAGAGAGAAAAAAAAAATGAAATAGTGGTTTGAAATCTTACCCACAAGCCATGTTAGAGGGCTCCAAAACATCTCAAAGACACCAGGAACTTCCCACATTACAATGACTACAGCAAAGCAGCAAACTATCTTTATGGCCATAACAGACCCCACCTCATTATATTTATTGAAAAGCCCAAGTGCCATATAAACCATCAGAGTGAACAGGGTATGCATAGGACAGATGTAATAAAGCATATAATCATTGTTAAGCACAATGCAGCAAAAGAAAACAAGGAAATTGAGGCGCCACATCATCTGCAAGAATATACAAAATTTCAAGAAATCATTGATATACTATCATATAATGCTTATCAGTGAAAAAGAAAAGAAAATGGTTTACACATCTCATCATCTAGACAATACTGCACCTGACAGAAACGGCCAAGGCTAAAATCCTTGCGGACATAGTAATAGGAAAAATTTCCAAAACCCGTCATCCAAACATATGCTGCTATGAATACTCTGATAGCATTGTATATCTCCACAGCTGCGAAATAATGATATAGCAAGAAAAGTACCTGTGAATTACATGTACATACATAATCAGCAAACCATAGTCAAATTGGTAAGGTTTACTTTGATTTATACAGTTTGTCCTAAATTGATAAACAAAAATTCTAAAAAGAAACTTATCTTTTATACAGCATAATAATAGAATCGGTAATGGGTAAACGCTTACATCTCTTAATGAACATGAAATCCTAAGGCTAGTATTCATAATCACAAACAGCAAAGCAACCTAAATATCAACTTGAAGAAATGCCAACATTGCCAGCATTTTAAGTAACCAGAAACAAGAACTTAATGGATCTGACCTATCAGACGCCCTTTTGCATTACATTGAGCGAAGAACTGAATCTCAGACCTTATTAGAGCAGCATTATGATGATTAATTATCATCGAAAATATAATTATTTAAACTGGAAAACAAGAACTGCCCGTGCTTTGAGACAATTCATGCCTTAAGAGACCTCATTAAGTTCAGTTAAAAGAACAGATCAAATGTCCAAGATGTAGCATTGAGAATCAACCATCAGTTAAATATAAGTTCAGTACCATGAGCTCAATCCATCCTATGTACTCAAATACATAATATGCCAAAACCACATGCTACACTCTTCAAAAAATGATTTGTTTCATATTGAAGAAACTGTTAAGAACACCAAAGTCTCCCAAGCTTCAGTAAGTACCAGAAGCAAGAACATAGAATTCAGTTTAGCATCAAAATTAAATAAGTAGGCTGGCTTCATCTAACAAAACATTTGTAGTATTTTCAAATCAAATCACATAATATTATAAAAATCCCATTCATCTCCCAGAACACAGGTATAATAAAGAACTAGACCCGATTCCCTGGAATACTTGGGGGGGTTGAAACTCATTACAGCTTGTAATATGATCAATGTAGACAACAATAGATGCAACTTTCAGAAAACAAGCATGAGAGATGCAATTACAAAAAAATACTACCTGCATCCATCCCTTCCATTCTTCAGTTTGATGACGATTCAAATAAAGAATTGTTTTGTTGGATGCAACTGTCTTTTCAACGTGCTTCTTCAGGGAGGTGATTGCAGAAGCACATATCAGCAATAGGTACAAGAAAAGGAAGAGATCCCTATTATAGTTCTGGAAAGTAGATCAGAGTCACCAAATTATTGCACTGGACCTCAAAAAGATATATTTACAGATTCTACTGAGCTGTGAATGCAAACGCAAAAAAAAATTTGAAAGGAATATAAATGAATGAGATCTAAGTTCCATCCCCCACGATCCCTGCTTGCAATGAACTTGAAAATGTTGAATGCCCACTAAAGCTTTTTCCCAGTTAGAATATATAAAACAGTGATTTGATACTTGACTAAAACTTTGACAGACAACAAAGAATGCTTAAGGTTAAAAAGATTTTTGTTTTAAATCTTTTTAACCAAAAAAAAGATCTTTTTAACCAAAAAAATGTTTCACCAAAAATGTTTTAAGCATCCTGATAAAAAAAATGTTGTTAATGATGAGAACACACCTTCGATGTTTCACCAAAAAGATTTGTCCGGTCACAAATAAAATAATAGAGCAACAACGATATGAACTCTGACCTGCATGTGCAGGAATAATTTTTAAAAAAAGTGTCATTATGAGTTTGAAGAGCAGAATCAAAGCATTCTGTACGTTATAGCTATCACAATAAAAACTTACATTGCCCTCAAAGTTATCCGATTCTCAAGTAGAAAGGCTTCATTCATTGTTAAGAACCTGCAATAAATGATATGTGAATCTATAACACAAAAAGCATGAGCTCCATGTAAGAACAACCACATTCATTTCATTGCAATTCAATGTTCTTCTACCCACCTAATAAATTGATCTTTTACAGATGGAGAAGAAACCTTTCCCAGCTGGCCTGATTCAAGTAAGACAGCATTTTCTTCATCTTTGCCATCTTGATTCACTCTGTCTGCAAGCCTGATGTCTGAATGCCTGACAGAAAAGAAACCACCAAATAAGTTTGAAACTAATAGATCACTTATTTCGCGTAACAAAGAAGCCAATGACCTGCACTGCATAAAGTGGACTAATGGCTGCTCAAGTAGAAAGAAAATTGTGAAGTTCAAAATGCTACATACACTTTTGTTGAATGCTTCCGATGACGTAATACTTCAGCATAAAGCCAAGCAGTCACGATTGGGACTATTGCAAGAAAGAAGGACAACTGTAAAGAAGCAAGAAACCACAATAAGTAGCAGATATGTCTTTAAGAGTCCAGAACGATTAACATATGCACCTAGTAAGCAATAGATCATCAATATATGCAGTCATGATTGGGACTATTGCAAGAAAGAAGGACAACTGTAAAGAAGCAGGAAACCACAATAAGTAGTAGATATGTCTTTATATGCATCTAGTAAACAATAGTTCATTACAATAGAAAAGAAAGGACTACCCAAAAAAACAAAAAAACTCATGATGTATACATGGAAAGGGCAGACCTATAGAGTCTAGAACTAAACAAAATAGTGAATAGCAATAAGAATAAAGCACACATTCAAAACGAATGATAGCAGTGATTCCAAGTAAAGAAACTCAAAAACAAAGAAAACCAGTAAGAGGCATGCAAAACAAGCTAGATCAAGATTTACCTGTTGCAAAAAATGCAACACAAGTTATGCAACTTACACTACACACAAATATACATCATTGGCTTCGACTGTTCAATACCATACCTAACATTTGCTCCCTCAAAGAACATGCTGCATCTAGAACTAGGCGTACAAATTCAGTATCTAACCACGTTAGTATGCACAAAAGAGCATATGTTTATTGTTGATATAAGTTACACCACCATGCAGCCAGTGATCCAAGGGGACCAAACAGGATCATCTGCAATGCAGCAGAGCACTTTACTTCCCTGGTAACAGCATGTTTGGAAATAGGGGGTTTGATTCTACTCCCGGAACAAGAAATACTAATCATCAAGTAATAAGTCAACTCTCATTCAATGGTATGTCGAATCACCATAACCAAATGCAAAAACATAGCATTCTTCTCTAAGTTTGTAACCCCTCACATTACAATAGTCTGCAGATCAAAATTCATTTTCTCAATAAGTTTTCCGCGTGTGCCATGGAATCCAGCACGTTAAAGCAAAGGTTCCTAGCACCTTGCAAATTACACTTCATTCATCACTTTGCGTTGCTAATCACCGAAGATGGTTTGAAAAACTGACTTTGTAAACATTCTATGCAACAAGCGCATAGTCAAGATCGAATCCTCTCAAGGATCACTAAGCCCCCTCATTCTGAATCCCCTCGGGTCGTTGAACAACCATCCCACGCCTTTGGGTAAACTTCTTCTCATTTCAGTAAGCATTTTATGCAAGTAGCATTTAATTAAGCTCCAGAGCCTGTCAAAGATTACATTGCCCACTATATATGAACCCTCTCCGTAAGTATTGACCCTCCCACACCTACAAGTACCTGCTTTCACCGCAGTAATCATTCCTTTCTCCTCTTTGCCTCATGGTATCACATTTGGATTTTAGCTGAAACTAGCACATCAAAAATACACAGAACGAGGGAAAAAAAAGGGAGGAGAACAAGAAAATTGGAAAGATCTGAAATTTTGAGCTAGACTTTGCATTAGCTTAGAATAGAACACTTAATATTTTCCCTATGCTGGTGCGGTACTATGCGTAAGAGAGAAAGATAAGATTGGGTAAAGACACACACAAACACACAGATTACTTCTAGATCTTCTCTACAAAAAAGTTTCAATATAAACCTGCTACGTCAGTATCTCCACTGTTCAGAGGAATTACAAAAACCCAGAGCATTCAATAGTATCATAATCAGGGTAGACACCCCATTAACTGAAAATTCATGCTGGATGACATGGATGGACGAAAGGTGCCCATTACCTGACCAGGGGTCAACGGCCCTCGCTCAACCATCTTTCTCCGTTAATCTAGATCTTCGCAGCAACCAAACATAAAAATGAATCTGTATGAAACACGCTAGATCCAAGGTTAATTAATTTCGAGAATCATCCATGCGTCGGCGCAAGCAGTACATGGATCCGGGCAAAAGGATTTTCTGTAGGCACGCGGTTTAGTGATTCGAAACTCTCTGTTTCCTGCCCAGATCGAGCTTACTAGCAATAGTAAATCGTAAAGCCGGTTGCTACCGGAATGGTCAGTCGCTGCACACACATTCAAGAGGAACACGATACGGTGCTTCCTGTAACAGAAGGTGTTGCAATTGAGAGACAAGGGCACATAACCTCCTGGTGATCCTGCTAAGCAAGAAGCAGCTGGTAAAATAAGGCGGGTAAAATGACTCGCCAAGAAAGATAGGAATGAAATGGTGAATGCCACTCTCCAGCAGAACCCTTTTCTCTATCTTTCAAATGAGTAAAAATAAATAACAGAGAACTGCATTGAATTGATTCACCGCGACTGTCAAGCGACAATGTAGGGTCAGTTTTGCATTGTTAGTGAAGTTCCAAATCCGCAGTGTGAAGCAATATACAGGCTAACACTTCCACAGTCCCTGCTCTGAGAGCTGGCGGGCAGCGAGAAAGGGGTGCTGATCTACGTTTCTTGCTGTATGCATGGATCAAGAATGCAGAGCACAGAAGAAAAGAGACAGAAAAGATCAGTAGGTGGGTGACGGGGTCTTGGCTGTTAAGCAACAGATCGCTATCTCTACCCACAGGATGCACCCACCGGCATAGTCATCGCCGTCTCATCAGAAATCCAGTCGTTGCGCTAGATGCCGTATAGCTGTGAGCTCAGCTGATGATGAATTGTAATGTTTGGCGTACAAACTTCCCACAGACACCAGAATTTCACTCCATCGGTGGGTCGACAATCGTGCAAGTGAAACATTGACACAGTCTTATTAGAGTATACCAAAGGAACGTATGGCAAATTGCAGAGTACATACACTAACCTTGAACTGAAAATGTAATGGTTTTGCCAGTTAAACTAATTGTAACTGAGTTGTCATCTTGTTTAATTTATTCTTTGTGGATATCTCACTGATACTATGTCCATTCACTTGTAGAGTTGCACTTTCAAAATTAAAAATCGGAAGAGTAGGCTTCGGCTGAACCTTCATTTTAAAAAAAAATGTAGAGTAGATTCAGATGTGTGGGGTGAACCATGTCCGAAGTCACTCTTTTAAATTTCATTCTTAAATTACACAAGAAGCAAATGTCCTCAGAAGAGACACGTCATTAAGCCCTTGTGGCCTTCACCTTCTCCACTTTGGAACTTCTAGCCCCTTGGAGCATCTCATCTTTTTTTTTTTTAATAAAGGAAGTTCGGCCTTAGCCTACTCTCCCAGACTTGTATTAATAAAAAGAAAAGCACAAGTGAAGGGGACTAGTGCCCACGGGACCCCCCGATCCCACAGAACAGGGGCAGATTTTATAGAGTTTAGATGGCATTACATAAAAGATTAATCACCCTCTGATCACCCTCATGTGGGGCCCACTTGGGTTTAGGCTTATTGTTGATCAGGAGGAGCACTTGATGATGCTTGAAGGAAGGAGATTTCTTACAATTAGCGATTCTTTTGCTAAGGAGGAAGAGCGATTTCTCTATCGAACACTCTTTGGGGGAGTCACCAAAGTTATAAGCACATCTTTCCGTCATATCTTCCATAGGACCTCCCCTCTTATGGCATTCTTAAGAGTTGCGGAGCAGCCGATCGCTTCTCCTAGTAGAGCTTGTTTCCAACTGATATGTTTCTAAAGTCTATGTTACAAGGAGTCAATAAAAGAGGAGGTGTGAACCACCTCCTAACTCATTTTAGAGGATTCTCACATGAGTGCCAAGTGGCACTCATGTGTAGAACATTGGACTCAATCAAAGAGAGAGAGATTAAGAGAATCGTACGTGGCTGGGCGGTTAAAAAAATGGCTTCGGTCTCCGTGCTCGCGCGAACAGAGAGAAGAGCTTCCTCGTGTACTGTGCAAGATCTCCCCCAAAAGTGAGGGGAGTCACTGGAAGATACTGTGAGTCAACATTGGTATCAGAGCCAGAGGTACCGGCGTTCAGTAGCCAGCCACGCGCGCTCGTGAAGAGAGAGAAAGGACGACCAGCAGTCCCCACCCGCGTTCAGAGAGGAGATTCCTCTTCCCTTCCTCCTCCCCTCCTCTAGGATGAGGAATGAGGAGTTTTAACCCTTTATATATACCCATATTCTTCAGCACGTGCGCTCATATATGGGATAAAGATCTCTGTCGACAGGTATCTCCATTCTTTTTCGAACGTACAGAGGTTTCCGGTTGTGGTTGAAAAAATTCGAGTTTTTTTTAAATAAACCTTGGAGCATGAAGATGATGTCATGGATCAAGATATTGGCTAAATGAGGATGCACATATGTAATACGGGCTGTGGAGAAGGGTTTTGGGTCTTGGGTTTTCCTTGAAAAGCTTCAGTCCTTCAGTTTGGAGCTCTTCAAAGTCTCTACTTCAAGAAGGTTACCATTTTACCTCCCATCGGTGACATACCCGACTTCTCCGCACCATATCTTCTTCATACGATATCGGATTTCAAAAATCTCGGTCACGTTTCAAAGCTACATTTCTAAGCTTCGCTCAGAGACCATCGGTGTTGGATTTGGATGAGATTTGCCCCATCAAAATCTCTCTGCAGCGCTTCAGCAGGAACTAGGCGGCCACTCCCGGGCCTAGTTTTTCATCATCCGGACTCCAAATCCAATTTTTTTCACTTGGAATAGTCTCAAATACTTGAAGTACAGGTGCTGGGCAGCAATTTGTGGACTGGCGAGGATCCGAATATCTCTGAAATTATTCAGTTGCACTCAGTTTGCCCGTTTGGGGCTTTTCCTACGCACTTTTGGTGTTGTTTTGGATGGTTTATGGTGTTGAGAACCTCCCCGGACCAAGCGGACATTTCCAATTTTTTCTTGGGACTGGCGAGGATTCAAAACCAGCGGCTTGAAGCATCAAAGACCACTTGGATTACGCTTCCGCAACTCTACTTTGTATCAGGGAAGTGCTCTTGTGTTATATTTCTCTTCTTCTTGCATATTTAAACTCTACTTCCATTCATTTTCATATACTCTAGTTAGCAAACGGGGGAAGGGTACTTAAACATGGAAACTAAAGGCAAACAAATAGTTGAGACCACTTCTACACCTAGAGAGCAACTAGAGGATCTTGATGCTAGGATGGAAGAAGTAGAGTTAGGGCAAGAAATAGAAGAGACTTTAGAAGAAAAAGAGCCTTCACAGCAAGAGTATACTTATGAAGAGCTTATAGATGAATTTGTCACTCGTGACCAATTCAGTAATTTGAAAGAACAAACCCTTAAGTTAGAGAAAGATTTGGGTAGCATCACATCTCTTATACAACAACTTAAGTCTCAAATGATCTCCCTTGAGACTAGTGTCACCTCTTTCCTAGCTAGGAAGGAAAGAGAGACTCCTACCATTCCTCTAGAGATTACTAGGAAAGAAACTTCTCTTCCTAGTAAACATAAAGGAGAGAGCTCTAGGGAAGCTCCCCTCCTGAAAGACTTGAAGCCACCTACCTTCACGGGGGATGACCGAGACAGGAATAAGGATGCAATCTACACTTTTTTACAAAAGTGGCATGATTTGCATCAATTGAAGGGCACCCCACCTGAGTATCGTGTGCTAGAGGTGAGTCTTTCCCTCGGCCCACGTGCTTATAAGTGGTGGATGAGTCTTAAAGAGGCGAACTCTATCCCTAGTGACTGGACTCAGTTTGAGACTCTTTTCCTAAAAGAGTTTCTTCCTGAAAATGAAGAGGAGAGGAATTGGGATGAGTGGGATAGGATTACTCAAAGAGGCAGGCCTCTTTCAGTCTATCTATCCCACTATAGAGAGATCACTTTGAAGCTTAAGGGTCTAGATGATTTTCAGAAGACCAGAGGGTTTGTTAGGGGCTTGGATAAAGCCATAAAGAGGGAAGTCAGGAGGAATGCGCCTAAGACGTTTGAGGAGGCGATCAAATATGCACAGATATATGAGGACCATAACCGTCCTGAGTATACTCCTATGGAGACGGATCAGCCCCTTAAACCTCTTAGTACCACTAAATTTAAGAAAAAGTTGCCTTTTGGGAAAAACAAGGTTTTTATTAAAAAACTACTTCATAAACTATGCTTTGGTCAAGAAATTGAAGATTCCCCAGCAGCCTAGTGCACATAAATACATTGTATCTATGATGCAAGGGCAAGATAAAAGAATATGGGATACTATGGTATCCAATTTGGAAGTCAAGATGCAGGATTATACAGATCATATGGACTTCCAAATTATGTACATGGAGAGGACAGATCTAGTCTTAGGAAGAGAGTGGCTATGGGGGTTGGGAGATACACTTAAACGCAGCTATCAAAATAACACACTCGAGTTTGAAAAGAATGGAAGTAAAGTTTATATTCAGGGAGAGAGGATTGTACCTAGTGCACCTCTCATCTCATCATTAGAGTTGTATAGTCTCTATTGTTCACAACATGTACAGGATATGTTTTTATTGTATAGTCATGATATGGAGCATTGTACAGACAGCTCATCTGATGTATATTTTCATGCTTTGAATGTAAATATGAACAGGACTTTCTACTATTCTTTTTTGCAAGAGTGTGTAGTTAAAAGTTTTAAGGATCTTATGTTTGAGTACAGAGATGTTTTTCCCACTGACTTACCTAGAGGGCTACCACCTGAAAGAGGGGACATTGACCATGCCATAGAGGTTGTTACTAACACTAACCCTATTTGTAGACCACCTTATAGGCTTAGTGTTTCTCAGCATGAGGAGGTTGAGAAGCAATTGCAGGATTATTTAGATAAAGGCTTCATCAAACCTAGTAACTCACCATGGGCATCGTCAATGCTCCTAGTTAAAAAGAAAGATGGCTCTATGAGACTATGTATAGATTATAGAGCACTTAATAAGGTAACTATCAAAAATAGATTTCCAATGCCTAGGTTGGAAGATCTATTTGATCAGTTACATCAAGCTAGGTATTTTACCAAGCTTGACCTTAGATCAGGATATCATCAGATCAGAATTAGGGCAGAGGATGTCCCTAAGACTGCATTTAGGACTAGATATGGGCATTATGAGTTTTTGGTGATGCCTTTTGGTCTCACCAATGCTCCTGCCACTTTCATGAAACTCATGAATAGTGTTTTACGGCCTTATCTAGGACACTTTGTAGTAGACTTTTTAGATGACATTCTGATCTATAGTGCATCAGAACAGGAGCACTTGGAACACTTGAGAAAAGTATTTCAAGTGTTAAGGGAAAATTCGCTCTTTGCTAAGGAGTCAAAGTGTGAATTTTTCAAGAAAGAGGTTAAATACCTTGGGCATATAGTCTCCCAAGATGGAATCCAAATGGATCCTGAAAAAGTAAGGGCTATTATGGAATGGCCACACCCACGGAACCTGGAGGAGCTGCAGATCTTCCTAGGTTTATCAGGTTTCTATCGAAGATTCATTAAGAACTATGCCAAAATTGCTGTCCCGATGACGGAACAGCTTAAAGGGAAAGGGAAAGCCTTTCATTGGGGAGACGAACAGAAGCAAAGTATGGAAAAGTTGAAGGTAGCAATTGCTACAGCTCCACTTTTACATATAGCAGATCCCAATAAACCATTTGTGGTTGAGACTGACGCGAGTGATTTTGCTTTAGGAGCGGTTTTAGTACAGGATGGTCGACCAGTAGCTTTTGAGAGCAAGAAACTAGAACTGGCTCAAAAGAATTACTCCGTCTATGAGAAGGAGTTGTATGCAATAGTCCATGCTTTGAAGAAGTGGCGTCATTATTTATATGGTGCCAAAGTTACGATAGTGTTTGATCAAGAGAGCATTAAGTGGCTCTCTAATCAAACAGACCTTAAGGGTCGTAAGGCCCGATGGGCAGAGACCCTTCAAGAGTTTGATTATGAGCTTAGGTATAGGAAGGGAAAGTTTAATGTGGTGGCTGATTCACTTAGCCGCATGCCTATGCTCAATGGACTGAGTTTTACTCAGATCACTAGTGAGCTACTTGAGTCTATTAGAGGGAAATGTAGGCTTGATCCTACATATTCCGAAATTTGGGAAGCCATAGAGAATGGGGATCGTGATATACGGGTTTCCAATGAGGATGGAGTATCGACGGGTACTCAAGAAGGGTTCAAGTGGAAGAATTACAGTGTCCAAGATGGATATCTGTTATATAAAGGTAAGGTGTGTGTCCCTAGAGATACTGAGATGAGACGGCATATTTTATATGAGTGTCATGACACACCTAGTGCGGGACACCCAGGAGTTAACAAGACTTATGATCTTGTTAAGAGGCAGTTTTATTGGCCTGGACTTCATAAGGACGTCCTAGAGTATGTGCTTAAGTGCAATAAATGCCAGGTCAACAAAGCTGAGAGGTTGAGGATTGGAGGACTACTCCACCCATTGGATATTCCTAATGGGAAGTGGGAGAGTATCTCCATGGACTTTATAGTCGGATTACCTAAGACACAGAGAGGGCACGACTCGGTCTGGGTAATTGTGGACAGGTTAACCAAAATGGCTAGGTTTATTCCGACACGTACTACAGTGAAGACACCAGAGTTGGCTAGACTCTTTGTTGAGAACCTATACCGGTTATATGGTCTTCCTTTAGACATAGTTTCTGATCGGGATAGGAAGTTTACTAGCCACTTTTGGAGAGCGGTCTTCAAAAGGCTGGATACAAAGCTTAGCATGAGTACGGCCGAGCATCCACAGTCGGATGGGCAAACAGAAAGGGTTAACCAAATCCTAGAAGATATGCTTCGAGCATATGTAAATGAAAGGCAAACTAATTGGGAAGAGTACTTACCTATAGTAGAGTTTGCATATAATAGTGCCAAGCACTCTTCCACTGGGCATAGTCCATTTATGCTTATGTATGGGTTTCAGCCAAGGGCTCCTTATGCAGTAGGCTTGCAGAATGAAAAAGTTCAAGCTGCAAAGGACTTCTTGGAAGAGATGAACGATATGCTTAGATTTGCTAAGGACAGCATTAGGAGAGCTCAAGATAGAGCTAGAGCCTATGTTGACCCTCAAAGGAGAGAGATCAACTTTGAGGTAGGAGAGCAGGTCTATCTTAGAGTTCCATCTAGGTCTGAAACCATGAAGACGGGACCATGTCCAAAATTATCTCCTAGGTATTGTGGACCTTTCCAAATACTTAAGAGAATAGGAAAGATGGCTTACCAGCTCCAACTTCCAGAGAATAGTCAAATCCATCCAGTTTTTCATGTAAGCCGGCTTAAGAAAAGGCTAGGTGAATCTAACAACCTCATTCCAGATAGTGAGGTAGTAGAGCCTATTCTTGTTCAATCTATTCCACATGAGCCAGGGAGCATACTACACACTCGAGAGAAACGGACGAGGAGTCACTTGTATAAAGAGTGTCTAGTAAAGTGGAAAGATAGTTCAGAAGATAGTGCCACATGGGAGCGGGTTAGCACCCTACAGAGACGGTTTCCCAGTTTCAATTTACCTTCCCAAGAGTCTTCTTAAGGGGAAGGATATGGGGAAACAACACGGAGACAGGACCATGAATTTCTATTCATGGGGATTTAGTGGGAGTACTTTTCCCTTGATTATCTCTTTCTACTAGGCCTTCCAATACCATTTTTGAGGACAAAAATGGAGTTAAGGGGAAGGAAATGTTACAAGGAGTCAATAAAAGAGGAGGTGTGAACCACCTCCTAACTCATTTTAGAGGATTCTCACATGAGTGCCAAGTGGCACTCATGTGTAGAACATTGGACTCAATCAAAGAGAGAGAGATTAAGAGAATCGTACGTGGCTGGGCGGTTAAAAAAAATGGCTTCGGTCTCCGTGCTCGCGCGAACAGAGAGAAGAGCTTCCTCGTGTACTGTGCAAGATCTCCCCCAAAAGTGAGGGGAGTCACTGGAAGATACTGTGAGTCAACAGTCTAATTTTCTTTTCGACAATCTGCCAGAGCCTTTGGAGTTGGGACAGGTAAAGAAGATGTGAGCAATATCTTCAATGGACCGGAAGCAGCCCTTGTACCAGGGAGGCACCTCACAAATTTTGCTAGCCTTTAGGTTGGTCCAGATTCCTCGATAGAGAATTTGCCATAAGAGGACAGGTTTTTTGAACTCTATGAGAGGGTGCAAGATAGCCATGAACTTGGAGCATCTCATCTTGTCTTGATGTTTACTTGTCGTCTTCATGTTTATTTGTTGTGCGCAGGGTCCATGAATGGCAGCATTATTGTGTGCAAGTATAGGTCGTAGAACTCTTCACCCATTGCAATAACTAGAAAACAAATGTCCCCAAACAAGAAATACACCGTTAGCCCTTTCTGGCCTTTTACCTTCTTCACCATGGATCTATCCCTTTGAGGAACCTCATGGTGTCTTGATGTTCAATTCTATGTTACGGTCTATGAATGATAGCATAAACGTGGGGAGAAGGTGAAAGGATGCCGTATATATGCATGCACTTGTTCATCTGTTCGAGGATTAGAGTGGAATTCTTCAAATCCATGGTTCTATTCATTGAATGTTTTGCCTCTTTCTTTGGGAGAGGTAGATGCTCGGATACAAGCTTTGAGATGGGCACACACATGATAGTGCATGTCAATCAAGGAAGGAAGCATGGAGGGGGAGGGAAGGCTTGAACCTCTCAATTGCTACCAAGCTCATAAGAACGAACATTAAACGATAGACCATGAATAATGTCTCGCTATTTACTATACATGATTTGGGACAAACTATACTTTTTAATTTTGTTCTCTCTTTGCTAAAGCATTTAAAGGGTTTGTTTGTTTATTTATTTATTTATTTACTCATGCTTATGCATAGGTATGCGGAGAGTGAAATGGCAAGAGTGACACGTGTAACTCTCTCGTTCTCCTCTCTTTCTCTTTATGAGCGAAGGAGAGAAACATTAAGTTTTATGTGAAGTGGTGTGTGTGAGAGTGAGTGGTATAAACACGGGAAAGACGCGTGAAAGGGGTCAGCTTTTGCATTTAAATCTTGTCCATTGCCATATTTTTTTGCATTAAAATCTTGTCCATTGCCATATCTTTCACATCATGTGATGAGTCTCTTTTTGTATCACGTGGAATTTCATGCTCAAATGGGGCATGGAATGGCTTTTCATTTCCACTTGAATGAAATATGAAGATCTACTAATTGATTGGAATTTATTTAAAGGACGTCTCCTTGTCAGCTCATATTTGTAGTCTATCTCCCTCATATTCATATTTTTACAAGTTGGGTCACATGGAAGATACTATATATGTGATGGATGAATCCACAACCTTCAAAGGGGTGTATCTCCAATCTCATTTCTTGGTGTGACGAAAATATGTATCTACTTGATAGCTTGTCTTTCTTAAGTATGGAACATGTCACTTTAAGAGGGGAGTGAATGTAAGGAATTGAATTCACAACCTATTGGTTAAGAATGTGATGGGCTAACCACTTGCCCCAAAAGTCATGGTTGAGGATCCCTTCCTAATCCTCTCTCTAGGGTGTAGTTCAACCATCTCCTATCTGTGAAGGGTGTGGTTCAACCATCTCCTATCTATCACTTTATTACATTCTCCCCCCCCCCCCCAGTTGATCATTGTCCTCAATGATCTACTCATGTATCCCTCTAGCCTCGATGATCAGCCCCTTGAACTCCTGATCAGCCCCTTGAACTCCCTAGGTACCCTTGAATTGATGTCTTCAACCTCGCACAGTTTCTTGAACCTTGTTCAAAGCCTTGGTCTCTTGAACCCTTGCTCTCAACCTTTTTGTCTTGAACCTTCTTGTTCGCAACCTTGGTGTCTTGGGCTCTTGTTCTCAACCTCAGTCTTGAACCTTATTATCACTCATGTTTGGTATCTTGAACTCTCAATCAAGTGCCACCTATGATTTCCCAATGGCTTTTTATAATTTCTAGCTATCTCATTAGATTTGGAAAGTTCATTCCGAGAGTTTTCCAACAAGATATTACGTGCCTCAATCCGACCTACAAACTGAGAGATACACATCAATCTTTGTTAGGTTAACTTGTGAAAGCGACGTGCGCTGTTTTGTACCTTTTCATATAGAGGATGCCCAAATGCCTTTTTTAGAGGCCATTAGTTCAATTCACCTTTCCCAAGCCTACTTTCTAGGCTCTCATATCAATGTAAGGAATTGAACCCACAACCTCTTGGCTAAGAATGTGATGGGCTAACCACTTGCCCCAAAAGCCATGGTTGAGGATTACTTCCTAATCCTCTCTCTTAGGGAGTAGTTCAAACATCTCCTATCTGTCAAGGGTGTGGTTCAACCATCTCCTACCTATCACTTTTGTTGGTACATTTGGCAAGCCTTGATGCTTGACCAAATATCAAAGGCTTACTTCACATCTTGAGTATGACTATTCATAAGTCACACATGAACACCTCTTGTAAAATCTCTTAGGTTTAACTCAAGATAAATGTAAAAGGAAAAGCTTGAGAGAATCTTGTAGCATTACGAGTTGTAATTCACAACAACTAAGTGGTTCGAATCAAATCAATTAGAATCCTAAAAGGTAGGATTACTTTTAGGTGGTAGATTCAAAATTCAAATTGAGAACACATCTATAAAAGACTCATACATTTTAGTCGCGGGTACAACAGTAGAAGAAGGACACATTTGAGCTTCAAGCTTGTGGGTACACTAAGCCCACACATGTATGAGTAATCCTACATTGTCTCCTTTGTATCATACATTCATAATATTACACATTTGATTTAGATTATGCAAGCTATCGTATGTCTACAGTTGTCTGCTGTTAAGCTTTCATCTCAATGGATTTGTTTTAAGGAGTTCTTTGTGTATACTTACCCAATCAATGTGATTAACTCGGTATATGTAGCTTAGACCTTCTAGTTCTATGCTATCAAGTTTCATTTCATTTGATTTAGTACTTTGTGAGATAAGCTCTCTACAAGCTACCTATGTTTGCTCATTGTCATCCTCCTAAAAAGTTGGGATTACACCCCTAACTTCTTGATGTGATTTCTCAGCATACACTCATCCTAAATTAGTGAAATAACTTCCTATAGCAAGCTTAAGACTTCAATTAGATATGTCTAAAATCTCTCGGGTCAATTGTAATCAGTGAGTGAGCACTGAGTGAAATATTGAGCAGGTGAAAGAGTCTTCAATCTTGGAAGTAGTTTGTTTTGATATAACTATTTGAAAGTGATGCTCTAAAGTACATTATGGTTCCAAATGCATATTTGGGAAGGTAAAGTGTCTACTAAGGTACTCTAAAGCTACATTGGCAGGTGTAGAGCAGGATTTGTGCAGCACCACCTCATTTCTGGAGTGTATCCAACCATCTCCTCATAGTGGTATCAGAGCTATCATCAACTCACCATGGGAGATGGATTCCCATCATCAATTGACAAATTGGATCAAGGTAAATAGTTTGCTTGGTCTATTAGAATGGAAGTGTATCTACAAGGTAGAAATCTCTATGGTTACATATCTGGAGATGAGTCAATGCCAATACTCAGAAGCAAGGGGCAACCTACTCAAGAAGAACAGGAAAGGTTATCAACATGGTGCTCAAAGAATGTCTTGGCCAGGTCATATCCTCTTAACTCAGATTCAGATTTCTTGCTTCCACACATTAGGAACTGTAGGACATCACAAGAAACCTGGAATGCACTTGAAGCATTCTTCTCTTCAAGCACTAGAGCAAAAAGAAACAACCGCAGATGGAACTCACATCACTCAAAAAGATGCCCAAACAGAATGTGACTGATTATGTCACCAAAATGAAAGACTTAGCTGATCAACTTGGAAGCATTGGAGAATTCATTGATGAGGAGAAAATTGTGAGACAAGTGATCAATGGAATCAAGGCAAATGACAAATGGGAAGCATTCACCACTGCAATGGATCTATACATGGACATGCAGGTACGTGACTTCAACACTCTAATAGGACAACTATTCAGTCATGAAGCCAAGCTTGTGAAGAACCATGACAACTCAAAAGGTAATCAATTCTCTACTTTATACACTGATAAGAACAAGAGTAAGTATAGTAAAGGTAAAGGCAAGAAATATGATGATGAAGCTAGTACCACCCAAGCTAAAAAGAGGTAGAGGTACAAGGGGAAGAGTCAGAGGAGATAGACAAGGTAGGGGGAGATTCCAAAGCACCTATCCATGTGCCATATGTGGATTGACTAACCACACAACTGAGAATTGTTTCAGGATCCCTAGAAATCAGAGAGGAAGAGGCTTCAATAGAGGAAGCTATGGAAGAGGAAGATCAAACAATTTCAACAACTACAACAACTATAATAACCAAGAAGGCTATAGAGGAAGAAGAGACTACAACAATAACACTAAAGAGCAGGCACAAGAAGACTCACTTTTGTTGATGAACATGACCATGAGGCAAGGTAAAGCATATGAGCATGTGTTCTATATAGATTTTGGTTGTTCAAATCATGTAGCCAGAGATGTGGCATTGCTATCTGACTTGGAGGATCCAAGGAACAAGGATGAGGTACAAACAGTAGATGACACAAGGCACTCAGTTGAAAAGATTGGGAATGTGAAGACCTCATAGGGAAATATGAATCTACTCAGTAAGGTATTGTATGTACCTACCATAACCAAGAATTTGATAAGTGTTGGACAAATTGTAGAAAAGGTTTCCATGTGAGGTTTACAAGAAATGGAGCATTTGTTGAAGATCCTCAACAAGGGTTCAAGAGGATAGCCAAAGGAGAAAAAACAGGTAGACCCTTTACATTTGAACTACAAGATACTAGAAATATAGCACTTTTCAATTATGGAGGACAAACCTTATCAGAATTAGAAATGTAGCACAAAACATTAGCTCACATAGGAGAAAGAAGTTTAAAGCAAATTTGTAGGGATCAGAGTGTGCTTGGATTGCCAAACATATCCAAGCAACATATGATATATAAATGCAATGCATGTCAATTTGGGAAGTCTCATAGACAACCATTTACGAAGAAATGTTATATTCATCGTGATCTATTGGAGCTAGTCCAGACAGATGTTTGGGGACCTAGCAAAGACCCTTCACTTTTAGGATCAAGGTACTATGTATCATTCATTGATGATTGTAGCAGATAGACTATACTATATTTCATGAAGCACAAGGATGAAGTATTCAATTGTTCCAAAAAATATCTTGCTCTTGTTGAAAACCAAACAGGGAAAACATTGAAAAGGCTAAGGTCAGATGGAGGGGGAGAATACTTCTCCCATGAGTTTGATGCATATCTCCAGGATAGAGGTATCAAAAGAGAAATTACTGCCATGTATACTCCATAACAAAATGGAGTAGCAGAAAGAAGGAATAGAACCATTGTGGAGGCAACAAGGTCCATGATTAATGAGAAAAAATTACCCAACTATCTATGGGCAGAGACTGTGTCTACAACCACTTACCTTATCAACAGACTCCCATCTAAAGCATTGGATGGGATGACACCATATGAAGTTTGGAATGGAAGAAGGCCTAGCCTAGATCATTGCAGAATCTTTATGCACATGTTCCATCACAAATCAGAGGTAAAATGGATCCTAAGGTAGAGAAATGTGTATTCATAGGATATGATCTTAATTAAAAAGGGTACAGGTTGTATAATCTAGGTACTAAAAGCTTTATTGTTAGTAGGGATGTTGTCTTTGATGAAAACAACTCGTGGTTTGAAGATGATTGAAGAAAAGTCAAGCTACCTTATGACCTAGAGGAAGACTTTCCTACAATTCAAAAGGCAAATGATCAACAACATGAAGATTCAAGTGACTCTGATGATGATCGGAAGACGCCAAGAAGGAAGATCAAGGTATGGAGCAACAAAGGTAAAGAGAAGATGCAAGACTTGAGGGATATTGCAGAATCCTCTCAACAAACAATAAGGAGATCAACTAGGGAAAAGAAGAATCTAGAAAGGTATGGATATGACACCTCTCTAGTCACCAAACACTCAATCTATATTGCTCATGATATCAACTCAGAGGAGCCATCAACCTTTGAAGAAGCAAATAAGAAATTAGAATGGAAGGAAGCAATGGAGGAAGAGATACAAGCACTTCAAGAGAATCAGACTTGGGACCTAGTTCCCAAGAACCAATCCATGAAGATCATTGGATCTAGATGGATTTATAAGGTAAAAAAGAATTCTGATGGATCAATAAATAGGTATAAAGCAATAAATGTTGGATGTACAAAATGCATTCTTAAATGGTTAGATTTCAGAGGAGGTGTACATGGCACAACCTCCTGGATTTGTTGATAGTTTACATCCTTAGTATGTGTGCAAACTCAAGAAAGCTCTCCATGGTCTCAAGCAAGCTCCTAGAGCTTGGAACCATAGATTGGTTACATTCTTACAGGACAAAGGATTCAAGATGAGCAAGGCTGATTCTTCACTCTTCATTAAGAGGAATAACTCTGAAGTTATATATCTATGTGTGTATGTAGATGATATTATTCTTACAGCTAATGATGCAGATGGAATCAAGAAGATCAAAGCCCAAATAAAAGAAGAATTCAAGATAAGTGATCTTGGATTGCTCACTTATTTTCTTGGACTAGAAGTTATCTACACAAATAAAGGGATCTTCCTTACTCAAAGGAAGTATGTTAAAGATATGATTGCAAAGTTCAAAATGCAGGATGCCAAAGTTGCAGGTACTCGTATGGAGGTCAATCACAAGCTAAGTGCTCATGAAGGGGAACCTATTGAAGACATTACAAGCTATCAAAGTCTAGTTGGAAGTTTGAATTATGCAACCCTAACTAGGGTTGATATCTGCTATGGAGTAAGTGTGCTTAGCCAATTTATGCACACTCCTAGGAAACCTCACATGGATGCAGCCAAAAGGATATTGAAGTATCTAAAGGGAACAATTAATGAGGCCTATATTATCCTTACACATCTGATTTAAGTGTAAAGCTATTCACTGATGTAGATTGGGCAGGATCAAAAGATGATAGAAGAAGTACATCTGGATATCTACCTTTTGCAGGTACAAAACTCATTTCTTGGTCTTCCAAGTAACAACCTACAGTAGCACTCTCTTCAACTGAAGCGGAATATAGAGGATTGGCAAATGCAACTCAGGATGCAATGTGGATCAAGACCCTATATACAGATTTAGGGTTAGATTTTGGCACTCCATATATATTTGGAGACAACATGAGTTCTTTGCATTTAGCTGCTAATCCTATCTTTCATGCTAGGACTAAGCATATAGAAGTCCATTATCACTTTGTTAGAGAAAAGATTGCAAGCAAAGAGATACAATTGTCTTATGTATCTACACAGATGCAATGTGTAGACATGATGACCAAAGCACTTGATGGAAGCAAACTCAACAGGTTCAAATCAATGATTGGAATGCAAGAAATAACTATGGAATGAAGACTCAAGAATCTTAGGCTTGAGGGGGAGTTGTTGGTACATTTGACAAGCCTTGATGCTTGACCAAATATCAAAGCCTTGCTTCACATCTTGAGTATGACTATTCATAAGTCACACATGAACACCTCTTGTAAAATCTCTTGAGTTTAACTCAAGATAAATGTAAAATGAAAAGCTTGAGAGAATATTGTAGCATTAAAAGTTGTAAGTCACAACAAATAAGTGGTTGGAATCAAATCAATTAGAATCCTAAAAGGTAGGATTACTTTTAAGTGGCAGATTCAAAATTCAAATTGAGAACACATCTATAAAAGACTCAGACATTTTAGTCACGGGTACAACAGTAGAAGAAGGACACATTGAGCTTCAATCTTGTGGGTACACTAAGCCCACACATGTATGAGTAATCCTAAATTGTCTCCTTTGTATCATACATTCATAATATTACACATTTGATTCAAATTATCCAAGCTATCTTATGTCTACTGTTTATGCTACTAATCTTTCATTTCAATGAATTTGTTTTAATAAGTTCTCTGCATATACTTACCCAATCAATGTGATTCAACTCAGTATATGTAGCTTAGACCTTCTAGTTCTATGCTATCAAGTTTCATTTCATTTGGTTCAGTAATTTATGAGATAAGCTCTCTACAAGCTACCCATGTCTACTCATTGTCATCCTCCTAAAAAGTCGGGATTACATACCTAACTTCTTAATGTGATTTCTCAGCATACACTCATCCTAAATTAGTGAAATAACTTCCTATAGCAAGCTTAGGACTTCAGTTAGATATGTATAAAAGCTCTTGGGTCAATTGTAATCAGTGAGTGAGCATTGAGTGAAATATTGAGCAGGTGCAAGTCCTAAAATAGCAAGTTTTTTGCAAGTCTTCAATTTTGGAAGTAGTCTGTTTTGATGTAACTATTTGAAGGTGATGCTCCAAAGTACATTATGGTTCCAAACACGTATTTCAGAAGCTAAAGGTGTCTACTAAGGTACTCTAAAGCTACATTTGCAGGTGTACCTCATTTCTGGAGTGTATCCAACCATCTCCTCACAACTTTATTACAGTGAATATAAGTAAAAATTCAATAAATAAAACCAATGTATGCAAATGATGGGACTCGTGTGTAATTCACTTAAGAAGAGGGAAGAGAAGGCATAAAATATGATTTTTTTTCAAATTGGAAAAGCATATATGTTGAGAGAGGAGAAAGCATAAAATATGACGTATTTCGATTGGAAAAGTATATGTGTTGGGCTTCTATGTTGGAAAAGCATGCATAAAAGTATTTGCTTGGCAAGAGGGGGTGGTGAGTTTGTTGACTTGGTTCTTTCCTCGTGAAGAAGGTTCAATGGGTGAGATTCACTCATTAGGGATTTAAAGAATGTGCTCTTAAAGAATCTAGGGCTTTAAAGAATGTGCTCATTAGGGCTTTAGAGAATCTAGCACCTTGTAATGAATGTGCTCTTAAAGAATCTACCACCATGAGTGCTGAAACTTGAAGGCTTCAATGGCCTTTTGAGCCATTTTAACCTTGTATGAAGGCAAAAAAAAAGGAGGGAATCATTTGAAACTCAACCTTTTGACTGGGCTTTTTTTTACAAGAAGGCTGATGATAAAATTAGCTTGCATGTGAATGCTTACCAATAAATTAACTATCATTTGAAGGCCTATTTTGTGTAGAACCTTCATATTTTTCTGAAATATATATATATGATATAAAATTTAAAACTCTAGCTCAGCTTGTGTAGTGCAGCCTCATAGATTCAACCACTTTTGCAACCACTTGAGAAAATAAAAAATTGGAAATCGCCTATCAAAATGTCCAATGTCCACGTGAATTTTGGTGGGAACTGATGCCTCGACATGAAGTTGAATGGTGAAGAAGTTGACTAATAAATCAAAATGAGGTACAACATGTGATCTTATATGTTTCTAAAAGTTATTACTTAATCTATTATAATTATCATTACTTAATACTAACTTTTAACGTGGAGTAAGAGAGACTCGAGAGAGCACTCCAAAGTTTGCAGTATGAGCAACATGAGTCTAGTTTTGCAACATCCAAGGATCAAGAAAAACCATTATGAGGCAATGCATAGACACAATGTCATGTTCTAGTTTTGCAACATCCAAGGATCAAGAAAAACCAATATGGGGCAATGCATATACACAATGTCAAAGAGTTTCTGCATTGGAACTTTCCACTTGCTCTAATTTCGGGAAGTATATTCATACTCCAAACTTTGAAAGTGTGCATTGCCCATCATTATTTCAGTGCATGCTTCATGTTCTTCCCAGTTTTTTCAGATATGTAAGCTGTGAATTAAGTTATTTCATGTGATACACTAATTGTGATGATTTGGTAAGTAATTACAGATGCTACTATGTGATTGTCTTGCTAAAAAAGGAATGCAAATGGAGTGTTTTGTTCATTTGATGTGTTGTTTCTACATTGTGCTCTTGAGAACACACTACAAATAGTCTCTTGAGAACACACCTTGAGTGTGGTCATTGCATATCACATCATAAAAGAAGATGTTGAGTAGCTTCTATGAATTTCTTTGAGCATTTTAGAAGCATGATGATGTGTGTTGGCATCTATCACATTTCTGTGTCCCAAGCATTGCGTTTGCCTTTTCCACTTGGTGCCTTTTCCTAAAAGGTTAACAAGCATCTTTTATCACAACAAACATTTTTGCATCTTTTATCACAACCATCTTTTTTTTTCCATTCTTTTCATTGTGAATTAGTAGAACTATATTTAAATAGATTAGTTGTTGTGAGGTTGGTTCATAAATTCACAATGAAAAAAATATATATGATATTTGCATGAGTACTAACCAATACTATAACAAAATCCTCTTATACTTTCGTGTGACAAAATAAAAGAGCACTTTGAGATTGAATTGTAGATGATATTCAGAAATAACTTCACATCTCGAATAGGTATTCTTCAAGAACAATTTTTTTTTTTTAATGGAGGTTCGGCCGAGGCCTACTCCTCCAGGCTTTAACTTTGAAATTGCAACTGTACAAGGAAGGGCATAGTACCCATGGGACCCCCCTTATCCCACAAAAACAGGGGTTTACATGCTTAACATGGAAAGTTGTATCTTGTGCTTGATGTGCCATCGTTTGTCTTGCCCCACGGTAGTTATGACCGTAGTTCAAGAACAAACTTGCTATTCGTCAAATTATGGGCTATTAAACATGGGAAGAAGGTGAGAGGATGTCGTATATATACATGCACTTGTTCAACTCTTCGAGAATTAGAGTGGAATTCTTCAAATCCATGGTTTTATCCATTACATGTTTCGCCTCTTTCTTTGGAAGAGGTGGATTCTCGGCTAGAAGCTTTGAGATAGCCACACACATGTCAAGAACATAGTGCATATCAATCAAGGAAGCATGGAGGGGAGGGTAGGTTTTGAGCCTCTCAATGCGACCCAACTCATAAGAACGAAGATTAAACAATAGACCATGAATAATATCTCACTATTTGCTATACATGATTTGGGACAACTAACTATACTTTTCACTTTTGTTCTCTCTTTGCTAGAGCATTGAAAGAATTTATTTATTTATTCATTCATATTTTCTCCATTCTCATATCTTTCACATCTCATCTTGTGACAAAAAGATGTATCTACTTGATAGCTTGTCTTTATTGAGTATGGAACATGTCACTTTGAGAGGGGAGTGAATATAAGTAAACATTCAATAAATAAAGCTAGTGTATGCAAATGATGGGACGCGTGTGTAATTCACTTAAGAAGAGGGAAGAGAAGGAATGAAATATGATGTTTTTTTAATTGGAAAAGCATATGTGTGTTGAGAGAGGAGAAAGCATATGTTCAATGGGGGAGATTCGCTCATTAGGGCTTTAAACAATCTAGCACCTTGTAATCAATGTGCTCTTAAAGAATCTATCACAAATTTGGAGGCTTCAATGGTCTTTTGAGCCATTTTAATCTTGTATAAAGGCAAAAAAAGGGAGAGAATCATTTGAAACTCAATCTTTTGACTTTGCTTTTTTTTTTAATAAGAACGCTTAGTAAAATTAGCTTGTTGCATGTGAATGCCAATAAATTAGCTTTCATTTTAAGGCCTATTTTGTGTAGAACCTCCATATTTTTTTGAAATATATATATGATATAAAAGTTAAAACTCTAGCTCATCTTGTGAAGTGCATCTTTTATCACACCCAACTCCTTTTTCCATTCTTTTTCAATGTGAACTAGTAGAACATACGTTATTTTGATGTTGCCTTATTGAAATAGATGAGTTATTGTGCTGCTCAATAGTTATATAGCGGTTAGTTCATAAATTCACAATGCAAAAAAATATATATACGATATTTGTACGACTACTAACCAATACTATAACCAATTCCTTTTCTACAAGATTGCGTTTGAAAGAATTTTCATTGGCAACCTCTTACTTTCATGTGACAAAATAATAAAAAAGCACTATGAGTTTGATTTGTACATGATATTACACAACAACTCACATCTCGAGTAGGTATTCTTCAAAAACAAACTTGCTATTCCTCAAATTATGGGCTATTAAACATGCAACACGAGTATCATTGATTACTTGAAAATAAATTTATGCCCATGCTATTGAAATGAATGTGATAGCATTGGTTAGTAGTTCTATAGATATGTTTTTTTGTACCACCTAAATGCTGCTGAACCAGATACACCAGCACAGCATGATCTACGTGAAAGATGAATTTTCGGCCTAGCAAATAATGTCGGAATTTCTTTACAGAATACACCAACCCAAAACATTCTCTTTCAGTAACTGAATAATTCTTTTCAGCAGGAGCAAGCCGTCGACTTGCATAATAGACAGGCCGGAACCACTTATCAGTTTGTTGCATTAAAACACTCCCAATGGCTATATCTAATGCGTCTACAAAAACATGAAATGGGCATTCCCAATCAGGAGGTTGTAGAATTGGAACCTACGTTAATAATCCTTTTAGACGATCAAATGCAGTTTGACATTCCGGTGTCCAATCAAACTGTCGAGGAGTACTAGTTATTAGCCGATTTAGGGGAATTGCCAAATGGGCAAGCCACTATAAATGTCGACCATGCCACCTGACTTGACCCATGAATCACATCACTTCTTTCGGCATAGTAGGCACAGGTGCTTCTAATACAGCTGCAAATTTATCTGGATCAACTTGTATGCCCTGTGCAGATACAATATGGCCAAGGAGCTTACCACAAGAAACCGCAAAGACAGATTTGGTTGGATTTAAACAGAGTCGGTATTCTCGACATTTCTCAAAGCAACACCGTAAATGATACAGGTGTGCTACCATCTTACCGAATAAAGAGAAGTCATCTAGATATACTTGCATAAAAGACGTAAGGTAAGGTGAAAAGATTTCCTGCATACACCGCTGAAAAGTGCTAGGAGCATTTCTTAATCCAAACCACATGACTGTACAAGCAAAAACACCCCAATTCGTAATAAACGTTGTTTTCGGTATATCTTGCTCAGCCATTCGGACCTGGTTATAACCACTGTAACCATCAAGAAATGAATTTCATTTCATGGCCAGCCACTGTGTCCAGCATTGTATCAAGAAATGGAAGAGGAAATGGATCAAGTACGGTGGCTGCATTCAATTTCCGGTAATCGACACATATTCGAAGCTGCTTGTTTTTCTTTGGTACGATTACAATCGGGAAGATCCATTCAGCGTGCTCAATGGGTACAATGAATCCTACCTTTAATAGGCGATCAAGTTCTACTTTGACCTGTGCTGCATAGTTAAGGTTCATACGGTAGCTGGGTTGTTTTATCGGCTTTGCTTCTGGTTTGAGCACGACCCGATGCTGATAGATGCGAGGATCCAAACCTTCCATATCACGATAATCCCATGCAAAAACATCAGAGAACTCACGAAGAAGCTGGATCAAATCTGCTTGAAATGCTTCAGACAATCCTTCTTTTATCTTGATAGGTCGCGGATTTACTTCATCTCCCAAATTATAGGTGATTAACTGATCTTCGGGAACATAGAATTGACGAGGTTTGCCTGGATCGTCAGCTGACTGTAAAAGTTGTTGTAGAGCGGCTTCATCCATAGCAACAGTATCTTCTGTCTCCACTTCTTCGGTTACAAGCACCACCGTACAGGCTACCAGACTCTAGTTATCTACAATAGATTGCAGATCTACAGTGCCTAAGGAAATCAGATCTTCATTGTTTTTCAAAAATGCTTCTTCTTCATCGTCAGATAAGCCATCCAACATGTGTACTGGCTCTGCTACATATGGCCTGGCATGAAGTTCACAAGGCTGGATGGCATCCAATTTGACAGTATATTTATGATGATTATCTTTAAATGTTAGTTCTTGTGCTAACCAATCCTGTATAACCTTAGCCTGTTTTAACCAGGGTCGTCCGAAAAGAAGATTATAGTCAAGACTAGACTCCGGTAGTTCTAAGACTACAAAAGTCATCTTAAACGTTGTACCCTGCAAAGTTATCGAAACATTCCGTACGAGTCCTACCGGATGAACTCTGGATTGGTCGGCCATTCTTACAAAAAATTGGACAGGCTCGATTTGCGTCCACCCTAAATTTTTACAAAGTTTTGCAGTGGCAATGTTTACACTAGACCCACCATCAATTAGTACTTGAGTAATTTTGTGATTTTTGTACCATACCGTAATTAAGGGGACCGAATGATCCACCGTAGAATTAGCTTCTGATTGTACTGTTGTAGTTGTTGGAATGCAGGAAGACCCAGGACTGAGCTGTTACTGGAATTGCTACCGAACTCCCGGCACTAGTGCAAGTAACTGTCCAAGAGGGAGAGTAATGGACGCCTTAGATAAAATGTCCCATGCCTGATCTGCTTGAATTGTACTTTTCACCGATTCTGAAGTTGATGCGCCTGTTACAGAGGTAGAATCTTGTTCCTGTGATCCATCCTTTGGCAGCGAAACTTGGGTCACCGGAATTGGATCTGGGAACACTGTAGGTTCTTTGGTGGTCCATTGACTAGCTTTGTCATACATTCTCTGTTGTTCATGGATGCCAGGTTCAAACACTTCTGCTGCTAGTTGTAACTGCTTACCAGATCTTGTTTGAATCACTGCTGCTTGAGTTTCCACTGGTGAAATATAAACCATATTGGTCATAGGGTTCTGACGCTCTTTCTCCCTCTTATCATATTCAGCTGCATCTTTATAGAATCTGCGTATGTGGCCTAACTCACCGCAAAAATGGCAGCGAGGGGGTGGCAAAGAATTATTTTCCTTTGATGTTCCTGTCTGCCAACGATTTGTATTGTAAGTTGTATTCCGCTGTCCTCGATAATTTCTGTATCCTTGCTGCTGATTATTTTTCATATGAGGTGGAATATAATGGGTGAACGGCTGCCTTGGTTCTTGTATAATGGCATTGACAGTTGCTGGTCCCTGCACTTTGGCGTTATAAGCACAGTTTTTGGTTTGAATGTCCTGTTGTATTGCAGATAGCACAATACATCTGATTAAGTGCACATGTGATACTGGTATGCCCTCGATTCTTACACTTAGTGCAGTACATTTGTCTAGCCGGATCCTCTGCAACATTTTTACTGGCTTTTAACCACTCCAGGTCTTCAGTAAAGCCTCCAACCTTATGCTCGAGCTGCAAAGCCATTGCGATAACCGCATCTAGTGTCATAGCTCCCACACAACGGATTATCATAATCTGTCTTAGTTGTGGAGTTAACCCATTAATAAACCACTGAGTGATGACATCATCTGGTAAATTAGCATGTGCCGAAGGTAATTGTCTCAAATGAGTTCTAAATAGGGTGGCATATTCCTGCACAGTTTGGTTCAGCTTCTGTCTATTGTTCTACAAGTAATCGAAAATTTTGGCAGGGTTCTTCTTTAGCCGGAATCTCTGCAGAAACGCATCCCTTACTGCTTCATAGGTGCTGAAATGGTTGATATCATACTCTGTAAGCCACCTCGCTGCTTCATTAACTAATGTTGACTGGAATACTATGGCGTTGTATGCCAGATCGGGTGGATGGTTAAGTACTGCATAACTTATTTCAAAGGTGCGTACATGAGCATCAGGATCATCACCTGGAAATCCACCGAATTTGGTGTAAGTTACTCCTATTGGAACCGGCCGGAGTGGAAGGGGCGGTTGCTGTTGTTGTTGTTGTTGTTGTTGTTGTTGTTGCTGTCCACTCATGGTGCTAGTGGAAGTACTGTTACTATTTCCTGAGTTCTGAGGATGTGTTTCCGGTCCTTTAGAGTCTGTATGATCAGACTACTCACCTTCCGGTTCAAAAATAGCACTCAACCTCTTACGAATTTCTAATTCGAATAGCCTATCCTCTTCTGTGGTATCAAACATAGGCAGACTTGCCCCGAACAGTGGTGTCCGGAATGAAGATTCACCGGGAAGTATCACACTGTCACCGGAAACTTGTAATTTTTCTGCAACTGGGACCGAAGTGCTACCGAAAATTGTGTAACTTTCCCCAATCCAGGGTATTCTTTCACCTTCAATGACTTGTCTGGGCAAAACACCTCTATCCTCAGACGGGTTTGAATCTTGACCAGACGGTGTCAGATCAACTACACACTGCGTCCTTGTAGACTTCGAAGTCACTGTATCTTCTGCAAATTGTGCCGAAATTATACCGGAATCAACCGGAATTGTAGTATGTTCTACCGGAATGCTACCGTAATCACTGCTAATGTGCTTCGTTTCTTCAACGACTGGTCTTAACCGATCTATGCTTCTGCCTCCTGGGGGTGTCCTTAACAAATTTGATACCACCCAAGGCTGTCGATCTCTCCTATACTTTGGATACGACTCGCCGGACCTAGTAACCGGCATATATCACTTTTGCAACACTTACGTACTATTTCACCTTACTGTCGATTCACAATCTATGGTCACCTTCCCACAGTCACTTTGTAACAATCTGTTGCCACCTTCCCACAGACGGCGCTAGTGTTAAACGCGCGATTGCTGTCATAAACGCGTTTAAGCTCTTTTCGGGTTCGATTGGGAGAGGAAGGGGTATGAATAAATAGAGGCCCTATACTTGATTTTCCCAATTAATTATTCACAAAGCGGTACATGAGTGTTCAAAGAACTCTGTCAACACGAATTAATCTCCAGACTTTGATTTGTTCTCTCACAGTTTCACTATCTGTACTCAAACTATTACTAACTCTCCCACAACCTTACCAATTTGCTTTGATTGTTACGTCCTCAACACACAACGCTGAAACTATTCATTACCGTAATACAGACTCACAATTCGTACTTAACGGAATAGCGTTAACACAAGTGAAGGTAATAAACAAAAGCAAAATAACACGGTACTACTTAGAATTCTCAAAACACAACATAACGGAACTACACAGACGTATCGCCCAGACAGATAGTCTGGCGATCCTTCTGGTTGTCACCGAAGCATCTTTTCATTGATTTATAAATGGATACAACTTCACGCAACGACCTTTCGGTTCGTGCAGAATATGAATTGGAAAGATTACAATTGCCAATCCGGCGGCTTACAAGACCATCAAAGGATTTCAGTATCAATGGTTCAAGATATTATGTGATTTATGTTGATGATGCTACTAGATGGATCACTATCTATGTGATCAAAGATAAGTCAGAGGTATTCAATACATTCAAACATTATCATGTGTATGCAGAGAGAATTACAGGTCATAAGTTGAAGAGACTAAGGTCAGATGGAGGGGGAGAGTATTTCTCTAATGAGTTCAGTGATTACTTGTGGAATGCACGTATAAAAAGAGAAATTACTTGCAGGTACTCTCCTCAACAGAATGGTGTAGCAAAAAGGAGGAATAAAACTCTTGTTGAGTTTGCAAGATCCATGATGAAGGAGAAAAATTACCCAAATTATTTGTGGGCTGAGGCTATGAATACAGCTACTTATTTGGTCAATAGGTTACCATGTAAAACTCTACAGGGTATGACACCATATGAGGCATGGTGGGGTAAGAGACCTACTCTAGATCATTGCAAAGTATTTGGTTGTTTGGCATATGCATATGTGCCATCAGCTGAAAAATATGTATTCATTGGATATGATGATAAGCAGATGGGATATAGGTTGTGGAGTCCATCCACAAAACAATTCCTAGTGTCAAAGGATGTTACATTTAATGAACAAGGTACTTGGTATGCATGTACAATCAATATTTATGCAGGTGATGAAGAAGTTGTGAATCAAAACAAAGGTAAATCAAAGATTCAGATATTTGATGAAGAGGAGAACAATGAAGTACAGGTTGAAGTTGAAGAAGTGCCAAGGTTTGATCCAGAGTGTGATGAACCAGAAACCTCAAGGAGTGGAGAACTTAGAAGGTCAACAAGACACAAATGGCAACCTACAAGGTATAGCTATGACACTTCTTTTTTGGCTACCAAAGATTATGCTTATATGATAAAAGCAGATGAAGACCCTTCTACATATGAAGAGGCAAAAGGTAAGGAAAATTGGGAGAAAGCTATGCAGGAAGATTATGATGCATTAATGGAGAATGACACATGGGATTTGGTTCCTAAACCAAATAGTCAGAAGATCATTGGATGTAAATGGGTCTACAAGACAAAGAGGTATGCAGATGGAAGTGTGTCTAGGTATAAAGTTAGACTTGTTGTGAAAGGGTTTGCTCAGACATATGGTATAGATTATGATGAGACCTATAGTCCTGTGGCAAAGATGACAACCATCAAGACACTCATAGCTATTGTTGTATGTAAAGGTTGGAAATTATGTCAATTAGATGTGAAGAATGCTTTTTTTAATGGTTATATTTCAGATGATGTTTTCATGGAGCAACCCCAAGGATTCAGAGATGAAAGGTATCCAGATCACGTATGTAAGCTCAAGAGAGCTTTGTATGGCTTGAAGCAGGCCCCAAGGGCATGGAATTATAGACTTGTGAAGTTCTTGAAGGATCTTGGATTCCAAGTATCTAAAGCAGATAGTAGCTTGCTTGTCAAAGCAAGTGAAGGTGGGTTCATTTACATGTGCTTATATGTTGATGATATAATTCTTACAGGTACAAATGAGAAAGGCATTCAAAGCCTAAAAAAGCAAATGGAGGAAGAGTTCAAAATCAGTGACTTGGGAGACTTGTCATATTTTTTGGGAATGGAGATCTCATATACTCAACATGGAGTGTATGTAACTCAAGAAAGGTATTTGAAAAACTTGTTGATCAAGTTTAAGATGAATGATTGCAGGGTAGCACCTACTCCAATGGAGGTAAATCATAAATTGAGCAAATATGGTGGAGAAGAGTTCAAGGACATGAAGCTATATCAAAGTTTGCTTGGTAGTCTGATGTATGCTACTTTAACTAGGCCTGATTTGTCATATTGAGTGGGAGTATTATCTCAATTCATGCATTGCCCTAGGAAAGAACATTGGATTGCAGGACAAAGAGTGTTGAGGTACATTAAGGGTACACTCAAAGAAGGTTTGTATTATGGTTTCACATCAGATACAAAAATCAAGATCTATAGTGATACAAATTGGGCAGGTAATCCTGATGATAGGAGATCAACATATGGATACTTGTGTTATGTGGGAGATAAGTTAATTTCTTGGTGTTCAAAGAAGCAACACACAGTTGCTTTATCATCTACAGAGGTTGAGTACAAAGGTATGGTGGAAGCTGCAAAGGAAGTGATATGGTTAAAGACTCTTATGAAGAGTTTTGACATAATACAGAGTACACCCACTATTCATGGAGATAACATGAGTTCATTGTATTTAGCTACTAATCTTGTTTTTCATGCCAGGACTAAACACATTGAGATTCAGTATCACTTTCTAAGAGAGAAGGTGATGGATAAAGAGACTGAAGTCATACATACTTCAATAAGAGATCAGATAGCTGATATGCTAACCAAAAGCTTGGATGGACCAAAGCTACAAAGGTTCAAAGACATGGCATGTATAAAGAAGTTAGAGAAAACCTCGATTGATGATTAAGGGGGAGCTGTTGGTGCAGGGCAATCAACAATTGATGTTTTGATGAAGAATTGAAGCCAAGGACTGAAGAAAAGATCAAGTTATGAAGCATGAAGGAAGTGCATATCCCGAAGATGAAGATGTGTACACATATATACATTAATTCTGTTCACTTATACTTTTGTATAGTCAGGAGCTTGTAAATATTTGCCTATATATACAAGGAAAAATGTCGGGGCAAAATGAGAGATTGTAGAATACAAGAATTCAGAAGAATTAGAAGTGATTTAGACACTTGAGAAGTGTGAAGATTAGCTCTCTCATCCAGATGTAAAAGTTCTCTAGTAAGGAAGAAAAATTGCGCCCGATGTTTTTGATTATTCTTCTTCTGTGCTTGATCATTTCAAGAATCCTTTTGTAGACATCTAATCCATAGTTAACGAGTCTATGGTTAAAGTTTGAGAGCCCAATTGTAAAGAGGCTGTGAGAATTATGAGTAGGAACATTCATATGTGAAGAAGTGCTCACTATTTTCTGAAACAGGCGTAAAATTTGATGCTAATGTTTTGATCAGTTCTCCTTCCACAGTGTAAAGTTTTGAGCAAGCAAGCACTCAATCTTTAAGTTGGAAGGTAAGCTACCTATGGCTAAAAGCATTTGCATAAATGGGTTCTAGATTGAGAGAACCAAGTGTTAGAAGTTACAGGTGTTTGAATCGACTTCTCAGAAGAACAGTTTTAGACATAGGTGACTTGTTAAGTCCATTTCTCAAGATCTACTAAATCTTTTGGAATGATTTAGCTTGGAGGAAGTGTGCAAACTATAGGCAACACCTTATGCAAAGTTTTATAAAAAAATTTACACATTTGATAAGTCAATGAGAGAGTTATATGCAACAGACTTTCTGTAGAATCATCTTCTTCACAGTTTATCCAAAATCTTTATAATTGATCATTAATCCTCCAAATTGGTGAAGGTTTTGAGTTAGTCTTGATATAGAGATGTTATAACTTCAAGAGTAGCTTGTTCTTTTGGAGATTAACACTCTCCATCAAAAATGTGCTTGAAGCTTTGGGATTCTTGTTGGGTATTAGGTGTTGATGAGATAGTGGCATCACAAAAAATCAGGTTTGGGAAGCTTAGCACTGAAATACATGTCCAATCCCATTTTTCCACACTAGGCGTAGCTCTTCCGTATACTATAATTTCTCTAACTCACACGTGTCTCAAGTGATGCTACCTTGATATGGGATTTTTTAGGTATCCATTTCCAAGTAGTCCTAGGTGTGACTTGATATGTTTGTGTGGTGATAATAGGTCTTTGTCATGAATTGGTCAAAGTGCATGTCTATGAGTAGTGATTCAAGCATAGGGGCTTATGTGTGGCTACTTGGGCATGAAAGCAAGTCTTATGCACCCTAATTTCTCGTGCCTTTGGGTCAACCTTCATTGATTAATTTGGTATCCAAATAGAAATAATCCTCCATGGTTCACTCCTTGAATACTCCTTTGTCGTGACCTTCAACCGAGTTGTTGAGTTTGTTTGCCCTTGGGGTCTTTGCATCAGAGCAAGGGGTTCCTCACCCGTACGTACCCAAATCTACTTCAGAGTTTGAGTCATCTTGCTTCGGGCTATCCATTCACTATGAGCATTGACCATCTTCTTTCTCTACTTCTTGTACTCCTTTGGTTGCTCTGTCTCGATCATTTTTGGAAAAGAAGGGAGTTCCATCAAGTCCATGAATCCTTTGTTGAGAACATCATCCTTCTGCATCACAAAGTTTTGGACAAGAACAACATCTTTATCTTCATGTGTACTCCTGGAAGGACCAAGAGTTGGTGCTTTTCCTAGTTCCCTGAGTGCTCCATTTGCTAGTTCAACTATGACATGCTATTGGTTCACCCAAACCTAAAGAATTCCACTTCTTAGGTTCAAGTTCACAGCATGATCATAGATCCAATTTTGACCTAAAATAAGAGGTCCAATGAGGTCCTCATCTTGAAATACTAGCACTTTCATCGTCATTGGCACATCTTGAAGGTAGATGGGAAGTTCCACCTGGCCCATGCAAGGGGTTTCCACACCTCCCAATCCTATGAGATACACCACTATAGGATTGATTCAGTTGCAAAGCTTGACAATAAGAAAGTTTAATTGCACTGGTGGTAGCACCTGAATCAATTAAGGCTCTTATAGTCCTTGTATCCTTTCCATGTCCTAGCTCTAGCATCATGAAAGGATGCTCATCAACAATTCATTGAGGGGTCACACTCGTAGCTTGGCACATAGTTAGTTGCCTCTTGATCTTCTTATCTAGACTAATCTCTACCCTGTCTCCTTATCTTCATCCATTCAATGTGTCCTATGGCTTCTGCTCAGCTTCTTCTTGAATTCATGTCTCCTCTTCCTTACATTTCTTTGCAATGTTGAGTCGATTAAGAATTTCTTTTGTGAGAGTTTCTTTATATAATTTCACTAATATAACTAGGTAAGATGTCACCTTCTAATGTAGCTAACTAGATCGCTCCACTTGTTGAGATTCTGTATTATCATTGGTCCATAGCCATATTTCTCTAATTTCCTCGCATGTTGCTTCAAAGTGTATACCAAAACTAAATCTCTTACCTTCACACCCTTATCCTTCTCATGAGCATCAAAGTAGGCTTTTTGTCTCTTCTTAACCACATAAATCCCTGTTGTTGCTCTCAATCATATCTCTCCTAGTCTCTCTAAGTAAAAAATTCTAGATGAAAGCTCATGACCAGTCCACTAGTGTTCTTATGCTACTTTCAATGTCATTATCAAGAAGTCTAATGGCAACACATCATTCTGTCGAAAGAACATCTAAAAGGGAGTGGCTTGGAGCACTATTTCATAGGCCACTTTATAGCCCCAAATAGCATGATGTAGTTGTTTGTCCCAATCAGAATGCTTATTATTCACCAATTTAGTCAGAACAATACAAAGTACCTTGTTCGTGCTTTTGACCTGGTCATTGGCTTGCGAGTGATATGGAGCCAACTTCTTGTGAACCACCATGAATTCTTGTAATAAGTATTCAATGAACTCATTCAAGAAGTGGGTGTCGTGATCACTAACCAATTCTATTTTCAAACCATTTCTTGTAAATACATTCTCAAATAGGAACTTGGTTGTGGTCTGCGCATTGTTCTTGTTGCCTTCACTTCCACCCATTTAGTTAGATAATTAGTGACCACAATGGTGTATTCAGCATGTGAACTCTTAGTTGGGGGATTAATAGGACCAACAATTTCTATTGCCCACTTAGAGAATGCACATCCACCCATCATGGGTTTTACTGGCATCACATCTTTACATATAGGGTATTGAGTTCATTAACAAATATCGCACCTCTTCACGTAAGTGTGTGCATCCAGGTGAAAAGTTGGCCACCAAAGACCTACGAATAGAATTGCCTTGATCACATGGTCTGGTCCAAAATGTCCTCCTACGCACACCTTGGTAGTAGTTTCCAAGATCTTAAGATATTCACTCTCATGCACACATAGCCTTAAGTATCCATCGCTTTTGTGCTTGTATAAATTATCTCCAATGAGAGCATAACCTAGTGCTTCTTGTTCTAAGCTCTTCTGTCTATCCAATGTCATCTCTTGAGGGAATGTTTTCGTCCTCAAAAGGGCTACTAAAAGTGCGCTCCAATCTGACACTAAAGACACTAGATATGGATTGGCATGTTCCACTGGTGGTCTAATAGAATGGATTTGGCATTCCTTGCACATCCTATTGACATCTGCTTCCATTGTTGGCCAATATACTCCTAGTCTTTGTAGAATCTGTAGGGTTTGATGTTTGGAGTGATGTTGTTGCAGTGCACATACATGTGCAATTTGCAACCACTTTGCATGCTCATCTTCTTCTACAGAGCAAGCTAGTATGCCTTGATCAGTGTGCTTATACACACTTCCTACCAGTATGTGGTATTTTTTAGACCTCACTACTTCTTTATCTTTGGCTTCCAGTACAGGATGTTTAGGTCCCAAGGTGAGAATAGGCACTATAGTTTTGGCCCAGTCAGGCACTACTTCTGGATTGAACAAGTAAGCATCAGGAAGATCATCTGATACTCCTTGAGGGGACTCTCCTGAAGTTAGTCTAGAAAGGTGATCCACTCTCAAGTGAGTCATGCCTTTCCTAACCACAACTTCAAAGCCATATTCCATTAGTAAAAGGAACCATCTTACTAATATGCTAGTATTGCAAGGTTTGTTCATTACATAGAGTAATGCTTGATGGTCTATAAAAAATCTAAAATTATTTGCAAGCAAATAATGTCTAAACTTTTTAACCGCATATCCTTCTCTTTCAATAGTGGTATGATTTCATTCAACTGCATTAAATTGTCTGCTCACATAAGCAATGGGAAGATCCATGTTACCTTCACCAGTAGGTTGTGCTAGAACACACCCAATAGCATAATTGGATGCACCCACATGAACATGGAATGGCATGTTCCAATCTGGTGTGGTCAAGATTGGTGTTGAACACAATTGTTGTTTAAGCTCATTAAGGGTGTTTTCACATTCTTCTATCCACTCAAAGCTAGTCAAAAGGGCATACAAAGGCTTTGCAATGATTGCATACATACGAATGAAACATCGATAATAGCGGCAATGCCCCATGAAAGCTTGTACTTCTTTGACATTCTTTGGCCTAGGTAGCTATGAAAATTCCTCTAACTTTATCCTCATCCGTGGATATTCCATTCTTTGACACTATGTATCCTAGAATCTTGCCTTACCTAACCATAAAAACATACTTTTCTCGGTTTAGGCAGACCTGATATTCTCTACATTTGTCAAAGATAGCTTTCAACTCAAGGATATGTGTTTGTCTAATGTCAAAATGATCACACAAACCATCAACATAGACTTCCAAGTTTTTGCACAAGAAATCTTTAAAGACATGACACATCAACCTTTGGAAGGTAGATGGTGCACTGGTGAGCACAAATGGCAAATTCCATCTTATGTTGGTCTTCTTGGGCTATGCCCCATTTTGTGGCAAATGCCATCTTATGTTGGTCTTCTTGGGCTATGGCCACTTGATTGTAGCTAGAGAACCCATCAATGAAGTTGTATATCTCCTTGGTTGCTACTCTTTCCAATAGGTGCTCATTGATTGGAAGCGGATAAGTATCTCTAATAGTGGTTGCATGAACCTTCTTCAAGTTAATGAATACATGTAGCTTGCCATTCTTTTTGGGCACCACTTTAATGGGAGACACACATTGAGTGTGCTCAATTTCATAGACAAATCTGGCTTCTACCAATTGATCTATCTCTTCCTTGATCTTAGCGGCATAATTGTCATTATATGTGTATGGCTTCTCCTTGGGGGGTTTGGCTTTTGAAGTCATAGCAATTGTATGCAAGCATATGTCAGGTTCTACACCTTTCAGTTCCTTATAACTCCATGCAAACATGTCTCTATATTCTCTTAGCAAGGCTATCAACTCTTGCTCCTCATCTTCTATCAAGTTGTGTCCTATGTATGTGCATTATTCTTCACCTTCTTCTATGGTCACAATAATTTTTTAATTTGTCTCTTTGTTATCATAGGCCAATCCTCTGAGTGCTTCTCGTTTAGGCATTCTAATCATGACTTTTTGATCTTCTACTTCATACTTCTTAAACTTTTCAAGAACCTCAAATAAGGATTCTTCCTCTTTTGATGGGAGTTCTCTCTTCTTTCCTTTCTTGCATTCACTCTTGGTAGTTACCTGTGTGGCTAACCTCACATTGTTCGTAAGCTCTCCTTGACCTTGAGGGTGAGCTTCTACTACATATAGGTATTCTTCTTTTGATGCACAAAAAGGATCCATAATGATTGATTCTAAACTTGAGTCACTTGCTTGTTCAAGTTCATTCGTTCTAGGCTCGCATTCTTTGATAACCGAATCACACATGATTGGTTCTATAGTGAAAACTAAAACTTTATAGCCACTTTCATCATAGTGTGGTGTCCATTGTTCTTCATTGATAGCTACATCCATTGTGGCTTGGATTTTTGCCCAACCATGAGGTTCAAACTCTTCATCTAAAAATACTACATGTGCATAGGTTGGGTCTCAAATTGATCTATAAGTTTCTTTTGCACCTAGTTCTCTAGTGTTTTCTCTTTTCTCCTCTTCTACTTCAACCTCACGCATCCATAAGTAAGTGTCTTCATGCATCCAAGAGGATCCTGATCCTATGGAATGCACTGACTCTGTGTCATTTGTGGCTCTATGGATGCAATTGTAATGTATAGGGGGCACCTCTCTATGAGAGTAGTCCTTGAGATTAACTGTAGTTGTAACACCTAACTGTTGCATATACAAGGAATTGGTTCCCCAATCCTACACCACCTACAACTATCTCATGAACAGTCTACACAAAATCATCTCATAGGCCTGATTTTTGCTAAAGTCACATATGGAAAACGTATGCTAATAACTAAGCAAAGCCGTATTAGCATTGTATAATAAAACAACATTTTTTTGCACGTTGGGTTTTACTGTTACATGAATTCGATTATGAAGTAATTCATCGACCCGACACTGCACATGCATTAGCAAATTTTCTCTCTCGATTAGATTCCGGTGAAGCTCCGATCGGTGTTGATGACACCACACCAGCAATTTATGTTACTGAAACAACTAATGATGAATCTGCAAAACCTCCTGTGACACCTACTTACTATGATCAGTTATTAACTTTTCTTACTGATGGATGTCTTCCTCCTCAAACTTCCCCTGCAATGCGCCGGAAAATTGCAGTTTACAGTCGTAGATTTCGATTGATTGTCGGACAGTTGTATTATCTGGATCACACTGGAGTTTTACTTCGTTGTATTCCTCCACATGAAGTAAACTCAGTAATTGCTCTGGCACATTCAATACCCTCCGGTGGACATTTTGCAGCAGATTTAACGCACCGAAAAATTTTGCAAAGTGGGCTCTGGTGGCCTACTATGTACAAAGATGTGACTCGGTTTGTGCAACAATGTGACACTTGTCAGAGATCTGGACAGCCTTTACAACGCCATTTCTTTCCTCTGCAGCCTATATTACCTTTAGAACCTTTTCAGAAATGGGGTCTTGATTTTATTGGACCAATCACACCTCCAGCAATCCTTAACAACAACCGATACATTCTGACATGCACCGATTATGCTACCAGATGGGCAGAAGCTTGGGCTTTATGGTCCGCCACAATTGTTTTGGTAGCAAAATGTCTAATGAAGGACGTCATCCCACGATATGGATTACCTTTGGAACTTGTAACAGATCAAGGAACGCACTTTGTCAACAATTTAATGCGAGTGCTCACACACACTTTTCAAATTCTGCATAAATTCAGTTCACCGTATTATCCTTGTGCTAATGGCTTAGCTGAAAGTACAAACAAAACGTTGTTGACTATGCTTCAAAAATTGATTGTGGAATCACCAGAAAGATGGGATCAGTTACTACCTGCAGTATTATGGGCACACCGAACTACCTACAAAGTAGCAACCGGACTAACCCCTTTCAAGCTTGCATATGGATTGGAAGCAATTGCACCAATGGAACTTGTAGTACCAAGCTTACGTGTGGTCATCTCTCAGAAATTGCTACTTGAAGACTCTCTGTCATTTCGGTTGGATACACTCAGAGAACTGGATGAGCATCGCTGGGAAAGTTTTCTAACTCTTCAAGAAGTGCAGTTGCGGCAAGCTCGTACTCATGATCGGTATCTCAAAACTCCAGTTTTTTTGGTGGGACAGCTTGTGCTATTTTATAATGCTAAATCAAATCGTGCAGCTGGAAAATTCAAATTACGATGGTTTGGTCCTTACCGGATTAGTGAACAAGTGGGCCCAGCTACTTTTCGGTTGACTACTTTGAGTGGAGTTCCTCTTCCTAAAGTGATAAATGGTTCAAAGTTGCGGCCGTATCATCAAGCACCTGATTCGCACTAAAGCGTTCTGCGGTTGCCCGCATATATATATATTTTTTCTCTTTTCTTTTCTTTTCCTTTTTAGTTTTGCGTGTTAGTTGCTTAAAAACCATAAACTCCTCGTTTTGCTACATAATCATAAACTCCTCGTTTGGATACATAACCATGAATAATCGCTGCCTTTTGTTATTGATTCTGCTCATGCATGCACACCGTAGTTATGAAGGTTATCATCTCAACATCGCGTGATGATTAACAATTTCGATCGCCTTCAGCTACCAAGTATCTACTTAATCTTCCTCTTTTCACTGATAATCGCTATTGTATCCATCTGCTCTGTGTGTTGTGATTTCTGTGTTTCCTATGCAATTGTGTTCTTGTGCTCTTGTGTACACATCATGGAAGCGTTAGCCAACTTTGCTGCGTTCCGTGAGAGACTCCCTCCGGATGTGGGTGAGTTCTTGCGGGTTCGTGGGTTGTCCAATTTTGTTGAATTGCCTTGGCATTCAGTGGAATGTTACCCGTTTTACGCCCAGATTATTGCCACCATTGCTACCACACCTGCTACGGAGCAGAGTTGGCCAATTACTTCTTTACCATCTAAGGTAGTAATCACTTTAGAATCATTTGCTGCATCGTTTCGACTCTCTCCGGAAGGACGAGAGAACGGTCCTAATCTTCCAATTGCTACTGTGATCCAATTGTTCCCTAGATACTCTTCAAATGAGTATGCTATACTCTGTCGCCCTGAGCCTGAAAGAACAGCATTACAATTTTTAGTAGCCATCTTAAACTTGCAGAAACAAACTTATGGGATATCTCGCCCATTCTACTCGGTGATTGATATGGCTGCTCGAGAGCCTATCAATTTTGCTTCCTATTATTTCCGGCGCATTCACCGTGAATGCGTTTTGGTCATAAAGAAGGTTAACAAAGGAGAACTTCCACGATCACGTCTTCCACACATTCTCACTTTTTTATTTCCGGCCATCCAAGCAGCGCAACCGCCTTCACGAGGTCCAGTCTTATATCATGAGGAATCTGCTCAAATTCTTGAAGACGACGAAGAAGATGACGAAGAACTCTTCCAGCTCCTCCGCCGAAAACGAATCCGGATAAGCTCTTCTGATAATCAAGTACAGGGTTCTGCCGCTGGAAATAAAGCAGACAACAATGAAGAAGAGACTTTCCACGATACAACCACCTCCATGCACCATGATTCATCAGCTCAGTCATCTCCAAACCAGCAACAGGATCAGAGTGTTACTGCTGATTCTGAAGACAAATCTTATAAGGAAGAATCTCAGCAGCAATCCAAACAAGAGGTGCAAGAAGATACGAAAGTTATTGTTACAGAAGTTTTGGTAGAGTTGATTACAGTAGTAGAATCTGCAGTTGCTCAACCTGAAGTGACTACGCAACAACTTACCGAAGCAATCAATAATCTGCAACCCACTCCTCCACCCGTGCCTCCACTTAAACCTATTGTTCCCATTCCACCGATTGTACCTGACGCACCCGATTCATCATCCTCTTCACCGAACTATTCTCCACCCAATTCCCATCAACTCTTCACCGCTTCTTCATCTCAACCACGTCCTTCTCTTCTATTTCCTTCACTACCTGTGTTTAATGAGCTCGCATCAATGGGTCATATGTTGATCCACCTGTCACAACAACTACCACAACAGATGACGAAGATTACTGATAATCTCAAACACGAATTACAACATAAAGTTGATGTTTTAGAAGCGGATATCATTCCGTTACAGGAAGAGGTAGATGCAGTGAAGGCAAAGAATCATAATCAGCACTTCCAGATTAAACAGTTACAGGCTCGCCTTACCAAACAGAAGACAATAATCAATCAAAGAGATGCTACTTTGGTCGAAGTCAGAATAAAAGATGATTTATTATGCACTGCTGATGCAGAAATTCTTCAGTTATGGTAGTTAGTTCAAGATAAAGAGGATGCTCGCATAGCACTGGGAAATTTGTTAAAGGAAACTAGAGAACAATTGGATGAAGCCGTGCAAAAAGGACAGGAAATGTCAATTTTACTAAAGCAAACCAATACAGAGCTAGAGTTCGCAAATGCAACCCTCACTGAATCAAATTCTGCTCTTAAAACACAGATGATGTTGGTCGCTCAACTCCAAAAAGAGATTCCAGCAATTCGAAGGGAAAGAGATGCATATTACCGGACTATTCAATTTCAGAATCAAGAATTGGAGAGAAGAGAAAGGCAACTTGGAGCTCAAGCAGAACGCTTATCACATATAGATCAACAGATTGCCGATATGAAAGTAAACCGTGATGCAGCTCTATCAAATGACTTTTATCTGCAGGAAGCCTTTCTGCAAACACAGGCAGAAATTTTGATAAGCCAAGTTATTGCCACTAGTTCAGTTAGAACTGATGCTCAGTTAGTAGAACCCGAGATACTGAAACAGATGCTGGATTCGTTAAAAAGAAAATTTCCCGAACGTTTAAATTAGCTAGAACAATGTATCTACAGGGTATAATAGATGAGCCATAAGATTTTGTATACCTGCAGGTTCAAGTCCACGTGCGTGCCAGTGTAAGCCGCTGGATTGGCAATTGTAATCTTTCCCTTTCATATTCTGCACGAATCGAAAGGTCGTTGCGTGAAGTTGTATCCATTTATGAATCAATGAAAAGACGCTTCGGTGACAACCAGAAGGATCGCCAGACTGTCTGTCTGGGTGATACGTCTGTGTAGTTCCGTTGTGTTGTGTTTTGAGAATTCTGAGTAGTACCGTGTTATTTTGCTTTTGTTTATTACCTTCACTTGTGTTAACGCTGTTTCGTTAAGTACGAATTGTGAGTCTGTATTACAGTAATGAATAGTTTCAACGCTGTGTGTTGAGGACGTAACAATCAAAGCAAATTGGTAAGGTTGTGGAAGAGTTAGTAATAGTCTCAGTACAGATAGTGAAACTGTGAGAGAACGAACAGAGTCTGGAGGTTAATTCGTGTTGACAGAGTTCTTTGAACACTCATGTACTGCTTTGTGAATAATTAATTGGGAAAATCAAGTATAGGGCCTCTGTTTATTCAGACCCCTTCCACTCCCAATCGAACCCGAAAAGAGCTTAAACGCGTTTCTGACGGCAATCGCGCGTTTAAAAGTCCCCACACATCTGTGTGTACCAACTCAAGCTTCTCTGAATACATAAAACCATGCTTGGAATAAGATTGCTTATGAGCCTTACCTAATTGACATGCCTCACATCTGTATGTCATATGTTGACTAGGCAATCCAAGCACTGAACCATTATTAACCATATCTTTGATACCTCTTTCATTGAAATGTCCAAGCCTCTTGTGCCAAAGATCTAACTCAGAGATCTTATGTCCTCCATAAGTGAACAAAGCATGACCAACATTACCTTGGATCTTCAATGTGAACAATCTTCCTTCTTTCTTCCCTGAAACAATTTGTTTATACCCATTGCTAGGGTCTTCCACAAACACTCCTTCATTAGTGAACCTAACTTCATAACCTTTTTCAACAATTTGTCCTACACTTATCAGATTCTTAGGAATTGTAGGAACATACAAAACCTTACTCAAGAGAACTTACTTCCATCCTTGGCCTTCACTGATCCAATTGACTTCACATTGTGCTTTGTATTATCACCAGTTTGAACTACATGATTAGTTACCTTATTCTTCAAATCAGTCATCAAAGCTATGTTGCCACTCAGGTGATTGCTACACCCTGAGTCAATGTAGAATACTCTTTGGTCTTCACTTTGCCTTTCACAAGTTGCATTCATTATGAATGTTGAATCCTCCTTCTGATCTGAAGCATAATTGTAGTAGGTATTGTTGACTTTGGAAACCTCTACCTGCATTTCTTCCAAAGTAACCTCTACTACCTCTACCTCTGAAATTACCTCTTTGATTTCTATCACCTCTTCCTCTTGAATTAAAATTCTGATTATATCCACCATTATTCTGAGTATTATGCCAAGAATCATTAGCTAAGTGATTTGTCTTACCACAAATCCAGCAAGCCTAAACTCCATCTTTATTACTCTTGCCTCTTCCTCTACCTTTGCCACCTCCTCTTCCTCTTAGGAAGTTGGCTTGGCTAGTTGTACCTTCATCTTCATTTGTTTGTTGCTTCCCTTTGATATTCTTCTTCTTATCCTTTGAATACATTGCTTGACATGCACTTTTATCACTTTCACCTTTGACATCCTGCTCAAAGGTTAACATGTGTCCTAGCAACTGATTTAAGTCAGGAGTAAAATGATCAAGTGATAATTCAGTAGACAAAATGAATGGCTTCCATTTATCATCACCTCTCAAACTGTGAGAATTTGCCTTACCAATTTATCCTCCTCAATGTATTCATCAACTGCTCCTAATGCATCTGCTATGTCCTTCATCCTTGTTACATAATCGGAGATGGATTGAGAGGCGTTCTTCTTGAATGTGGTAAATTCTGCCCACAAGGATGCCTTCCTTCTTTGTGGTGTTTTGGAAATGCTCCTCCAAAGCATTCCGTATATCACTTGCACTTTCAAGACCTCTAATATGAGGTAGCAAGTAGTCATTAACTGCCATGTAGATAATGCTCCTAGCTTGAGCATCTTTCTTCATCCAAGTCTTCAAATCTGATAATTCTTCCCTAGTTGGAACACTAGGATCTCTGAACTGAGGCTTTTCTTCTTCACCTGTGATATAACCTATCAAGTCTTTGCTCATAAGATGAGCTTCCATCCTCATTGACCATGCTGGATAGTTCTCTCTATCCAATTTCTCTATCTAAAGAGAATCTCCCATCCTTTCTTCACCTCTCTATTAAATCCTTCTAGCTGTATGAGGAATAAGGTTACCTTTACTTTGAACGAGGTTCCTTTTGTCTTTCTTGATGTCGTATGGTCTCCTTCTCAAGCTTTACTCTCAAGCTTTCACCTTTTGAATCTTCAGATGTTGAATTCCTTATGACTGCAGCAGTCGGGATCCTCCTTTCTTCAATTTTGATACTTCCTGCTCTAATACCACTGATGGAGAGTGTTAATCTCCAAAAGAACAAGCTACTCTTGAAGTTAGAGCACCTCCATATCAAGAGTAACTCAAAACCTTCACCAATTTGGAGGATTAATGATCAATTATAAAGATTTTGGATAAACTCTGAAGAAGATGATTCTAGAGAAAGTCTGCTGCATATAACTCTCTCATTGACTTAACAAATGTGTAAAGTTCTTGATAAAACTTTGCACAAGGTGTCGCCTATAGTTTGCACACTTCCTCCAAGTTAAATCATTCCAAAAGATTCAGTAGATCTTGAGAAACGGACTTAACAAGTCACCTATGTCTAAAACTATTCTTTTGAAAAGTTGATTCAGACATCTGTAACTTCTAACACTTGGTTCTCTCAATCTAGGACCCGTTTATGCAAATGATGTTAGCCATAGGTAGCTTACCTTCCAACTTAAAGATTGAGTGCTTGCTTGCTCAAAGCTTTACATAGAGTATCATTCTTGTTAAGCCAAGCATTGATGTATCAAATCCTCACAGATGAAGGGGTGGCCCCTCAATTCATTAATTCACTCAAATTATTGATAGAATCATTCGAAGTTCAAGAAACAGTGCACATTGCACTGCGCTAGTCAATCTGGTATGACACACAAAAAGTGGAGATGTAGCCATGGCTAGGCTGAAGTAATTTGATGGCGATGCCCCACAATGTGCTCTCCTTCTTGAGAGATCCATGATGATATCATCGGAGTCAAAAATCGAGCTCTTAGGGTCACACACGGTACTCCACATAGAGGTTGCAGAATATGCAGAAAAACACAGTACACAGGGAGCACGAACACATATTTCTTAGGTGTTACAAATGGAGTCGAACTTAAATTCTATGATTGACCAGACCACTTTATGTTTTATTAAAGAACATATACAAAGAAGTGTCCAGTGGCCATTTGGCCTTTCACTTGGACACTAAAGGTAACAATCTCCCACTAAAGGCCAAACATGGCCAAAGTAACTATGGGAGAACAATAAAGAATGATAAAGAATACCTGAGTGTAAGTAACAAACTAAACCTCCCACCTGATGGGCATGTTACATAGTATACGAGTGACTATGGAAGGTCATGAATCGAGTAATCCCCATCAAGTGACAACAATGTCGAAAGCTATCCTTTGGTAGAGCTTTAGTCAAAGCATCGGTAGCATTATCTTGAGTGTGAACCTTCTCAAGAATAATGCACTCAATGGCTAAGCAATCTCTAATGAAGTCATACCTCACCTCAATGTGCTTAGTCTTTGCATGATAGATCTGATTCTTAGCCAAAGCAATGGCACACTGACTATCACTTAGCAAACGAGGTACATGCTGAGGTAAACCCATATCACAAGCAAGATGAGAAAGCCAGAATGCTTCCTTACATGCCTCACTTACTCCAACATACTTTGCTTCTATGGCGAAAATAACTTTACATTCTTGAAGACAAGATCTCCAAGAGATAGCACCTCCAGCAAAATGAAAAATGTACCTTGATGTAGACTTACAATTGTCTACACAACCAGCATAGTTAGAATCTGTGTAACCAATAATGGATGCTTTCCCTCTACCTAAGCATAGACACTTGTCCTTAGTGCCACTCAGATATCTCAAAATCATCTTGACCACTTCCCAATGTTTCTTGCCAGGATTAGACATATATCTGCTCACAACTCCCGCTCCAAATGCAATGTCTGATCTCATAGCTATGATAACATACATGAGACTACCAACAACAGATTGATAGGGAATTTTGGTCATGAATTCCTTTTCCTCATTTGATTTGGGACAATCATCCTTGCTCAATTTCACATATGTGGGTAAAGGTGTACTCAATGCCTTTCCACCCTGCATATTGAACTTGTGAAGTACTTTGGATATCTACTCACTTTGAGACAAGTATATACATATTTTACTCCTATCACGAGTAATGTGCATGCTAAGGATATGTTTGACATCCCCCAAATCCTTCATATCAAATGTCTAACTCAACTTCTTTTTTAGAATCGACAAGTCATAAGAGGAATTCTTGGCAATGAACATATCATCGACATAAATTATCAAGCATATCAAGCTTCCATCTGAGCATCTCTTTGTGTAGAGACAATGATCCTCATTGCTTCAAGAATAGCCTTGGGACTTCATAAAAGCATCAAACTTTTGGTAGCATTGTCTAAGAGACTGTTTAAGTCCATACAAGCTCTTCTTGAGCTTACATAACCCTCTGGTTGTTCCATATAGATCTCATCTGTAAAATCTCCATGTAAGAAAGTAGTTTTCACATCCATTTGGATTAGCTCTAAGTCCTCCATTGCAACGAATCCAAGCAACATGTGCATGGTAGTCATCTTGACCGCTGGAGAGAAGATTTCCTCGAAATCAACACCATGTTGTTGCTTAAAACCCTTTGCAACAAGTCATGCTTTATACTTTGGAGAAGCACTATCTAATGTGAATTTTAGCTTATATACCCATTTACATGGTAAAGCTTGCTTGCCCTTTGGCAAAGGTACTAAATCCCAAGTACCATTCTTGTGAATAGAATCCAACTCACTCTTCATGGCATGCTCCCACTTGACATGATCCTCTATCTGCATAGCCTCTTTGTAGCAAGAAGGCTCATCGACATCTGTTAGCATAACAAAATCTAAACCTGGAACACATCTATGAGGTGGATGTGAGACATGTATAGAGCATCTCAATGATTGTTGAACAAGAACATGTGCAGATTGATCTGATCGGACATTCTTTTGAACGTCCCTATGTGCAACATTTTTATGCATGCTAACTAGAGGACTACTATCCTCAAACACCACTCTTCTCACTTCAACCTCTTTAATGGGCTATTTATGCATCTTAGACTCATTGAAAATGACAACACTACTTTTGATCACTGACCGTGTTTCAAGATCCCATAAGCGATATCCAAATCGTTCTTCTCGACCGTATCCAAGAAAAATGCATTTCTTTGGCTTATGGTCAATCCCAACTTTTATCTAAGATTTTTGGGTATATGAACATATGCTTCACACCCAAAAACTCAAAGATGATCATAATATGGTGGCTTCCCTGTCCATAACTCTTGTGCCACTTTCAAAACTTTTGCAGTACTAGGTGAAAGGTTAATCACATGAACTGCAGTCAATGTTGCTTCTAGCCAAAAGCCTTGTGAGAGGTTTTCATGACGAAACATAGAACCTACTCTATCTTGAATAGTTTTATTCATCTTTTCAGCTACATGGGTATAAGAAGCTGTAAACTCTCTATGAATCCGTCTAGACTGACAGAAAAGGCTGAATTCATGTGAGATATACTCACCCCCATTATCTGAACGTAAAGCCTTAAGCTTAGTTCCTTTTTTAGTTTCAATTGAAGCAAGCCATTTTCTGAAAGTAGGGAATACCTCATCCTTCGATTTGATAGGATATACCCAAACTTTTCTAGTAGCATCATCTATGAAACTAATAAAGTAAACCTAAGGACCTAGTGGGCATAGGACCACACACATCTGTATGAATGAGATCTAAATGCTAAATTGAAGAGTCAATGTTCATTCTATGCACATTTCTTGTTTGCTTTCTATATTGACAATGCTCACAAAATGAAAAATTAGAGAAATATGACACAATAAGTAGCGAGAATTAGAAATATTTTCCATTCCACTAAGAGATATATGGCCCAAATGACCATGCCAAGCCATAGGCTATTTAGTAAGAGCTAACAAGTGTTCTTTCTATGATACAAATAAGTGAGCCAACTTTGATTCCTTTTGCAATAACCATATTTCCCTTTGATATACAAAAGGAGTGAGCATAGAAGACCACCTTGTAACCAAGGTCATCAAGTTGACCAACCGACATCAAATTGCATGATAACTGAGGTACATGGCATACATTATGCATAGTAAATTTTGAACCATCAATGAATTGCATAACGACATCTTCAATCCCCACAACATCACATTGGTAAGATTCACCAAGTCTCAGGGTACCAAGAGACTTTGCAACATAAATAGAGAATCATTCTCTATGTGGTGTCACATGGAAAGAAGCACCAAAATCTAGCAGCCACATGTGTGAAAGAGAATCAACCATAAGAGCCTCAGTTGGCATAGTACCATCAAGTGCCAACACATCAGCATCATCAGAAATAACATTAATTTCTTCAATCTTCATAGTCGAAGTAGATGGTGCAAGTAACTTTTTAACATGCCTATCAACATTTTGTTCTTTACCTTTAGCATTCTTTAATGCATAAGAGTCTTTCTTCATGTGTCCTTTCTTATGACAATAATGGCATTCGATATCCCTGTTCCTTGATTTACTTCTACTCTTATTCCGTTGACCATTCTTTTCCTTGTTCTTGCTCTTGCCACATTGTTGATTCTTTCCTTGGTAAGAATCATGAACATTATATGCATCTCCACTCTGAGTGCCAACCATAGATTTTCTACGAATCTCCTCACTCAAGAGTGCTCCACATATGTCATCACAGATGAGTTTACCACTAGGTGCACTATTGCTAATAGCTGTGCAAAACATATCCCATGATGATGGCAAGGTGCATAATAGAAATATTGCTTTCATTTCATTATCCATATCCATTTTTTGAGCCTGTAACTGGGAGAATATAACATCAAACTCATTTAGATGATCAACAACACTATCTGTGTCCTTCGTGTGAATTTCATATAATTTTCTCATCAGATACACTCTATTTGATGCCGTTTCTTTATCATAAGTATTGCATAACTTCTTCCAATTTAAAGCTCCTCTGCACTTTCATAGTCTAATACTATAAAGTAGACATTATCTGCCAGGTGCAAGTGAATGGTAGACCTGGCCTTTTCATCTAACTCATCCCAATCATCTTCATCTATGTCAGTAGGATTCTTTGAAATTCCATTTATTGGCTTCCATTGCCTCCTTTGAATCAACACATCTTTAATATGATTCTTTCATAGAGAAAATTTTGTGCCATCAAATTTTCGGATCTCAAAATGGTCTTTGCCTTGCAAGTTATAGCTCCTCCTTGGAACATTGGCACTAGACCTTGATCCACCAGATGTGCCTAAGACCTCTGATGCCATGATGATAGAGAACTGAATAGAATGATAATGCAGCTAGAAGAGTCCAAACACCAACGAATAAGTGTATCAAGGAGTAAATCGACCACTGTATAGTTGACAAAACCAAAAATCTGAGAAAATTTTGCCAAAGTATCCTCTGCAAAATGATCATATCACTAGTGTCAAAATATCATAAAACTGCAAGTAGTGACATGTTTACTTGCATAGTTAATTACTGACTCCACTACATATAATTAGTTGCCCAATAGAAGCCAACTAGGCTTATCGAGCACCTATGAACAACTATCATATATCTTCTATGGCGAGGCTGGGTAAGTCTTCCACCTACATCACCAAAGTGTCCCAAAAATGTGGGTGTCTTCCAAGTAAGAAAACCTCACCATGATCCTCTTTATCAAAGATAAAAGGCTTTATGCAAAAAAAAAAACATAACCACTATATCAATGACTACATGGATGTACATAAGTGGTATCCACATAAGTGTACATGGTGTGTATGTGCTCAATATATGCAGTAAGATGACACTAAAGAAAAGGCTGAATGCACAACCCAAAAACTAGCGAACAACACCTGTAAGTGTCTGTCAACTCTGATGTTTTGGGCTCAAAAACCTGCATAAATTTACAGCAGTTGCTCCCACCAAAACTGAAAACCCTTCAAGAAACTTGTAGTTTTATGAGCGTGGCTGAAAAAACCCAAAGGTTGATATTTATTATTGGAGAAGTACAAAAAGAACTCTTCTTGATGTTCTTGGACCTGTGTGAAGATAACTATGTGCAAAAGTACTCCAAAATGGCTCCAAAAGACACCCCAAAAATGCTTCAAAGATAGGCTTTGAAAGCAAACAATGAAGCTTTGAGGAACCAAAACATGTTCAAGGTAATGTTAACCTTAGTCTTTCCCCTTCTTCAATCACCACAAGAGTGTAGCTTAGTGACAAGAGATTTCCATGGTTAAGCGAGCTCCGAGGGGAACAATACTGGGATGGGTGACCTTCGGGAAGTATCGGGAATTTCTATCTTCCTTGATCGTTGAGGTCCTCCCTTGCACGCAGCCAATGGTGCCAACTATGACTTCAATAACTTGGATGACAAGGTATGCCAAGGTCTATGCCTTGGTTGCCACCATAGTCGTAAGCCTTAGAAAAAGCCTTGGGTGGGTGGGTATGTGCTCGCTTCGCTCGCACAAAAGAAACAAACTTTTGCACCGAAATGCTATGATACTAGTGAAGTAATTTGATGGCAATGCACCATAGTGCACTCTCCTTCTCAAGAGCTCCAGGACCATATCCTTGGAGTAGGAAACCAAGCTCCTAGGGTTGCACACGGTACTCCACACAGAGGTTGTAGAATATGTAGAAAAACATAGTACACAGGGAGCACGAACATAGAGTTCTTAGGTGTTACAAATGCGGTCAAACTTAAAGTCTGTGATTGACCATCCACCAAGGGAAGCTTAGCTATCCCTGATTATCCCCATTCACACATCCCTCTCCCCTGCAATCCATACTTTCCATTTGCCTCATCCATCTTTCCCTATACCTCCATCGCCACCATCGCCCCATCCCATTATGTATAATTCATGGAAAGCTTCACTCATGTTCCCACCACACAGACATTAGGCTCACAAACACTCATATCCACTTTACTATACACAGATACCACGATCACTGCACCTACCATCCCCATCTTCATGGTAGCTCCCACATACACAACACTGCTCCACCCCATGGACATTTCTTCACCCATAACGCCTCCCACTCCCCCCACACTTCCATCATACCCAATCCCCCCTCCCTCAACATCACCCGCACCATCATGCATTGCATCCACCATTCCCATTTCCATTACCATTCCCCCTACATTAAACCCTACCTCCTTTGCATCTACAACTTAAATAATACATTCAATACCATGATTCAGTGTGTCTCATAACCTAAACGTTGCCTTACATATAGAATCTCAAAAATTACAAGCACAAGTTACATCATTCAAAATTGACAACAAAACACTCTAGGCTAAATACCTCACACTACAACAGCTTAGAAAGAATTGGAGGCCAAGGTACTGCACGTGGATGCCCAAGCTATCAAAGACTTGGAGGACATGCTATGCAAGCAACAAGTAACAAATGTGAAATTACAAAAAAATCTAGGGCTTCTCAGGAAGCATATGTTTGCGGCACTAGAAGAGAATAAGAGACTACAACAATAGAACCAAGAAAATATCGAGGCCGCCATGGAAGGAACATCGAGAACAATGATCAGTCCAATGAGGTTTCAAGCTATTCCCTCGGATCACATCAAGATATTACTTGAGGAACATGCTAGTTTTCTAGAGTCATACAAGAAGCTGGAAGCAAAGTGTGCCAATCTCAAGAAGCAGTTAACTACAGTAAGCACATTTAGGCTAGAGGCTACCACCATCCCACATACTAGAGAGGAACTGGATACCCTCCAAAAACAGCTCAAAGAACTCCAAGCATGGTTATTACAATATGAAAGATCACTGTTGCAGAGCTAAAGAAAGTACGAAGCAGAGAAAAAGACGGGCCCTAAAATTTTTCCGATTTGGACATCATATTTTGTATCATAACCACTCTTGTAATATATTTTCCCTTGTAAATGCACTAGAGGAGTCCTCTAGATGCATCCCCACAGAAAAGTAGAGATTACCCATGTACAATAGTAGGAAATTAGTCTCTTAGTGAATAAAGTGCCGGTCACTTGTGTGAAAGGACCAAACTTAGGGCTCATGTATATAAGTCACTTTGTGACTCTTTGTAAAAGACTCTTGCCTTTGTGAAGAAGAAGCTCTTCAGAATTTTCGAGTTTGCCTCTTTCTTGCTGATTTTGATCTTCATTTCGCTCTTGTATGTGTGTGTTAGGCTTGGAATGCATGTGTAGGACTGTTGTCTACCCCTTCCCCTTGGTTTTGAGCTGCTGTAGTGCGTGCGTAAGCTAGGAGAAGCTGTGGCGCGGGTAATTGTGATTCCCGTCATTCACTGTTTTTGCCATAACTTGAAGCAGAGTGATCAGAATTGAGTGAAACCACCACCATTGGATGCGTCTCGTCGAGAGTTTCGAAACGAGTACCCTATTGCCTATGTTCGGAGTTCTGGGCTGGGAGAAAACCTCAAAATACTAAAACTGCTGTGAGAAGCTTGCGGCAAACACTTTCAGTATTTCAGTGAGTGTGAGAGGTAGTAGTTTTTTCTCATGCATGCTAGCTAAACCACTTCATTTTCCATCACGTGTGCACACGTCTTCATACACTTGGTAAGTCGATCCTTAGGATTGACATTTAAATGTGTGTTAAAGTACCCACTATATGCACTTGTGTGGCAATTGAGGTATAGTCTCATTGGCACAAGTCCTTGAGTCGTCTTGGCTCAAGTACACACGTTTTTGGCGCCGTTGCCGGGGAACACTCAACCAAGGTGCCTTCGTGATGGTTATAGATCGAGTGTGATAGAATCGTACTTGTAGAGGTAAAATTGTCCTGTGGCAAGTAGTCAGTCACTTCAGCACTTGTTACTTCACATCTCCTAGGTGTGTGTGATAAGTTTTAGGTTTAGATTTAGGAGGAGGGAAGAGAAGGAGGAGTAGCCAAAAATCATCAAAAAATACCCAAAAAATCACCAAAAATTAGCAAAATTCAAATTCTGTTCAAAAAAGTATAAAAACAAAAAAAATAGACTCATTTGATACTTGCTGGAGTTCTGGTATCGTGGACGACAGCGATCGGTATCGTGCGTGCAGTATCGTGCAGAGCGGGCCTTCAGAGCTTGTGTGAGAGTTCAAGGAGCAAGCAAGAGTAGATAGAGGTAAGATTTTAACAAGAACATTTACATAAAACTCTCTAAACTTGCATAAACACATGATTAAGAGCATGCGCAGTATCGCGGGGGGGGGGAAATTGATATCAAAACAAAATTTTTGTGTGATACAGAGGTCTAGGAGTGAAGAGGGAAGTAAGGAGAGCAAGGGGGCTTAAAACTTTGAAAAAATTTTGGAAAAATCTTGCATTTTGGCTTGAGTATCGCGATCGGTTGAGGTTTGGTATCGCGATACCAAAACTCCCTTGTATCGTGATACTCGCCGAAGTATCGTATCGTTTGATACCGGACTTGGTATCGCGATACCATTTTGGTATCGTGACCCAGAGTTGGTATCGCGATCGTAGATTTTCTGTGGTATCGTATCGTCGAGTATCAGTCTTAGTATCGCGATACCGTTTGGGTATCGTGTCGCTAAGTTGGTATCACGATCGCTTTTACTGCAGTGGTATCGTATCGTCTCCGACCGAAGACTGTATCGCGATACCATCCGGAGATCGTATCGCCTTGGGTCTCAAGTATCGTATCGTCGACCCTGGTAAGTATCGTATCATATCAATTGGCATTTAGTATCGCGACACCATTCAAGTATCGTATCGTTGGTCTCCTGGTTAGTATCGCGATACCCGCCATAAGTATCGTATCGTCCGGGTATCGTGGTATCGTATCGTCTGCTTTCCAAAGTAGTATCGCGATACCATAGTGGTATCGTATCGCTTCTGTGTCTGGTATCGTATCGTGAGCATAGTCTCGTATCGTATCGTGAGGTGGTCCAGTATCGTATCGCCTAGAATTCTAGTATCGTATCGTCTTGGTGATTGGTATCGTATCGCGGTCAAAGCAGTATCGCCCAAGAGCAGTATCGTCAGGAAGTGGTATCGTCCAGATTGACCCTTTCTTTTGTCAAGACACTTTAAGTCATAAGGAGAGCCACCCAAGGAGAACCTGTGGGACATAGAGAGAGACTTGGGGAAGTGAATGAACCTGAGATCCAGAAGAACCCTAGGAAGCCGAAGAAGTATAATTTGTTCTGTAGGTAGTGTAGCAGAGCCAAGTAACCGTTCACATTACTCGGAGACCTCCAGTGAGTCAGAAGAAGAAATTCCCATGGCTTCAGAGGATATGCAAAACACAGTACCCATGATTGGCATGATGTCAATCATTGAGGGAGAGTACAGAACCTCTTTGGAGTATGTGAACACCAACCACAATGAGGTCCCCATTTATTTGGATGGTCTAAACAGATCTGTGGCCAGGTTAAAGAAAGCATCAGAGGCTTACATAGTGCCTAGGCCAGCAGTCAAGTACGTAGGAGGATTGTACATGGACAAACGAGATATCCAATATGTTGTCACAGAACACCCAGAGAACATTAATGAAATTGGTGAAGAAGATAATGCTTCAAACTTAAATGGAGGAGGGAATGAAGAGCAAGTAACCACGCCTAGAGGAAGATCTACAGTCGCAAGGATATGGAGAGGAGATTTAATTCCCCAAGATGACACCTTGATGGATGTATATTTGATCAATGGGATGGCGCATCTCCTTAGAGCACATTCCTCAATTTGGGAAGCTGCTCCTAATCCCGTCACCATTTATGAGTTGCAAGATCCTGATTTTTCCACCATTATCACTTGTCTGGATAAAAATCAGAGAAGGTATTGGCCCATGACAGAAGCAGAAAGAGTGGAATTGAAATATCAAAACATCCCAGTGTTCCCACCTAGGGACCAAGCTACGACTTCAAGAAACCCATTGGGAACTTCCCATAATGATTCATACCAACAGTCAGGCCAAACTCAACAAACACAACAGACCCAACAAACTCAAACCCCCTTCAGACATCCTGCACAGTTCGCAATGCCTGCAAATAACCCTAACTACCGACCTCAACCAACTATTGACCCCAGACAAGGAGTTCATGCTCCAGTCAGACCGCTGGTAGTAAGAGGACCAGGCATACCAATAGGAAGACCTATTTTCCCAGTGATGCCTAGACAACCCGAAGCAGGAAGACGACTAAGGCCAATCCAAGTCGCCAAATGTATGAGAAATCACTATGATGGCTCTAGTGAACCTTACAACCATATAGCCGAATTTAAACAAGTAATTAGAGCCGAACAGGTGGAAGACTTTTTGATTCAATATGAGTCCTTTGGCCTTACACTGTCAGACACTGCGCTAGCATGGTTTCAGCCATTGGACCCTAATACCTTTCAGAACATGGAGCAAGTATATCAAGAAATGATTGAGGAATTTACTAAATCAAGAATTAAAAACAATTCTTCATCATTAATCCATAGCTTCAAGCAAGTCCCTATCGAGTCAGTGAGATTGGCTGCCAGAAGATTCAAGCAATATGTAGACAGATGCCCGGTGGAAGAGAGACCGACACAGAATAAAATGGTATCATTATTTTTGGAAGGGTTATTGAACGGATCCTTGAGATCGTTGGTGTATGTAAAAAGGGTTCAGACCTTGCAAGAATGCATGAAGGAATGCATAGATTTAGAAGATAACCTAGCAGAGGATCTGAAAATACCTCAAGGAAGAGCTAAAACCGAAGATTCGACCAGTAACGCATCCATACCTAAAAACAACGTAGAGGAAATAGCCGAATTGTTAGCGAAAAAGTTGAACGCTCAAGGACAGAGGAACTACTCCAATAATCCAATGAGAGTACCCATGCTTAGAAGGTGTATGCAGTGCGGAGGTGATCATCCTTCTCATTTGTGTACTAGGGGAGTAGTTCCACCACCAGCTTATGGTTATAATAGACCCACTGTCCCAGGACCTCTACAGTATTGCAGTGTGGAACAAAAATACACAAATCATAGCACAGAAAATTGTCCCTACAATAGGCAAGCGAGACCTGCACAGCAATACATGAGACCGTACGGATACCCTCAGAATCATGAGGGAGGTGAAGCTTTTAGGTATCCCTCTTATCAGCCACAGGCCCCAGCACCGCGACCATATGCTTATCAGGGATACTCACAACCACAGCCAGTACTAGGACAACAACCGCCCCACCCTCAGAACGTTGTCCCAGTCAAGATTGCCCAATCAGAAGAAAATCTAGAGAGGGCTATAGTGCCAGCCACACCTTTGACTAGTAATGAACCATATGACTCATTTTATGATCCTAGTCAAGGAACATACCCTAATTATGAAAGTTCAATGATGGAATATGGACAATTGTATGAACCATATGCCTATGGCATGGAAGCACCAGATAGCTCATACGGTTATGAGCAGGATTATGTGTCATTAATGTACACAGCTCCTAGAGCAACCATACCACCTCGACCCATGAACAGACCGCCTGTACCCAGAGGACCATGTTACAGGTGTGGAGGTGATCATTATATCAGAGAATGCACATTGCCAAACCCACCCCCACCACAACGAGTCTGGGAAGGCTACTGTAGTGATTGTGGTAAGGAACATCTTTTCAGAGACTGCCCCAAGAATCCCAACAAGGTTACATCTAATGTACAAATCAACGTAATAGAAGTAACAGAATCATCAGGGAGTGATAAAGAGTACACAGTACCATTGAAAGCAATAACGAGAGCCAAAGCCAGAGAGACCCTGATAAAACAGATGAGAACAATCAAAGCAACAAGGAGAGGGACACACCCATCCCTCAAAGAGTTGAAGACTCAGAAGAGCCGGAGAAAAGTATTGCAAGTAAAAGGTCCCAGAGATGGAAGCACCGAAGAGAGAGGCTAAAAGAAAAGAAGTTATTATAGAAGAAGGAAAAGGAGGAAAACGAACAAAAACCAAAAGAAGAACCGAAGAAGGAAGAAGGAAACAAAAATGAGAAGTGTAAGAAAGAGGAGGTAGGATCAGTTTTAGCAGACCCAATGCCTGAGGAGTTAGCCATGTGGATTCAGGCATATAAGGCAAGAATAAGAGCAGGACCTACCATAGAACAACACGAGAGAGAATATCCAAGAGGCGACTTAGAAAAAGAAAGACTAGAAATTTGCAAGAAATTGATAGAAGTTGCACAACAAACCTTAGAAAAACCTGCATCGCCTTTACCCAATACCCGAATTTCAGAAGGAGAATTCAAAGAGTGCCTAAACACTCATGAAAAGCCTGAAGTAAATAGACCACAGAATGACGAATGTGGTGTTGAGAAAAGGGAAGGATCCATAGTCCCTGAAGTAGAAGGAGAATGGACTAAGGATCTATGGGCACGAGTTCAAGAGGACAAATGGAAGAAAGTGGAAGGAATCGAACCACCCTTTGAAGAATTAGAAGCAAAAAATGAAATAGAGGGTTCAATACCTGAACTAAATTCAGAAGAAATTCTTCCAATGGATGCAAGTGACAAAGGAGAGGAAGATGTAAAGGAACTGCCCAATTATACAGGGGAGTACGAGCACAATTCAGAATTGTATCGCATTCCCTCAATGAGGAAACGAGAAACAAACCCATCAGTTCAAACATCGGAGATCATACAACGCCTTAGAGAGGTAAAAATCCCATGTACCCTAACATTTGAAGAACTGTTAAAGGTAAAACCACATTTAAAAGAGAAATTAATCAATCAATGGGAAGTCAAGGAGGAAAAGAAAGAGATAGCTGACGAAGTAAACATAGTGAGAATTCTAGTGGATAAAGTAGGAGACTTTAGTGAGGGAGATGAAGGAAATACCTGCCTTCCAATCACTTATATGGGTTACACTACCAAAGCCATACTAGATTCAGGAGCTGGTGTTGGTATTGCTACCAAAGAAATTTGGGAGAAATGGGGAAAACCAGCATTAAGACCAACACGCATGAAAATACAAATGGCAGATGGACATACGGAAAGACCCTTAGGATTGTTGGAACGAGTAATCTTCACTACGTGTGGAGTGGAATTCGAACACACCTTAGCAATTTGTCACTTTGAAAGGCCAAGTAATTATGAAATGATCCTGGGAAGACCTTTCATGAGACAGTTAAAGGTTGTACAAGACTGGGGAAAAGATGCGGTTTACCTACAACACTCAAGAACCACCACTAGAATAAACCTACATACGTACACTTATCAAGATGTTCCACCTCTACAATGGAATCAAATCCATAAAGAGGAAGACGATCAATCGATTCATAGTGCAGGTTCTAGTGATCAATCCTGGATGAACGAGGACACTCATCTGTGGATATGTCAAGCTGCAAAGAAGGAAGAGGAGAGAAGAAAAGGTTGGCAACAGAAACACGGAATAGCGAGGTCTGTACAAGATCCAGCTTACATGCCGCAAGTATTTCCGGATGAAGAATTTGAACCTCACGGTTGGATGGAAATTTTAGCTACCCTCGATGTCTGTGTAAACGAAGAAGTAGTGACCATGAACGAATGTATCGATGAGGAGGGTTATGATGTTAGCCTGTATATGGTAGTCCTTCAGGAGGCAGAAGAAGGAGAAGTGATCGAGAAAGACTGGAAGGAGGACTACGAGAGCATTGAAATGGAACCCGAACCCATGGATTTAGGGAATAGTACCACCAACATAAATATCACTGCCAATGAGAAACACCAGGAACTTACACAGAAAGGGGAATTAGAAGTTGAAAGAGAATCAAAAGATGAAGAAAACAAACCCCAAGACCAATTTGAAGTACCAGCTCATTTTAAAAAATATGAAGTGGAGGAGAGGAAAATTGCTATTCAAATGCCGAAAAGAGAAGCACAGCCCGGAATAGCATATGATAATAAGGAGCAAACCAAAAAGATAGTTGTAACTATGGAAGGAGGAGAGGAACGATGTACCTTCATAGGACAGGATGTCTCACTAGAAGAAGAACAAGAGTTAATTCGTCTCATAAGAGAATATCGGGATGTCTTTGCTTGGACCTATAAGGACTTGAAGGGAGTAGATCCATCTATATGTGCGCACAGAATCCCCATGACATCCGAAGCCAAACCTTCTAAACAAAGACCATACACTTATAATGATGTGTATTCAGCCAAGATAAAAGAGGAAATAGACAAGCTACTAGATGCTGGATTCATCTATGAAATTGAGCACACGGAATGGGTGTCACCCTTGGTGGTGGTACCAAAAAAGAATGGAAAGTTAAGAGTGTGCATCAATTTGAAGAAAGTGAACGCCGCAACCATAAGGGATAGTTATCCCTTACCAATTACGGATCATCTCTTGGAAAGGGTAGCAGGGAAGGAAGTTTATAGTTTTCTGGATGGCTTTTCAGGGTATAATCAGGTAGCCATTGCTCCTGAGGACCAACATAAAACAGCATTCGCAACTGAGTGGGGAGTATACGCCTTTAGAGTCATGCCTTTTGGTTTAACGAATGCCCCAGCCACCTTCCAAAGATTGATGTGTCATGTGTTCAAGGAATTTTTAAGAAAAAGTATGGAAGTATACGTGGATGATCTTTGTACATATTCAGCCATACGATCAGAGCACATCCCTGAACTAGGAAAGATTTTTGCCAAATGCCGACAATATCAAGTATGTCTCAATCCTGAAAAATGTGTCTTCATGGTTAGACAAGGGAAAATCTTAGGACATATTGTCTCTAAGAATGGAATCTCAACAGATGAAGACAAAATTAAAGTCATCTTAGACTTACCAAGACCCAAGAACGCAAAGGAAGTGCAAGCTTTTATGGGACATTGTGGATACTACCGTAGGTTCATTCACATGTATGCCATAATAGCAAGACCCTTGTATAGTCTCTTGACTCAATTTACTTGGACAGAAGAGTGCGAAAAGGCATTCGCAGAGTTGAAAAAGAGACTTAGTACTGCCCCAATTCTGAAATCACCCAATTGGAACAAACCTTTTCATATTCATGTTGACGCTTCCAACTATGCATTGGATGCATCTTAGCCCAGCCGGCTGATGAAGGCAAGCTTGATCATCCAATTGCTTATGCGAGTAGACAACTGAATCAAGCCGAAAGAAATTATACCACTACGGAACGAGAGGGCTTAGGAATGGTATATGCTGTGAAAAAGTTCAGACATTATCTTTTAGCCAACAAGTTCAAATTCTTTATAGACCATCAAGCTTTGTTGTACTTAGTCAATAAACCTTGTAACACGGGAAGGTTGGTACGATGGTTTCTCTTGCTAATGGAGTTTGACTTCGAAGTAATAGTGAAAAAGGGGAATACACATGTAAGAGCAGACCACCTTTCAAGGCTAACACACGGAGAGCCACCGAGTGGAGTGCCCGATGATCTGCCAGATACTTACCTTTTTAACCTGGAAGTATGTCCAAAGTGGGCTGAGACATTGATCCCTATACTCACTCATGGGCCTCAACACTCAGTTAATAGGAATAGCAAAAAAGAAATTCTTCAATCGAGGAATTTACATATTGTGTCAGGAAGTGTATATTACAAGGAACCCAACGGGGTGTTACTCAGATGTGTTGATGAGGATGAACAAACGCAACTAATTGAGCAAGCCCATGTGAACAAGTGGAGAACACACAAAGGGATTCATGGAACTATCCGAGAACTGAAAAGATTAGGAGTATATTGGCCTGACATGCCCAAGAGTGTTCACGACCACGTAAGTAATTGTGCAGAATGCCGAGAGACGGTTCCCGAAGATCATATGTCTCTACCTTTTTCGACCGTAGCACCCAATTGGAGTACAACATTAGTGAAATTCTTAAAAACTCGAGAACATGAATTTGGAACTAGCTTGGCAAGAAAACGATCCTTAGAAGAAATGAGCAAGGACTACATTCTCATAGGAAAACAATTGTTCAAGCGAGGGAAGGATAACCAACTGAGATTATGTGTGCATGAAGGAGAATACCTACCCATATTAGAAATGGCACATGCAGGTGCTGCAGGAGGTCATTTTTCGGCTGAGAGAACTGTTAAAATGATTCTCTTTGCGGGTTTGTGGTGGCCAACTCTACATATGGATGCTGAAACGTATGTACGAAGTTGTGAGACTTGTCAGAGAACTAAATACCCAATTCGGAGAGACGACATGCCATTAAGACCAATGATATGCACGAGAGCCTTCACGAAATGGGGAATAGATTTCATTGGACCTATCAATCCACCTGCCAAAGGATCACATGCGGAATACATCATAGTAGCCACGGACTACTTAACTAAATGGGTAGAAGCAAGAGCTACGAGGAAGAATGATGCTCAAACTACCGCAAAATTTCTCTTTGAGCATATCTTCACCCGCTTTGGCTTGCCCATTGAGATTGTTAGCGATCGAGGAACACACTTCCTCAATGAGGTGATTGAGTCATTAATGAACGAGTTCTTAGTGATTCATAAAAAATCAGCACCATACCATCCCCAAGCCAATGGACAGGCTGAGAGCTCTAACAAAGTGCTATGCACGGTGCTGACTAAGCTTGTCAATAATGGAAGATCTGATTGGGACAAACAATTGCATCATGCAATTTGGGCATTCCGAGTTGCATATAAAACGGCCATTGGAACCACACCTTTCAATTTAGTGTATGGGCAAAATGCAATTTTGCCAATTGACTTCTTAGTGCCTACATTGAAAGTGGCCCAGCAATATGAGTGGAACGGTCATGAATTGTCCCAACAACTAGATCAAATTGAGAAGTTACATGAGACTAGATTGCAAGCTATAGCAGGCATTTATGCTGCTAAACGGAGACAAAAGGCATATTATGATGCACACATAAAAGACAAGGGACTTAAAGAAGGCGACTTAGTCCTAGTGTACACCCTAAAACAACATGCAAAGAAGCTACAAAAACGCGGATATGGACCCTTGATCATAAATCGAATCTCTACTAGTGGTGCAGTCAATCTCGCCACACTAGACGGAGACATTCTTCCCAACTACATCAGTGGATGCAGAGTAAGACGATTCATGGAGCCCTTGACTGATCAAATGCTAGCGCGATTGGTAGTTTCCCAAAATAGAAAAAAAGAAGAAGAGAGAATACGAGAGGAAGCGAGACAGGAAGCATTGGAAAGAATAAAGAAACGGAAAGAGTGGATGAGAGAGCGAGATGAGAGATATCGACTAGGAGAAGAACTCATCCCAATGGCTAATTTTAGAGCCACCCAAAACCTAGGATCACAGAGAACACAGCCATATTTAAATTTGGGAGGAGGAAAAACGGAGTACCACTTGGTGAATGCTCTCATTGATACAGGAGCTGCTGTAAGCTGCATCAAGCTTTCTTTGACCCAAAAACTCAAGGAGGAAGTACGCCCATCGATGGCCCAGTTGATAGGAATAGGAGGAACGATTACTCAATGCATAGGTGAGATCACCTTACCGTTGCATCTTGGCAACAACACTATGGAACAAAAACTGTTGGTGTGTCATGACCAAGATTTACTTGAAGAGGTAGTGTTAGGTCAAGACTGGATTTACGAATACGAGGTGACCATTCAATTGGCGCTAGGATACATCTCAGCCAGGATAGGACATCATGAAGTATTCAGTCTGCTAGATGAACGATCACTCAAATCTGTGAGCATGGAGCAAACAGTTCATTCTAATGAACAAAGTCCTGAATGTATGATCACTAGCACTATAGAAACACCTTCATCAAGTACTATATGTGCGGACACTTCGAATTCTGTTTGCACACCATGTTCTAGTCTAGCAAGTCATGAGAGTGTCAATCAAGCTGAAACCAACCTCACCGAAACACCATGCATTAGAGAGACTAGTCCTCTGAGTAATTCAAAATCTGTACCCATTAAAATATACCCTATTCCATACTCTAACCAAGCGTGGATAAAGAAAGGCCAAGTGGAGGAGTATCTTCGACGACAGAAGCACAAACGACATCAGAACAAACAATCAAAGGAGAAACCAACTCATTCTGAGCAACGAAGTCATCGACAAATTGCTACAATATGGATCCCAAAGAAAGTAGTAGCTGCTCAGCAGGATCGTTTGCAAATCTGGATTCCTAAGTCATGCACTACAAAGAAACCAAACCTAAAGGATGATCCCCAGCACAAGAAGAACCAATATGGTCCACAGACAAAACAGCCACAACAAAAGAGTTACTGGAGAAAGAAGGAGTCTGCAAGGGCAACCCGACCCTTTCCGAGATTCACGAAGCAGATCAAGCAGACCTACAACAAGAAGGAAAAAACCACTTTCAGTAGAAGCGAGCAACATACAACGAAGCCCGGCGCAATGGAGCAAATTTGGATACCGAAAGACAAAACAAAAGGCATGCATAAGCCAACTAATTCCAATTGCACACATATGGAGCCTTCGAGAACCAAAGTATGCATGATAGGGCCACATTACAAGGCCAAGCATTCGGCACATCCTTCTTCTATTTCAGGATAGTCAAGCACATTTTCCTTACAAGGAAATAGGAGAGCACTTGTACATATACTAAGAAAATACTCCCAAAGATTTAATAACTGCTTCGGCTATAAACTAACTTTTCTGTTTTCCTTTTCAGATGAAAATATAAAAATACATAAAAATGAGAAAAATCCAGGTATTACCTTTCTCACACACACGGGAAAGGGACGACACCATTCACTCGGAGCAATATCAAGCTTATGACAAACAACTAAAGGAGGATGTCTGATAATGTATGACAACTAATTCATGCTCTACATTGAGTGCAGATGGCTTTTGAAGATTCTGAAGCAACTGTACCCAAGGAAGTGATGGATTTTCCTCCCCAAAGTGTCACAAAGGCCAAGGGACACTGGTTCCGTGAAGACCAGCCTGCAGGGGACTACCTGTTCATCGCAACAATCAAAATCATGGACACGGATCATCAGTTTCCAATAATGTCCCAGGATTTTCGCGTGCAACATACACTTCCTTCTGTTGAAGAAACCATGAAGAAAGCAGGCATACATAAATATTTTGAACTGCCAATCTATAAGCCTGATTTTCAAAGATGCACTCAAGTCATGAATACGCTACAGCCAGCACTACATGATCCTCTCGTGCCGGAAGCTAGAGTAATGGATAAGACAAGAGAATGGGTGATTATTCAATTCACTCATGAATTAATCAAGGAAGCTTTTGGATGGGAGAAGGATGGGGTCACCATAGTAAAAGAAGAAAGTAAAGGTGCAAAGACCCGAACCTTCGTCGACATCAACCGGGTGGACATAGAAGATTGATCCACCAACACTTTTGATTCCCAAATATGCATCGATACACAGCTCCACAAAAGATCATTGTGCAATTACTGTCCCATGCCATCAAGCAAATTGGAAATCAAATCAATTTGACTCCTTATGTTCAAGAAAGATTGTTCGAAGCCAAGAAGTAATGGAAGAATAAAAAGTTCCTAAATGGCAGTGTGGCACTAACTATCCTGATTTACCATGCCTTAGGAATGAGGGAACATTTACAAGAAATGCCATCATCAACCGTCATTGCCCAATATGCCAAAGTGGCGACAGCTCCTAAGAAAAAGAAAGGTGCAAACATTGTGGAAGTGGCAGAAACGAGCTCTCAACCTAGAATGAGAGGTACAAAAAGATTCCGGGAAGTCAAGCTACATGATGAAGACACTCCAACTACCAAGAGGATCCATGTACTTCCCAAAACTACTATTGAAGGTAAGAAGGAAATAACAGCACAAGACTTGACAGATGCTCTAGAAGAGACCCATCGATATACAGAGGGACAAGTCAATTTACCGGTCCAGGGTCATCATTATCAGCAGTCCGAACGAGCTAGGGAAACAAAAGGCAAACTCACAAAAGTACATAGATATCGGGAAATTGGGCTAGATAATTCTAGTTCTGGATCGGACGGCCAAGAGGAGCCCAATACATCATTATTGGATGTAGATATTCAAAGCGAATCCAAAGATGATGGCCAATGGGAGGAATTAAATGAGGTAGACTATAACGAAGAGCACAAAGACCTCAAGCAGGAAGATCACGTGACACAAGAAGATCAAGGTACCAGGTGCAAGGAAGCAAAAATGGAAGGTCACCTCACTTTAAAACTTAACGAAACTTCCAATATCCAAATCAAGGAGGCCACACCTCCCAGAAAACTACGCCTGAAGACACCAAAGCAAGAATGTCAGGAAACACAAAAAGAAGACGAAGAACCGTTTACACCCATAAGGGTTGTGGCAGAACCGTCCCCCATGGATGTTACATTTCAAGGGAGTGCCACGAAGGTTCTTGATGTGGTGGAAGATGACGCAGAACCGCAAGTACATCTACAAATCAGGCAACCACACAATGAAACGATCCATAGCGAAAAAGGAAAAGATGTACAAACAGGAGAAACCCCGGATATACCAAGGACATGGCTGAATGTGGATATGGCTCAGCTCAAGCCTGTGGTGAAGGACATGATCAGAACTGCCCTAGATACACAGCAACTCATGGCTGATGCTGATGAAGATTATGACCAAGCCATGCGAGACAAAATCGAACTTCAGAAATGGGGTAAGGACCTCTCTACTGAGCTAGAGACAGTAAAAGAAGAGGTAGTACAAAAAGAAACTGAACTGAAAGAAATAAAAAACAGATATAGCATGCTAGAAACAGAAAATGAGCAATTAAAAGCACAACTACAAGATATCACCAAAAAACTACAAGCAAATGAGGCTGAAAAGACACGCATGACATCCAGAAGTAAAATTCTGGAATCACAGATTAAAGTGTACATGGATGAGGCAGACGCATTAAGACAACGAAACAAAGAGCTTATGGCTGCTCTTTTAAGTGATCAACCAGTCGAAGTACAAGCACAACCGGAAACAGACATCAAGGGATTAGAAGAGAAAGTGATTATGTATGCAGATCAGCTCAAGAAGGAGCAAGAGACAATTGCCGATTGGGAAAAGAGATACATGGAGGACACAACTGCACTCAGAACGAAATGGAAAAAAGCAGAGAATAACTACCTGCGATAGTGTAAGGAAGACACAGAACACATGAATATTGTGGCCCAGGAACTAATTAAACATCAGGAAACTATTGCTAAGGCCGAAGAGGAAAACAAGAAAAAAGATGATTTAATCAAACAGCTTCAGGAACAACTAGAGCAGGGAGCAAAACAGGGGACACCAGTAGTTCTACAAGAGACCACGGCTACTGTGGAGGAAGAGGTACGTCCTCTCTCTCCCCCCTCGTATCATTCACCAATAAGGGCGGAAAAGAAGGTTCCATTAGAACCTAACACACGAGAAATTGCAGAACTGAGCAGACCAGAAAGGGCACTACTGGTGTCCCAACTCACGGCGGAATTTGAAGATCAGATCATCAAGATCATGAAAGAAGCTCAGATAGATAATAAACAACTGGAACAAATTTTGAAGCCATTCAATGTACCATACGGACTACTTAAAGAGCAAACTAGATATTATATAAAGTCTGCAACGAATAAAGATCCGGACCACAACCTTCAATTCAGGCATGACAGTTTTAAATACACTCAAGAGGAGTTCGAGAAGGCGGATCCGATATGGCGACGAAAGATTTTGGAGAAACATCCAACGATGCGGGTACAGTGGGAAGCATCACCATATGAACTTCAAGTCAATCCATCTTTTTGTCCTGTACCCCGTAGACGATCTTGGACGCAATATTGGGAAGGACAGCGCCAAGGTAATATCAATAATCAGTGGCTCAACTACCCTTTACTACCTAGTCCGCCACATAATTACCTACCAACCGAAGAATATATGGTAAAGACAATGGAATTTTGGATTTCCAAATACGCTTCAGTGCCAGATTTAGCGGTCAAAATGACCAATAAAATTTTCAGCATGTTACTAACAGTGCTAAAGGTGTTCCAACATGCCAAATATACCTTTTTGAATTTCATTGGAATTACGCAAGGCTCAGAGGCCTTGATTTTTTATTTATCTACCATTCCCAGCCGACTTACCATTATGGCATATTATTCTCGCCTTATGTTTTTGCCATCGCCGTATATGCAGACCTTTGAAGAAGCATTCTTTACCGGCTTCTTCGAAATGGATTCAGAAATTTTTGTTAAAATGACTTCCAATTTGAATGCAAGGCTGGTGGCCTATGAAACAAGTTTCTTTGCTGATCATAGACAGGCGCCAGAAGACGGAGTAAAGTCTCAGCAATGGAAGGAATTCATGCTGTGTCACGCGAATTTGCTAAATCAAAGAGAGCAACAAGCCATACAAACATACACACGTCGCCACAAAAAGCCTGTCGAGGACGACAGAGTTCAGGAGGAGGGACGTGTAGAGGGACAATCAAGCAAAAAGAAAAGAAGAAGAAAATCAAAGTCTAAGACGGTGCAATAGATACATGATATTTCATAGAGAAAATTTAATATGATTCTTTCATAGAGAAAATTTTGTGCCATCAAATTTTCGGATCTCAAAATGGTCTTTGCCTTGCAAGTTATAGCTCCTCCTTGGAACATTGGCACTAGACCTTGATCCACCAGATGTGCCTAAGACCTCTGATGCCATGATGATAGAGAACTGAATAGAATGATAATGCAGCTAGAAGAGTCCAAACACCAACGAATAAGTGTATCAAGGAGTAAATCGACCACTGTATAGTTGACAAAACCAAAAATCTGAGAAAATTTTGCCAAAGTATCCTCTGCAAAATGATCATATCACTAGTGTCAAAATATCATAAAACTGCAAGTAGTGACATGTTTACTTGCATAGTTAATTACTGACTCCACTACATATAATTAGTTGCCCAATAGAAGCCAACTAGGCTTATCGAGCACCTATGAACAACTATCATATATCTTCTATGGCGAGGCTGGGTAAGTCTTCCACCTACATCACGAAAGTGTCCCAAAAATGTGGGTGTCTTCCAAGTAAGAAAACCTCACCATGATCCTCTTTATCAAAGATAAAAGGCTTTATGCAAAAAAAAAACATAACCACTATATCAATGACTACATGGATGTACATAAGTGGTATCCACATAAGTGTACATGGTGTGTATGTGCTCAATGTATGCAGTAAGATGACACTAAAGAAAAGGCTGAATGCACAACCCAAAAACTAGCGAACAACACCTGTAAGTGTCTGTCAACTCTGATGTTTTGGGCTCAAAAACCTGCATAAATTTACAGCAGTTGCTCCCACCAAAACTGAAAACCCTTCAAGAAACTTGTAGTTTTATGAGCGTGGCTGAAAAAACCCAAAGGTTGATATTTATTATTGGAGAAGTACAAAAAGAACTCTTCTTGATGTTCTTGGACCTGTGTGAAGATAACTATGGCAAAAGTACTCCAAAATGGCTCCAAAAGACACCCCAAAAATGCTTCAAAGATAGGCTTTGAAAGCAAACAATGAAGCTTTGAGGAACCAAAACATGTTCAAGGTAATGTTAACCTTAGTCTTTCCCCTTCTTCAATCACCACAAGAGTGTAGCTTAGTGACAAGAGATTTCCATGGTTAAGCGAGCTCCGAGGGGAACAATATTGGGATGGGTGACCTTCGGGAAGTATCGGGAATTTCTATCTTCCTTGATCGTTGAGGTCCTCCCTTGCACGCAGCCAATGGTGCCAACTATGACTTCAATAACTTGGATGACAAGGTATGCCAAGGTCTATGCCTTGGTTGCCACCATAGTCGTAAGCCTTAGAAAAAGCCTTGGGTGGGTGGGTATGTGCTCGCTTCGCTCGCACAAAAGAAACAAACTTTTGCACCGAAATGCTATGATACTAGTGAAGTAATTTGATGGCAATGCACCATAGTGCACTCTCCTTCTCAAGAGCTCCAGGACCATATCCTTGGAGTAGGAAACCAAGCTCCTAGGGTTGCACACGGTACTCCACACAGAGGTTGTAGAATATGTAGAAAAACATAGTACACAGGGAGCACGAACATAGAGTTCCTAGGTGTTACAAATGCGGTCAAACTTAAAGTCTGTGATTGACCATCCACCAAGGGAAGCTTAGCTATCCCTGATTATCCCCATTCACACATCCCTCTCCCCTGCAATCCATACTTTCCATTTTCCTCATCCATCTTTCCCTATACCTCCATCACCACCATCGCCCCATCCCATTATGTATAATTCATGGAAAGCTTCACTCATGTTCCCACCACACAGACATTAGGCTCACAAACACTCATATCCACTTTACTATACACAGATACCACGATCACTGCACCTACCATCCCCATCTTCATGGTAGCTCCCACATACACAACACTGTTCCACCCCATGGACATTTCTTCACCCATAACGCCTCCCACTCCCCCCACACTTCCATCATACCCAATCCCCCCTCCCTCAACATCACCCGCACCATCATGCATTGCATCCACCATTCCCATTTCCATTACCATTCCCCCTACATTAAACCCTACCTCCTTTGCATCTACAACTGTAAATAATACATTCAATACCATGATTCAGTGTGTCTCATAACCTAAACGTTGTCTTACATATAGAATCTCAAAAATTACAAGCACAAGTTACATCATTCAAAATTGACAACAAAACACTCTAGGCTAAATACCTCACACTACAACAGCTTAGAAAGAATTGGAGGCCAAGGTACTTGTCTTGCCTGTTGACTTGGGTTGCCACGCACGCCACCAGTGACTAGGAATGTGCTGTTCTTAGTCACCCTCTTAAACTTTTCAGCCTCTACCCCTTTCTAACTTTTGGTCCTCTGATTTGTCCTGGTTGCACACATCTGACCCTGTTGTATTGCTTTGAGGCTGTTTACTTTTTTCCACCGTGCATGACCTGGATGCTTTCTCTTTTCGCCTGATGCGTGCCCCTACGGGGCTCTGTGCAGAGATGGGTAATGCGCCCCTGCGGGGCTTCTTGTAGAGATATGTCTTCCAATATCATGTATCTATTGCACCGTCTTAGACTTTGATTTTCTTCTTCTTTTCTTTTTGCTTGATTGGCCCTCTACAATCACCCTCTTTGCTTGTAGACCTAGAGCTAGAAGTAGTAGTGGAAATTCTTGTAGAAGAATCATTCGAAGAACCGTATGAACCCATGCGAGTACTTAGAAGGTGCATTACTGAAGAGGGCCAAGACACCTTTGAAATTGAGGCACCAAAATGGCTCAACCGGGTAGAATAAATAGGTTGTACTCATGATGATAAGGTAGCTATACATATACAATCTATGTCCAATCTTGAAGAAATAGTTCTAAAGTCGTCTAATTTTTAGAACCTTTCAGATCAATTACTCATCACCACCTCAAAAATGCAATACATGCTATATTTTGTATTATTGGTAGATTACAATTTGGAAATCAAGAGGGTTACAAGATCAGAACCCAGGTGTGCTACGTAGTTTGAGCAGAATGACCTACCCAAAATGGCACAGAAAGGAACTATCCTCCAACCAAACTAGCATGCATGGCTACTATCAGATTATCCCGAGATGATGCACACTTGGTTGAATGTGCCATTGTACATTAAATATAACCCTTGCTACTACCTTGTTGTTTGCCGCCGACCATGGCTAGCATTTTTAGTCAAAGTCCACAATACCAAAGGGTGTTTAGAGTGGTTAAACTATCCTTATTTTGCTCCCCCCAAAGCACCACCCACAATCACTTACATGATATCCTTTTTACACCATTGGTCCTCAAGATTCAAGAATGTGCCAGACATTGCCATCAAGATGTGCATGAAGATTTTTGAGCTAATGACTTTTGTTTTCAAAACTTTCAAGAATGTCCAAGCACCATATATTTCTACCCTAGGGTTCTCTGAAGGTAATCATAACCTGGTATATGATATGAGCCAAACAACCTCCATCAACACCATCTATGCCTAGCATGCATGCATTAAATATTTATGTGCTTGCTATGAGCAAACCTTTAAGGAGACATTTTCTACAGGGTTCTAGGAGTACCACTATGAGATTTCATTCCCAGACCCACCCACTTGTTGCACCTTTTTGCAGTAGAACAACCACTCCATGCAGACCAACTACGACTGCCACATTCAAACATCCCAGGTCCAGTAGATTGGGATCAACTTATGACAGATTTGGCACAAGGACCGTGCATGAGCGAACATCATCTTGTCATGGATATCATAGAATACTACATCAATTACTCTTCACAACAAGGGTTGTCAGGGATGAAAGACGCAAGGAGGGGGGTGTTTGTTGGTGTAATTAAGCCCAAGCCTACATGCTTGATTATCTCACTTATGCTTAACTTATTGGCATAACCTTTGGAAGGCCCCATATGTTCAACCTCTTGTAAATTCACTTCACACTTACTTTTGTAAAAGTGGATTGTATCCACATGGATTTAGGAGGAGCTAAATTACAAATCATTCTGGTTGTTGAATTAAGAGAGAATCTATCCTAGATGTTAGCACTCATCTTTTAGGTGGAAGTTTGAATTTGAATTCAAACCATGGCTCCAAGCATGACCTTAAAAGATCATTTTGATGTACTATCATTGAGAAGAGGAGCTCATATCATAGCTCACTCACTTCTCACTCATTAAGCAATGGTTGATAGGCAATGACATTGTATTTTTATATGATTTAATACATACATGATCATTACTTCTCATTTTCACTTCTCTGTCATAACTCCATCAGAATAGTGATCTTGTTAGAGCTTGTTCTCCGTGTATAGTTGATCATTTGCCATGATCTAAAGCATGGTAGATTCAACATAGTGTCTACTACAACTCTAAAAAGGTTCATTAACAAAGATTCTCAGGATCGTCGAATATTAGTGTTGGAATCTCATCAAATCAATCCCTCTTTCCCGTGCATAACCCTTTGCAACAAGCCTAGCTTTATACCTATCAAATGTTCCATCAGGCTTATGCTTTAGCTTGTAAACCCACTTAGTGCCAATGGCCTTCTTGCCAAGAGGCAAGTCACATAAAGACCAGGTACCGTTCTTCATTATAACATCATATTCAAATTGCATAGCAGCCATCTGATTTTTTGAATTTTGTGCTTCATCAAACGAAACAGGCTCAGTTTCATCACAGAGACTAGATGCAACCATAGAATAGCAATCTGATGCAAAAGAGGCACGATGAGAGCCTCATCGAGTATGATATGATAGAGGTGCATCTAATTTGCTACCACGCAAGGTCTGCACCAGCCATTTTGGCATAGTTCTTGCCTGCTCAATATCAACTCTCTCATCAATAAGTGCATCATGTAAATCTGCATCAGAAATGGGATGATCTGTATCATCACATGAAACCTGCAAAGGCTGAGAAGTTGCCTCATTAGGACCAGCACTAGACTGTCCACCTGTAAAAAGAGGCAGCAAAGTATCATACATGTCTTTGGAGCTAACAAATGTCTCCTTAGTACATGAAAGCAATGGCTGAATAGCATCTTCCACAAAAACAACATCACAGCTAACCAGAATGTGTTTAGTTTGTGGATGATATAGATGATAGCCTTTACTTTCAGAATTGTACAAAAAAAAAATACATTTTACTGCTTTATCATCCAATTTTCTACGATGTTGTTCATGCACTAATGCATATGCCAAACAACAAAAAACACGAAGATGAGCAACACATGGCTTGCGGTCATGCCAAGCCTCATATGGAGTGATAGATTGTAGCGCTTTAGTGGGACACCTGTTAAGTACATATGTTGCACACATGATGGCCTCAAGCCAGAAACTATGTGGTAAAGCCTGACTCTTGACCATACACCTCGCCATCTCCATGAGTGACATGTTCTTTCATTCAGCAACTCCATTATGTTGAGGTGTATACGACACTATACGCTGGTGTTTTATCCCACATTCAACTAGAAATGCATTAAAATCAGAAGACATATATTCCCCCTCTCGATCTGAATGGAGGGTGCCCATTTTACATGGTGACACATTTTCAGCCAAGACCAAAAACTGTTTGAAGCACATAAACACTTCAGACTTTGCCTTCAATGGATATACCCATGCATGCCTGGAAAAATCATAAATGAAATTCACGAAGTAAAGATAATTTCCAAAAGAAGGTGTCTGCATAGGACCACTGACATCACTATGTACAAGCTGTAATTTTTTAGTAGCCCGAGCTGAACCATCTTTTGGAAATGAGAAACGCTGCATTTTGCCCAAAGTACACTCTTCACAAACATGTTTTCCAGGTGTCTCAAGTTTGGGCAAAGAGGACTCCATTTCAGATTTCTGTAGGTGTAGCAAACTAGCAAAATTTAGATGACCAAAGCGTGCATGCCAAAGCTTTGCATCTCACATAGCCAGAGAATCATGTACTGCACATGCCGAATCATTCACAGATCTTTCATAGTCTATGAGCTTATACAATCCACGACATAAAATGCCAGAAGCAATAATCACATCGCCATTTGACAGATCATGAACTGTACACCTGTCATCAACAAATTTCACAACCAAGCCGATCTTGGCTAATGCAAAAATTGATAACAAGTTCTTCTTGATCCCTGACACAAATAAAGCATCTGACAAAGTGAAAGAACTACCATCAACAGTAGTCAAAATGATCTTACCAACTCCCATATTAGGATAAGAGGAGTTGTTGGCACATGTAACAGTATTCCTTGTAGGGGTAGGCTCGAGTGAAGAGAAAAAACTACGATGCGAGGTAATATATTTGGTCGCCCCACTGTCAAAGTACCAAACATCTGAGTCTACTGCACACATGCACTGTTCAAGAAAAGATGGGTCAAAACTGCAAATAATAGTAAATGCCCATTCTTCTTCCTGCACAAGATTAGCAGACTCTGTTTTTGGAGTAGAGGCCTCTGCAACAACCATTCCTACCTCTTTTTCTTTGCCTCTTTTGTAGCCAGTTTAGGACATTTCTTTATGATATGCTCATTTCCTTTACAGTACTTGCAAAACAATTTCTGCTTTTCTGACTTCTTTCCATCTTTGTCTTCCCTCTTCGATTGTGCAAAATTAGCAGATTTCTGCTTACTAGTTGAAGAGCTCCATTTTCCTTTGTCCTTCTGACTAGCCAAGAAAGCTTGATCTGCAACTCGCATACTAGACTTGTTTTGCCTGGACTGATCTTTGTGCAACAGAACAAAGACTAACTCCTCAAATGACAAGGCATTTGGATTGCCTTTCATCATCATCATCAAACTCTGATATGAATCAGGAAGACCATTTAGAACGGTCTGCACACGTGAGCTATCTGGTATAACCTCATCAACAAGATTCAACTGTTCCTTCAAGTCTTTGATCTTGTTAGGAAGTTGTCCATAGAATCACCTTCATTCATGTGCTCACTCTCCAAGTGTTTTCGGAGGTAAGCAACACAAGCCTCATTCCTAGCTTGGTACAATGTGGTAAGTGTATCCCAAGCATCCTTAGCTGTTGTGCAAGAGTGAATGTGAGAAATAATGGCACGTTTGACAGACAAAGCTATCAATGCATGTGCCTGAGCATCTCTGTGATCCCAACGAATCTGCTCTGTAGTAGGTGCATCAGAAACCGCAACATGAACAAGAATATGCAAAATATCATCATCTTTGACACCTTCTGCATCAACTTTTGTACCTGTAGTTGTAACAGTTGTAGGTGTGATAAGACATTTTTCAACACCTTGCACAATGTTCCACAGTCCTTTTGCAACCAATACTTGTCGCATCATATAAGCCCATAACGGGTAGTTGGTACCATCCAACTTATCCTCAACAACCAACATACGGAATACATAACTGCTTTTAGCCATGGCCGATGACTAAAATACCTTGATGTAGAAAATTGATTGTATCTCAAAAAGCTGAACGTAATTGCCTAGAGGAATTGTGCTAGATCTGTAGGAGGCTTTGAGACGCTTATACTGGTGAACAAAAACTGGTATATACCTTAGGCACAAAAAGACGAAATAGCCTACACAAGTGCTGGGATAGTGCGTTCCGAGGCCAAAACGAGTTCAGATCGCGATTTTGGCATCACACAGCAAAGTTGTTTTGACCTCAAAAACATGCCGAGTATGCTCACCAAAATTCGTGCGATTCTGAGACTACAACTGGAGGAGTGTCGACAGCGTCCTAGATGAAGCGATGACATGCTCTGATACCAATTGTTGGAGATAGACGTCTACGGAAGCACGCGAACACCACAAGGGAGGAGAAGAAGCTTGGAGCACAACACACAAAACTGAATGTATTACAAGAGAATGTACAAAGATTAGCAGCCTATATACAAGGCATGGGAAAAAACCTCCTAAAGAGGGAAAAAAGTGCTCCGACGGTCCTAGAGTGTTCACACACATCACTACCTAAATATATCAACAATTAGCTCGTCTTTACTCACTCGTTTGGAGACTCTCACACCCTGAAAATATCGGGATGATAGTATGATTCGCTAAACACATTTCTCTGTATGTGGTCCATCATTTTGGATGAAATCACTCATTATTGTTTGCTCATTAAGTTAATTAGAGTTCCCCGAAAGGAATTAATCCAACTGTTTCTGTGCTCATAGAATTGTTCAAAACACTGGACATGTGTATGAACTAAAATAGCAAGTGTTTGATGTTGTAACTATCTTCCAACCTATTTGTTTTGATCCTTCAAGTAGTGGATCATCACTTCATCTCTTGTGACTATCCACCATCTCCTCCAACAGTGGTATGAGAGCAACAACCATCTAAATGGGGGATGGATTTCCATCCTTCATTGACAAATTGGATAGAAACAACTACTCAACATGGTTATTAAGGACACAAGCATATCTTCAAGGGAGAATTCTATATAGATATATCTCAAGAGATGAAGAAATGCCAAGCTTTAGGAGCAAGACTCAACCAACAAAGGAAGATCAAGAGAGGCTAACCACATCGTGTGCAAAGGATGCTCTTGCCAGGTCATATCTACTAAATCTCTGATTTCTTGTTACCACATGTTAGAAATTGCAAGAACTCCCAAGAGACTTGGGAAGTGCTTTCATCATATTTCTCCTCAAACACAAGAGATAGGAAGAATCAATTGTGGATGATCTAGTAGATTGTGGATGGAGTTCCTTGCTTCTTTCCTTTTGCTATGAGCTTGTAGTCATACATGGGATTTTCAAAAACACATCCTTGATAATTGAACCTCACCCCATAACCTCTTTCAACCATTTGACCTAGGTGGAAGTTTGAATTTGAATTCAAACCATGGCTCCAATCATGTCTTTAAAAGGAGGATCTAAAAGACCCATGGACATCTCGATGTTTAGAGATCATTTTGATGTACTATCATTGAGAAAAGGAGCTCATCTCATAGCTCACTCACTTCTCACTCATTGAGCAATGGTTGATAGCCAATGACATTGTATTTTTATATGATTTAAAACTTCTGTGTCACAACTCCATCAGAATAGTGATCTTGTTAGAGCTTCTTCTTTGTGTGTAGTTGATCATTTGTCACACCCCGAAAATGTCGGGATGATAGTATGATTGGCCAAACACATTTCTTTGCATGTAGTTCATCATTTTGGATGAAATCACTCATGATTGTTAGCTCATTACATTAATTAGAGTTCCCCAAAAGAAATTAATCCAACTGTTGCTTTGCTCAGAGAATTGTTCAAAACACTGGACATGTGTATGAACTAAAATAGCAAGTTTTTGATCTTGCAACTATCTTCCAAACTATCTGTTTTGATCCTTCAAGTAGTGGATCATCTTCCAAACATATGTGATTATTTATGTGTATTAGCTAGCTAAAGAGGCCTACTACACTCTCCAACCATCATTCTTAGCAGGTGTGAAGCAAGATCTAGCTACACCACTTCATCTCTTGTGACTATCCACCATCTCCTACAATAGTGGTATCAGAGCAACAACAATCAAGATGGGAGATGGATTTCCATCCTTCATTGACAAATTGGATAGGAACAACTACTCAACATGGTCACTAAGGATGCAAGCATATCTTCAAGGGAGAAGTCTATATGGATACATCTCAAGGGATGAAGAAATGCCAATCTTCAGGAGGAAGCATCAACCAACAAAGGAAGAGCAAGAGGGGCTAACCACATGGTGTGCAAAGGATGCTCTTGCCATGTCATATCTACTAAAATAAATCTTTGATTTCTTGTTACCACATGTTAGAAATTGCAAGACCTCCCAAGAGACTTGGGAAGTGCTTTCATCATATTTCTCCTCAAACACAAGAGCTAGGAAGAATCAGTTGTGGATGGAGTTCACAACCCTAAAGAAATAACCAAAGCAAGGAGTGGCCGAGTATGTAACCAAAATGAAAGATATGGCTGATCAACTTGCAAGCATTGGAGAGGAGATAGAAGAAGAACACATTGTGAGGCACATCATTAATGGAATCAAGGCTGATGACAAGTGGGAGTCCTTCACCACAACAAGGGACCTCTACATGGATATGCAAATACCTGATCTCAACACCTTGATGGGACAACTCTTCACCCACAAGACAAAGCTCAACAAAAATGGTGACAACTCAAGTGATAACCTATCTTCTGCCCTTTATATAGATAAGAATAAATCTAAGGATAAATTTAAAAGCAAGGAACAGGAAGAAGAGGCTAGTACCTCTCGAGCTGATTATGCAGGAAGAGGAAGAGGTGCTAGCGAAAGGGGCAGAGGGGGAAAGCAAGGCAGGGGAGACCCTACAACAACTCAACGTGCAACATTTGTGGTCTCATCAACCACACTACAGAAGAATGTTTCAAGAATACAAGGAACGAAAGGGGAAGAGGCTTCCATAGAGGAAGCTATGGACAATCCGGAGGTAGGTACAACAATGGTGGAGGCAACTACAACCATAACTACAATCAAGGCTACAACAACAATAACTACCAAGGAAACTTCAGAGGAAGAAGGGAGTACAATAACTACACTGAAGACTAAGATGACTCTTTACTCATCATGAACATGACATCCAAGCAAGGTAAAGATGATGACCATCTTTTCTACATTGATTTAGGTTGTTCAAATCATGTGGCTAGAAATGTAGCTCTATTATCTGATCATGAAGAACCCAAAGGGAAGCATGAGATACAAACAAGTGATGATACCAAAAATTTAGTTAAGCAAATTGGAAATGTCAAAACATCTGATGGTAGTATGAATCTCTTGAGCAAAGTTCTGTATGTGCCAACCATAACCAAAAACCTAATTAGTCTTGGGCAGATTGTGGAAAAAGGTTTACATGTCAAATTCACTAAGCATGGAGCATATGTGGAAGACCCCCAACAAGGCTTCAGAAGGATTGCCAAAGGTGAGAAGTCAGGTAGACTATTCACATTTGAAATTCAAGACACATGGAACATAGCACTATTCAATTATAGAGATCAAACCTTATCTGAGTTGGAAATATGGCACAAAAGGCTAGGGCACATAGGAGAAAGAACTATGAAGCAAATGTGAAGGGGTCAAAGTATGCTTGGCATTCCCAATGTGACAGAGCAACACATTGTATACAACTGTGGACCTTGCCAATTTGGCAAAGCTCATAGACAACCATTCAACAGAAGAGGGTACATCTATGAAGACTATTTGGAGCTTGTCCACACTGATGTGTGGGGTCCTATCAAAGACCCATCCATCTCAGATTCAAGGTACTGTGTGTCATTTATTGATGATTACCATAGGTGGACAATCCTTTATTTCATGAAGCTTAAGGATGAGGTATTTACATGTTTTAAGAAGTACTTGGCACTAGTTGAAAACCAAATAGGAAGGAGCTTGAAGAGAATCAGATCTGATTGAGGTGGTGAGTACTTTTAACATGAGTTTGATTTATTTCTACAGGACAGAGGCATAAAGAGGGAAGTAACAACCATGTATATACTCCTGAATTGAATGGAATGACAGAGAGAAGGAACATGTTAATTGTTGAAGCTGCTAGGTCTATGTTAAATGAGAAAAAATTACCTAATTATTTATGGGTAGAGGTTGTTTCCACAGCCACCTATTTGCTCAATAGGCTTCCATCCAAATCATTGGATGGTATGACACCATATGAAACATGGAATGGTAGGAGACCTTCATTGGATCACTGGAAAATATTTGGATGCATTGCATATGCACACATCCCCTCACAATCAGAGGAAAGCTTGACCCTAAGGCTGAGAACTGAATATTTATTGGGTATGATCAGAATCAAAAGGGTTATAGGCTATACAATCCCACTAACAAAGCATTCATAGTTAGTAGGGATGTAGTATTTGATGAGAATAATTCATGGTTTGAAGATGATTGCAGGAAAGTCAGGTTACCATATGACTTGGAAAATGATTTTCCAACCCTCACTCAAGAAGAGCAACACTTAGTAGAAGACATCAACTCAGAGGATGAAGAACAGGTTGATCTCAAAGCTTGGAAGTCAAGAGGCAAGTCTAAACTCAAGCAACTAGAAGACTTACTAGAGTCTTCAAATCAAGCACTAAGGAGATCACAAAGACAAAGCAATGAGACATCTCTAGTCACGAAGCACTTTGTGCATATCACAAAAGATTCTATGGCAGAAGAGCTTTATTCATTTGAAGAGGCTAGGAAGAAGAAAGAATGGAGAGAAGCCATGCAGGAGGAAGTGGAAGCATTACAGGAAAATCACACTTGGGATCTAGTTCCCAAGAGGCCAGATATGAAGGTAATTGGTTCAAGGTGGATATACAAAATTAAAAAGAACTTTGATGGCTCTATAAACAGGTACAAGGCAAGGTTAGTGGCAAAAGGATTTTCCCAAACACATGTAGTAGACTATGAAGAGACATTTTCACCTGTAGCTAAGATGCCAACAATTAGAGTTTTGGTAAGTTTTGCTGCTTCTAAAAATTGGAATTTCTATCAGCTAGATGTCAAGAACGCATTCTTATATGGATGGATATGAGAAGAAGTGTATATGGCACAACCACCAGGTTTGAAGATGAAGAAAAATCAGGTTATGTATGCAAGCTTAGAAAGGTACTCTATGGTCTCAAGCAAGCTCCTAGGGCTTGGAACCATAGGCTTGTTACCTATTTGTAGGGCTAGGGCTTTGTGGCAAGAAAGGTAGATTCTTTTGTATTTGTGAAGAAGAAAAAATAAGAAGTAATCTACTTATTTGTCTATGTAGATGACATCATTATTACAAGGAATGATGCTAATGGCATCAAGTAGGTCAAGGCTCAATTAATGAAGGAATTTAAAATCAGTGATCTTGGTTTATTAACCCACTATTAACCTACTTTCTTGGCTTAGAGCTTGTGTACACAGATTCAGGTATATTTATCACTCAAAGGAAGTACATATAGGATATGTTGGTGAAGTTTACGATGAAGAACACTAAAGTTGCAGGTATTCCTATGGAAATCAACCATAAGCTAAGTTCACATGAAGGTGAACTACTTGATGATGTTACAGGTTATCCACAACTTGTGGGTAGTCTTAATTATGCTACTCTAACAAGAGTAGACATTGCCTATGCAGTAAGTACATTGAGTCATTTTATGCATGCACCAAGGAAGCCTCATATGGAAGCTTCAAAGAGGGTGCTTAAGTATCTAAAGGGTACAATGAATGAAGGCTTGTTCTATCCCTTCACTTCACTTCTGACATAAACATAAAGATGTATTCTGATGTAGATTGGGCTGGCTCCAAAGATGATAGAAGGAGCACCTCAGGGTACTTATCTTTTGTAGGATCAAAGCTCATATCTTGGTCATCGAAGAAGCAACCAATTGTGGCCTTATCATCCACAAAAGTAGAGTATAGAGTTTTGGCAAATGCAATTGAGCAAGCTATGTGGCTTACGCAACTATATGCAGATTTGGAGATACATTCCTACACTCCAATTATCTTTGGAGATAACACCAGCTCACTTCATTTGGCTGCTAATCCTGTATACCATGCAAGGACTAAGCACATTGAAGTGCACTATCACTATGTAAGGAAAAAATTGATTAGCAAGGATATTCAACTATCCTATGTATCAACTCATTTATAATGTGCACATATACTCACCAAGGCATTGGATGGAACAAAGATGAACAGGTTCAAATTGATGATTGGTTTGCAAGAAATTAAGGAACAATGAAGACCAAGCATTTTACACTTGAGGGGGAGCTGTTGGTGCAATTAAGCCCAAGCCTACATGCTTAATTATCTCACTTATGCTTAACTTATTGGCATAACCTTTGGAAGGCCCCATATGTTCAACCTCTTATAAATTCACTTCACACTTACTTTTGTAAAAGTGGATTGTATCCACGTGGAGTTAGGAGGAGCTAAATTACTAATCATTCTGGCTGTTGAATTAAGAGAGAATCTATCCTAGATGTTAACATTCATCTTTTAGGTGGAAGTTTGAATTTGAATTCAAACCATGGCTCCAAACATGACTTTAAAAGGAGGATCTAAAAGACCCACAGGCATCTCGATGTTCAGAGATAATTTTGATGGACTATCATTGAGAAGAGGATCTCGTATCATAGCTCACTCACTTCTCACTCATTGAGCAATGGTTGATAGCCAATGACATTGTATTTTTATATGATTTAATACATACATGATCATTACTTCTCATTTTCACTTCTCTGTCAGAACTCCATCAGAACAATGATCTTGTCAAAGCTTGTTCTCCGTGTATAGTGGATCATTCGCCATGATCCAAAGCATAGTAGATTCATCATAGCGTCTACTACAACTCTACAAAGTTTCATTAACAAAGCTTCTTGGGATCATCAGATATTAGCTCGTCTTTACTCACTGGTTTGCAGACTTTTACACCCCAAAAATGTCACGATGATAGTATGATTTGCTAAACACATTTCTCTGCATGTAGTCCATCATTTTGGATGAAATCACTCATTGGACTAATTTTCCTGTTAGGTTTGACAGTGGCCTTGCTACGTCTGCATACACCTTAATGAACTTCATATGATACCCAATGTCTCCTAAGAAGCTTTGTACCTTTTTTTGCCTTGATAGGATGGGGCATCCGTATGATGGTCAAGACTTTGTCTGGGTCTAAAGACATACCTTTTGAAGAAACCACATGCCCAATAACTTTTCCTTCTATAACCAAGAAATGATATTTGTTTGGGTTCAGCTTTGGTCTCGCACCTCTACATAGTTTGAATACTTCTTGAAGTTGAGAAAGGTGTTCTCTGAATTTTTCTAGTGAAGAATGAACAACTTGAACCTCAAAATTTAGAAAAATTGTGCAAAAAAATTCTTATGAGTTTTAGACGTAGTGGCCTAAAAATGGTTTAGACCACTCTATTGAAGGATGCAAGGGCATTCCTTAGACCGACGGCCATTTTTGTGTACAAATATATATCCCATGGAGTGACAAAGGTAGCCTTTGGTTGATCAGCATAATGAATTGGTACTTGATTGTACCCACTAAATCCATCCATAAATTTGTAGAGTGTCCAGCCACATCTTCCACAACTTGTAAAGAGAAAGGAGTAGGAAAGCCATCAGGGATGGTTACCTTATTGAAAGCCCAAAAGTCAAAACAGATTCTAATTTTGTTTGACTGTTTTTTGGGTGTTATAACGATGGATGACATCCATTGTGAATGATCTACTGGTACATTTATTTTTGCTTCTTCCATCTTCTCAATCTCCTTCTTTATAGCTTCTACATATTTGGGGTTAAGTCTATATATCCTTACCCTAGTAGGCCTCACATTCTCTGCAAGAGGGACGGTGTGCTCTCCTAAATGTGGAGCGATCCCTTCTAGGTCCTCATAGGTCCATGCAAAAATATTTTTTAGCTTTTGCATACAAGTAATTACCTCTTGTGAGTAGAATAGGATACTTCCACAGCCAAGATGCGAGGAGAACTAGTTGAGGATTTTCTTTCGTTCCCAAGTTAACTTGCTTCATAAGTTTGGAAGTCAAAATAGACTCTGTAGGCTCTTGGGAGAAAAGATCGCCTAGATAACATGGAGATTCATCCAAGATGATATTGGTTTCCTTCTTTTGAACCCATCCGCTTGAAGGCTTCTGATCGCATTTTGATAATTTGTCTTTATCTTGAGGTTCTTCCTGGTAATACCTGCACACCTTATCCTTTCCCCTTCTATAGTTTCTACTTCATCTCTTTCTATGACTTTAACCCCATAGCAAGGAAATGAGCCTATTGTTTATGTTCATTGCAGCATGTCTTCATTATCTTCTACTTCTCTTGATCCTTGCTGTCGAGATGTAGGTATTGTCTTGAATGTCCACTAGTGTTGACCAACAGGGTGTCATTGTTTCAATCATGAACTGCATGATGATGTCTTGAATGCTCACTAGTATTGACCAATAGGGTGTCGTTGCTACAATCATGAACTGCATGATGATGTCTTAGTCAAGGTCTTCCAATCAAGAGTGGATATCTCACATCCATGCAAGAAATATCAACCACAACAAAACTTAATGAAATTTGGATTTTTTGGATGAGTACAGGTACTTGCTCCACTATTCCCAAGGGTTGGACCCTACTTTGATCTACTAGAGTTACAGTGAAAAAGGCTAAAGTTGTCATTTATAAACCCAAAAAAATCATAGTATAGAGGGGCATTAGATTAATGTCTGATCATCCATTGATAATTATACTGGTAAAATTATGGCCTTTAATAGTCAAAGTGACTATTGGACTTCTCGAGTCAGTAGTAGGCGCTTTACTTGTCATCATCATATTCATTTGCACATGTCTGCCACTAATTGTAATCTCAAGGAGTGTACGACAAAATATATTGATTATACCTAAGAAATCACTTCTAAATCTTTCATCCATTTTCAATAATCATATAAGCATGCCTCATTATAGGTGTTCTTTAAAAGATTCTCTCTGTGAATGATGGTGGAATCCAAGTCTCATTCCTCGGATGACTCTCATAGTTCCCTTATTTTGTCTTCGTAAGCTTTACCCACCTCTTCCCCTCTTCCTTCAAAACAAGGAGCCTTCAGGCTAGATCCTACCTCTTCCTCGAAATTGGTCTTGACTTTGTGTTGATCATGTAACTTCTTCTTCTAAGCCCGCATGAGGACTCCAACATCTAATTTGGATGTGTGGATTTCTTGTAGTGATACCACATTTGCTGGCAGTGATTCTCACTCTAAACTAGCTTACCCCATTCTTGGAAAGAATTGAGAAATTGGATCATAAGGCATCTCAAGTAAAATCGGTCTTAGTTTCTGGATTGGTCCTTTTGAACCCTTCCAATGTCTAATTTTTGAAATTGGCCTCATTGGAAATGGTCCAATTTCTGAAATTGGTCTCATCTTTGGAATTGGAATTAGTTCAGCTTGTGAAATTGGGCCAATTTTGAGAATTGGTCTTACTGTTATTGGATCGTCCATCCGAAATTGGTCTCACACTTAGAATTGGTTGGATTTCTGGAATTGATCCAATTTTTGAAATTGAATCAATTCTTGAAATTAGTCCTTTTTCCAAAAATTTATCTCATTTTTGAAATTGGTCAGTTAGGGCCAATTCCAAAATGGCATTCCATATTTTAACTCACCCTATCTCCAAAATATAGCTCAATTTTTGAATTCTTCCTATCTAAAAAATTCACGTTACCTGGATTATCCACATGTGCAAGGTCTCCCCATTTTGGAATGATTTTCCTTTTTATTGAGATCACGTTCACTTGGTAGGAGGAACTCCCTAGCTACTGCCCACCTAGTCCTCCTTGGCTCATACTCAGCTACAACTTTCGGCAATCCTTCGAGTAGTGATCCATGGCATCTGGATAAAGTTTGCATAGATGTGAACCTTCAAGGAGAGGACATTGAATCTATAGATGCCCATACTCACCTTGAGGAAGTAGCAATCTCTTGCCTCATGGCCAATTTCTCCATAGAACTAGCATGTGTTCTTCTTCGAACATTCCTAATTATTATGACCTGCTTTATTACATATTGTGCACCAGATGAAAGCTTTTAGCTCCTTCTGAGCTTTCAAATCCTCCACCTCTTGTCAGAGATATGTGATAGTATTTCCATGTGCATTCTTTTCTTATGGAGGTTCTTTTGTAGCTTCAAAGCCTCTAACTCCCTCTGCAATCTTGCCACTGAATCCCAGGGAGATCCTTCGTGACATGCTTCCCTTCCTTTGAAATGTTGAAAAGCCTCTTTGATCGTGGCTACAGTGCCTTCAAAATCTTATAGTGTTGCATCTACTCTTAAAAATTCCCTTAGTTTTTGTTGAGATGATTTTGGGAGGGCCTTTCCACCCACTTCTTAACTAGGAAATCTCAAGGTTGAGCAAGAAGTTTTTCTACTAAAGATTTTACCCTAAGTCATCAGCTCAGGGAATGATTTGCCTAGCTTAAGTTTAAGATTTTCTAAGTGGTCTAGGGTTCCCTCAGTAGAGTTACCTGGCTTGAAGGTGCTAATGAAGGTTGTCTGTAAAGCCTCCCATATTGCAAAATGTCCCTCAACATATTAACTAAACCACCTATCAACAATGCTCTCAAAGTAGCTGGAAAGAGAGCAAGAAAGGCGTCTTGTCAATTTTGGAGCCCCTTGCTCTTACACAAGGATATGAATATTCTCACATGGTCATTTGGGTCCTCATGGGAAGATCCTTTGAAGGTTGGGAACTTTATGTTTATCCGAGATAGAAGAGCTGCTAAGTCATCTGCCATCCTTCTTGTGTTTTTGTTGTGGGCAAGTACTTCCTCCCAAGCTGAAGATGAAAATGAAGATGAAGATCCAGCCAGAAGTGGCAGAGGGTTGGGAGGTACCTGAGGAATATAGTGAACAATCCTTTTGTGGTAGCTCTTGATGGGTGTTGGACTAAGAAGACTTAATTAAAATGGAACTTAAAGTAGGAATAAAAATTTAACTAAATAAATTGGACCAAAAAGTTCGGCTACTATTGCTAAGGACTAAAAACTTAGACGAAAAATCTATTCTAAAACTTAGACAAAAAAATTGGTCTAAAAACTTAGGTGAAACAATTGTTCTAAAACTTAAAAAAAAAATGGTGTAAAAACTAAAAAAATGGACTAAAAATTTGTACTACTTCTAGCTGAGACTAATTTTGAGAAGACAATCTGAAAACAAGAGACTAATTTTGAAAACACAAAGACTAAGACTAATTCTGAAAACAACAAGGATTGAATCAATAAAATGAAGACCAACATGAGAAAATGCAAAGCAAGGCCCCATCATGCATGCCAAATTGATCACCTATAGAGGAAATTCTTATTCTCTTATGCTCAAGGTGGGTTCTTTTTCTAAGTGCAATATGCACTATGTGTTTGCTTTGCATAACCACAAGAAGATTACAAAATGAGAAAAAATAAGATCCAAGATTAAGAGTTAGAGAAGCATCACTTCATTAGCATCAAGCATGGAAGGGTACAGAAAAAGCGATTCAATCACAGGTGAAAGAAGTAATGGCTCCTATAGGCAGCAATTCACAACCTCATAGTTTAACCACAGAAGCCAACCTCAAGGTACTAATGAAGTACATAGGTCTATTGCTAAGCACTCACCCCTTGTAGAATTACTCCACTTGTCCAACCTTAGTGACAAGACCAAAGCCTCTTCTCTAACTCCTCGACTAAGCTATTGAAGCTTGAGAGTACCAATGCACTTCACTCATGTATCCTCCTCTTCTCTAAGGGTGTCATGGTCTCTCCTCTATGAGCTATGTTCTCTGATATATTGCATATCTCTTATCCCTCGTATTGGAATTCCTTTCCTTATATAAGTTGCCCTGCCAAGAGGTTACTTCACTACTCTATCTCCTCCATTCTCACTTTTTTGGTACTCTGCTAAGTCCAGTACTCTATCAGCACTTTGGCACCGATACTCTAGCCTCTACCCTCTTTCTTGTTTCTCTTTGTCTCCACTCTCGTACTCTACTTGGTCGCTTCTCGTGGGCCCTTCTCTTTAGTCTTGATCCCACTCTTACCTTCGACGAATTCCATTCTTGGACGAATTCGAGAAATTGGTCCTATCTAAAATTGGTCCTTAAAACACTTTGCGAAATTAGTCTCCTTTGAGAAAATTTATCAGTAGATGAATATGAGAAATATTCTCCTCTATTACCTTAGACCAATTATGAAAATTAGTCTCTTCCTACTATTAGACTCTCACTTACACTCTGCAATTAGACTCCATTATACTGAGAATATAGAAGTACAAAAAAAGTTTTAAGGCCCAAATTTAGGATATCCAATACATGAATTTCTAGATCATGATACAATTTTGGAGCATGAAAACTCAAAGATACAATCTCAGTTATACTTGACATGGATACAATTCCTAGCGTATCATCGAAGGTTTTCATTTCCCCTCAGCTTTAGTTGGGCCTTACTCCAAGATCAGTGACTCGTCATTTTCCATTCGTCTCTTTGAGAGTCCACTTACCTTGTTTACAACAACATTCTGAGCATAGTGTTCCAGTCATGGAGTCGAATGTATTTCCATTCTCCACAAGATACTCTTGGATCTCCTTGACGCATCACTCATTTGGATCTTTTTCTGATCCATCTTCTCGATCCAAAGGAGGCTTTCATGGTCCTAGCAACATATATGAGGACATTGTACATTCCATGGAAGATTGCAGCATACAAATATACAACCATGGGATTATCATTTCATGCTTCATGTTTTACATTTCATTCTTGCAAGACTTAGTTCTTGGCGATACACATCTCATGGTGGATATTGTCAAAGCTTTGGAGGTTCCCACATACTACATGGATTCATCCTATCTATCTTGCATGGAGGTGATCTCATCTGGTGACATCTTGTTTTGTTCATGTACCTCGGTGGTGGTGTACCTATGGAGCATCTGTTTGGTCCATCTAATGGGCATCTTATGGAGTACCTAGCAATCACATATAGTTGATTTCACTTGGATGCTATGAATTTCCACATGGAGACTTTCTTTTTGGTGCTTCCGTTGTTGCTGTTATGCTTGTGGTGGACATTTCTCTCATACTGTAGCAACCTTCATACTCTACAAAATGGAGTTGTAGAGGGGATGTTGAGAATATGGGAGTGCATCTCCCTTTTGTGTCTAGGAGATACTCCATTTCTAGTTCATTTCTATTTCATATTTATCTTTTTATATTTGGGTACCTTGTCATTTGCTTCTACCTGTGTATTCATTTTCCTTCAAGGGGAATTATCCCACATATGTACTTTGGAGAGTCCCCTCCAACTCGATATAAGGAGGGCCTCTCCTCCCATTTGTACTTGGTTAGAAGCTTGAAGATCCTACTCCATGCTCTATGCATGCTCACTCTAATCCATGTGAGTTTTCCCATTTCATGGTCTAGTAACTTTTGAGTCTCACACTCTTTCATTTTGTGAGTACACTCTCCTTTTCATTTTGCTCCTCTACAAAGCCCCTCTACACTTTCACATTCCAATACGGTAAAGTAAACATTATCTACCATGTGCAATCAAAAGATAGACCCTGTCATTTCATCCAACTCATCCAAATCATCATTATTCATATAGGCAGGATTCTTTGAGATTCCATTGCTTGGGTTCCACTACCCCTCTGAATCAACATATCCATAATTTGATTCTTCCATAGAGCCAACTTTGGGCCATCAAATTTTCAGATCTCAAAATTATTTTTGCCTTGCAAGTTATCTCTCCTCTTAGGAACATTGGCACTCAACCCCGATCCACAATGTGTTTGAGACCTTTGATGCCATGATGATAGAGAACTAACTAAAATGGTATTGGAGCTAAAATAGTCCAAACACCACTAAGGCTCAAAAAAAGGTGACCAGGTATCAAATTCAAGAAAATTTGTGGTAGTCTTTCCAAAAGAGTGAATCAATGAATAACTATGATCAACCAAAGAGATTATGCAAAAATGTATATGTCATACCAATAAGTGTTTCAAGGAGTAAAGTCAACAGCACTGTAGTTAAAAATTTTAAATCTAGTAAAAAAAAAACCAAAGTCTCCTCTATAAAATGAGCATATGACCAATGTAGAAAAACTCATAAAACTGTGAGTATTGACATATAACCCTGCATAATGAATCACTGACTCCACTACATATCACCACCTAACCAAAGGAAGCCAACTAGGCTTATCAAGCACCTATGAACAACTAACATACATCTTCTATGGCAAAGTTTGCTAAGCGTTCCACATATATCACCAAAGAGACCCCAACATCTAGGTATCCCCTAGTTAAAAAAACCTCACCATGACCATCTTCATCAATGTCAAAGGTTTTATGCAAAAACTATATTAATGACCACATTGGCATACCTAAGCGATATCCACAAAAGCATAGATAGTGTGTATGTGCTCAATATATGAAATAAAATGGCACTGAAAGGCTAAATTTATAGCCTAAACACTAGCAAGAAACACATATAAATGTATGTTAACTCTGTGCTTTAGACCCAAAAACCTGCATAAACTTGCGGTGGTTGCTCCCACCACAAACGAAAACCTTCCAAGAAACCTATAAGAAGACCCAAAAGCTAAAAATTCAACAATAAAGCTGAATGTACACTACCAAGGAGACACAATCTCAAGTGCCTCTAGTGCCAAAACTGATCTTTGGACCAATCCTTCCACCTTTGTAGCCGAAATTGTCCCAAAGTTGCAAGATCAACTTTTAATTTTTCCGGATTTTGGAACAAAAGAGACCCTTGGAAAATCAATGTAGATAACTCAAGAAGACACTTTGAAAGCTCCAACATAATGTTAACCTTAAGCATCCTCACTCTTGCAATCATCAAGCTTCCAGTTACATGTGTGTTTACTACCTAACTTCATAGAAACTAGGGCTTGGGGAATTGGGGTTCTCGAGAGTAACTCAGTGCACTTCTATTCCCTAACTATAGATTACAATATAGATTTAATATAGAATTAAAACTAGCTAGAGTAGATAATAAATCACCGAACATTACTCAGAGACAATACAATTGCAAAGAAAAGGGTATGTGTATATTACTTCATCAGTATCCCAACAAGATTACAAAGAACGCATGTCGCCAAAAATCTATCTGCATACGAATAAACTTCCATGCAATGATTATAAAGCAGTAGACGATTGATTTCCTGGGAAATCTAAGAGCTACAAGAAATATTATTGAATACAGCTTGGATATATGCATCGATGGCAATCTAACACAAACCTTGGGGCGAGCACTACTGGAATGGGTGATCTCTCAAGAGGTACTAGTACTTTGTCTTTGTTGGCATTGAAGTCCTTCCTTGCACGCATCCAATGGCACCAATGGTGACTTTGGTGACTCGAATGACAAGGTATGTCAAGGTCTTTGCCTTGTTCTATATTTTCTTTTGTGTGGAATGGTTGGTAGACATTACAAAATCCAATTGAAGTGATTCAAAGCTTGTTAGGAAGCTTACATAGTATAGTTTATGGATGCAATGTTATTAGAGAAATTCTTGAGTGATTTAGGAGACAAGATTTTTGCTCACTGTGGTAGCCATCTTTGAGATCCTAAGAAACGTCAATTCCACTTTCGTTGCTATTTGGAGTTGATATTCTCCATCATTTATTTCATCTGCTAATGCAACATTTTAAAAAGTATATGTACGTTGTATATTTTTCTATCCTAATTCAAAATAGATCTAATTATTTACTCATTACACTCATTGTCATTAAGATTCTTAACATTAATTACAAATTTTGGATTTTGTTGATTACCTTTTGTAATAAAATCTTTCAATAACTCATTTAGCAAAAAAACTAGATGTGAGATATGAACCATTAAAAATTTGCATCCTTTGAGAGAATCTAGTTTCTTTGAAATTATTACCGATCATAGTCATCAATCAAGAGTATGAAGATTAGGATCACAGATACAATTTTCCTCTAATCATATAGAACAAGGATCATGGAAAATGGGAGATGATATTATAAATTAAGATTAAAGCCACCTCATGTATGTTTGTCAGAAAATCACTTTGCTTATTTCCTTATCATGAAAGACTTATTAAATATGCTCTTACTCTATTCAACCGATTTCACAATAATATGCATCAAAATTTATAAATTTATCATAGGAAATACATCCATCATTTAAAACAAATTTTCATACTTCTTGAGTATTACATGAACTCTATGCACATTCAAAACTCAACAAGATACAAGTTGATCTTGCACAAAACTTATGTATCAAGTTGAAAGTCAAATGCAAAAAATATATTGGAAGAATCAAACCAACTTGCAACTACAACAAAGGAATTTTATTCACAAGCAAGTTTTAAAGAATTCCCTCCCTAGATTGATTTATCTTTTTCATGTAATTTGGTCACCCACATATCTTCTATAATGCCTATAATGCCATGCCACATAGAGGAGTATAGTAATCATTTAAATTCTTAAATTATGAAATGAAAATTCACACAAAATCATCGAATGAATCCAATCATCCACCCAAGAACAGTAAGATGGGATGTATCACTTACACTTTTAAACTTAAGTTTCCCCAAAACATAACATAATTAGGTAGTCATTGCATTAATAGATACAATCATCAAAAGTTTCTCTTATGCCTAATTTATGCCAAGATTAACTTAAGCAATTTGATTGGATATAAACTATGAACTTAGGCTCAAACTAATGATGTTACCATATCACTATTGTGAGAAGAAGATGAAGTTCAACCAAGAACATTTCTACTAGTACTTTTTTCATCCCACTCGATTGAATCTACTCTAGTGACAAAAGTAGGAGAAAAGCAACACAAGATGGATGAGAAATTAAAAGAGATACTTTTGTTTTCCTTAGGGTTTACTTCAATTTATGGGTCCCTACCATAGGACTAACATGAGAGGTTTGTAAATCTGTGAATGATTATTGTGGTTCATCATTATGAAGGTGATGAGAAAGGGCAAGGGCACATAGGAGAACCCTTTGTCCCTTGTTCCACTCAAGTCTCCATAACCCTTGAAAATCAACATCAACCTTCATTTTGAGATAAGAATGACTCTTTTGGGTGGTTCGTGATTCTAAGATTCTAACTTAATGCACATTCACTACTTTGTTGGCTTCATTAAATAAATGAAACATTTGTTCCCTTTTCTTGATGTCACCTATATTATCTCGTAGATGGGAAAAAGTTGAAAGATCCATAAGAAAACAAATAGAATTTCAATCAACCACCCATTTTTACCCAAAAACAATTCAAGTTGAGATATGTGTGATGGGTGATCATCTTTCATGCTTTAGAGAGCACCAGTGTATGTGATGCAAGCAAACATGTGCAACACAATAGCTAGTATCAAGTAGCTTTTAGCCCTAGTTACTTTTTTGTGATGGCTTAAAAACATGTCTATCCCAAAGGTGTAGAGACAAAGGTGAAGGGGTAACCTAAGGGTTTGGCAAGAGACACCCCTTGAAGTCTCCATATGAGCAAGTCTGAATAGAGTAAGAAAGTCTTCGGATCAAAGAAGAGCTAAAAAAAAAACATGAACTTTTTCAATACATTCAAGAGAGCTAGATAGCAAGTGAACTATGCTCAAGAATCCTAAAAGAGTTTAAACACAAGCATGAAAAAAAATGATGTTTTTTCATTAAGAGTAAAATGATGTCTCTTAAGTAAGCTTAAGATCTTTAAGGAAAAGGTGAAAAGATATATGAGCATTAAACCCTAACAACTTTTTCCTATCCAAATGTTGATTCTCCTTTGTCACAAATTGTTGTGAGAAAATCTTATTCTTCTTTAGATGAAACCATAAGCATAATGGAGAAAGCCCTATCTAACAAGGGATTAAACCATTCTACTTCGTTAGGCTATAAATTTCATGAAATTTTAACTTGTGTTGCATTCGAGTTTCAAATGTGCATAGATTTCATGTAATACTCGAAAAGTGTGCAAGTTTATTTAGATCATGGACGTATCATCTACCAAATTTATATGTGTATTGACACACACTATAATGAAATCACTTGACTAGGGTAAGATGATTGTTGAAGAGACCTTTTGTAATAAGGAAAATAGATTTTTTTTATCTTAAATTCAACTTCCAGTCTTGTTTTTTCTTTCTATCTATTTTGAGGTGCCATCTATGATGACATTCTAGACATGGAAGATTCACCAAAATCAACATGGAATGTACTCTCAAACTCTAATGACCTTGAGTAACCATTGAACCTATAATTGTGAACACACAAATTGTTGGGGATTGAGAAGTGCAAATACACACAAAGAACATGAAAAGAAGTGCCATAATACTTGTAAGTGTGTTTGTACACATTACTACCAAAATATATTAACAAATCCCCCGTCGAAGTGATGCAATGAACAAGGGGTTAACACTCATGTATAAGAAAGTGCCAACCAATGGGGATTAAGACTAATTCACAAAAGTGAGTAAAACCCAAATCTTTGTGAAAAGCTTCAAACTTCTCATGAGGCAAAACCTTTTTGAAAAGGTTTGCAACATTATTCTCTTTAGGCATATAATCAATATTGATCTCTATATCAAATACTCTCCTTGGCATAATGATAGTGTGCCTCAAAGGGTTTAGTGAAAGGATGGAAAAATGGGTTCCTCACAACTACCAATATGCTCTAACCATCACTAAAGATGGTGGTTGTAGAGTTCTAAGAAACACCCAAATCATCCATAAGGCATTTAAGCCATTCACACTCAATAGTACCTATGAAATCTACACTACACTCAACCTCACAACTAAAGAGGGCCATAGTGGGTTACTTGCTCAACCAAGACATGCATGAACCACTAACCATGAAGCAAAAACCACTTATGGATATGTGTCAGAAAAATCGGCCTATCTAGAATCAATAAAAGCATGTAAATCTCATGGTATTGATGCACCCTTCGGATAAAAACAACACAAGCTTTTGCATACCAAATAACTAGATAAAGATATCCTTGACTAAGTGTCGATGCTTGATACCTAGGCTATGCATAAAACTACTCATTTAATAGAATATAAACTGAATATTAGGTCAAGTAATGCATACATAAATTAAACACCCAACATCATGTTGATAGAGACTAGCATCAATTGCATCCCCAATATCATGAAGACTCAATCACAAACATGTCACTATGGGACTGGCAATGGGATTATAGCCCTCAAGGCTAAGACATTGCAATAAAGTGTCAATATATTTTGTTTGACATAAAGCGATGCTTTCATAAACTTGAATAAAATGAATTCCCAAATAGCTATGACATTTCAAAATAGGCATACAAAAACCTTAAACTAAAAAATATGGGTCTCATTAGGACCAACGAGGAGTATTTCATCGACATAAATAACAAAGATGAGAAGCAAATCATTTGCATGTTTTACATATAAGGTGCTTTTAGTTGGACTCTTCTGAAATCCATGTGCTAATAAATATGCATGTATTTCTCATATCAAACATGTGATACTCACTTTAATCCATACAATGCCTTTTTTAACCTACATACATTTTCCAATATATATATCTGCACAAAACAATGAGATTAAAGAACATATACTCCATCCAAGTCCACATTCAATAATACAAATTTTAATGTCTAGCTTATGTATAGTTTGACCATTGTGAGCTACAAGCACACAAATGCTATGAACGTTTTCCATATGGCATATAAGCTAATAAATCTCCTCAAAATCAATTCAATTTTCTTGAGCATATCCTTTAGCTACAAGCCTAGCCTTATAGAAAGAAACACTACTATCAACATGTTAGTATATATATATGTTAGTATATGTCCAATCATAAGTGTTTTTTATGTTGCACGTTTTGTAAGGTCCCATCACAAAGAAAATCCAATTGCACACTACCCCATTGATGGAAATCCTAGCTTATATGCTAGATGAAGATCAATTTAGAACACTTATTGCCTGTACATGATGGAGATCTATAATAAGAAAAGGAAATTGCTAGGGTCTCCTATTGTGTAGTCCTAAAGGGGTCAACGATCCCCCTAGATGGGGTCCAAGGGCAACACTCCCAAAACAATGGTAAAACAAATATTCCTTGCAATATACATGTCTAACTAAGGAGTCATTCATGTTTGTTAGGTCCTTTGAACCGACCTAACCCACATATGGGTGGTTTGTGAATTGTGGCCGTCTAGATCCAACAACCCATATCTATCCATCCGTGGAAGTCCACACCTCTCCATCAGCCTATTTATAGATGACTTCTACACAGTCCCCAGACATTTCAGTTGAGCCAGCATACCTCGTACCTCTCTACCTTGTAATCTCCCATCTAGAGTTGTCTAGATCACCATTTAAGCTCCATCTTGAGAGTGCATGGGTGAACAATTCCATCATCTTTGTACTTGCTATTAGTTAATGGTAGGAGAGTTGAGCAAACACCGACGTGGAAGGAACCTCCCACTTCGAGTTCTTATATCCCCTCAATACATATTTTGCCTCGAAAAATTGTGGGGTTGGTCTACTGCCAAGTCTTCCTTCTTTGTATTTATGCATTTCTTCCTCTTTCCTTTTCCCCCTTCTTGTTATTGAAGCATTGCACTAAAACAAAATTCTCAACTGACCATCTTGTGCTCTTTGGAATTCATTGTACTTTTGCACAGATGGTGGAATGCATTGTTCTTTTGTGTTTTGGCACATCTGCCATCTCTACACACTTACACATTTACACACACAATTGCACATTTCCACACACAGCTTCATGGTTTACACATTTGCACACATTGTTGTCTATATTGAATCTCCCCACATTGTCAATCTTGAGCAACCTTCCACAAGAGCAATGCTCTGCATATGAACTTTGTGCAAGTGAGGTTCCATCCACCTATGGTATCCGATGGAGTACGAGTTCATCTCCCATCTCCTAGCTTTCTTATAGTTGATTAATAGTAATGGCACCTTTGCAACAGATATGGGTAGTATCATAGCCATGTACCTAAGTGGATTGACTATTTGAAGATTCAGATCACTTACCACATTGACTTCTTCCAGTAGAGTCTCCACCTTGTCCTTGCCAGAGAAGTCATCCACATAGTATGCCGCGGAAGCACTTAAGTGATCAATAATCTGCTCTTAGTCCAACCACATGGAATTTCTAGACATAGAAGGTCATTTGGAGCTCAAGCATCAAATTCCATGACCAAGGGCCCTTGCCCATGATCTACATGCCTTGGATATGTAACAATGAAACTGATCAAATTTGTCATCTACTAGTAACAAGTATCCGTTTTGAAGGAGTTCCCATCATAGTACAAAAAAATCATGATTTTTTTGCTTTTTAAAGTTCGTAAAAATCATTGAACGTTTCAAACAATTAAATCAAGATTTTTCCAAGTAAACCCCAAATTCACCCTCAAACAGAAGTGCAACTATAAGCTCATGGTAGTCAACCACAAGGCTAGCATATAAGCTCTATAATATACATAACATTATATCACATATATACATATTATGGCATATATATTAATAAATATGTATAATATCTATAATACTATGGAAAAATAGAAATAAGCTAAAAAATAAATAAATAATAATCATGATTTTTATTTGCTCATATAACGATTAAAATATTTAAAATGCGATTTAAATCTCTAGCTTTGAACTATGGTTCCCATGTTGGACTCAGTGGTCAGTTGACATCTTCCCAACTTTAAGTATCTACCCACTTTGAGGAGTCAACCCCACTTGAGGTGTCTGCCCAATCACACGTGGTCCATCTGAAAGTAGTCTCCCAAGTTTCTGAACTTCCCTAGATTGGAGTCATCACCCCACTTGGCATCGATGGAGTCGTCCAAGCTAGACCATCGATTATACTTGCCCAACTTGGTCCACTGCGTGCCCTTGCACACATGATACAATGAGAGATTTAAAAACAAGATTTGAATCGAAATCTAGATCATTAAATTGTAGAGGTTTATAAAATCCAAAATTAGGATCGAAGTTTTTTTATACAGTTTGAGAGATTTTTATTTTTGCAAACATAAACTATGTACCAATGCATATTTAGCATTTTTTACATATCTTACATAAATAACATAAGAAAACACCTATATTTAATATTGTATATTATGAAAACTATTCCTCGTGAGCCATTCTTTCTCCTTAGTCTTGACATTTATAATGCATTTACATTCTAAATTTCTAACATAATGCAACATTCTAAGAGTTTAAACTTAAAACCCAAAATTAAACCACACCACTTTCACATTTCAACTTTCAACATTCACCTACATTAATCATAATGATAATTGATTATACAGAACTTGGAAATGACAATACATAAATCAAGGCAAATGAATGAATGTCAACATAAATCCGGGTCCTGATGGCCTCACCAATGAGTTTTTCAAGTCCTTCAAGCACGTGGTGGCCACCCCACTACGTCTGGTGTGGCAAGAGGTTCTCTCCCTCGGTGCGCTTCCTGAGTGTCTTAATAATGGCGTCATCAAGTTGATTGACAAAAGGGGAGATAAGAACAAAATTGAAAACTGGTGGCCGATTACCATGCTCCAAAACTGGATACAAGATAATTTCCAAAGTTATCGCGAACAGAATCTCTTGTCATTTAAAGTCATGGCTTTGTGAGGACCAGAAAGGTTTTATCAAAGGTAGATCTATACTTGAAGCAATTGTTGATATTTGGGAAGGCCTTGCATTTGCTGAGGAGTCTGCACAAGATCTGGTATTCATTGAGATCGACTTCGACAAAAAGTATGATAGATTGGAATGGGACTTCATTCTTCAATCACTGAAAGACCTTGGATGCAATCAGATGTTCACGAAGATGGTGTCTACTCTTCTCGAAAATGCTTCTGCGAGAATAAATATTAACGATAAGCTCTCGGAGCCCATACGTTTAAAAAGATCTATCAGACAAGGCTGCCCACTGGCTCCACTACTCTTCGCTATCGCCTCAGATGGCCTCAGTCGCCTATTAAAGCATCACTTGGAGGCTGGCAATCTCAAGGGTCTTTCCCTACCTCTTGCTCACAGCCAAATGATTGCGAGACTCTTTGCCGATGACATGAATGCCTTTGTACATAACGATATGAACAGCATTGAGGTATTCTGGAGTTGCCTCGACACCTTTTGTGTGGCATCAGGTTCAAAAATCAACCATGCTAAAACTGCTTTTAGAGCAATCCGTGGTCCTCCACCCCAATTGTTGTTAGATCAGGGGTGTCAAGTTATCCCTAGAGGTCAAGTGTTCCGTCTCCTTGGTATTCCTATGGGCTTCGACATTTCAATGGACCAACGGTGGAACTGGGTGCTATCCAAACTGGATAGCAAACTAAGTCATTGGAAAGGTATGCAAGTTAACTTGGCAAGGCGTGCTATGGTTGTTAACTCATTTATGCTTTCTACGACTATTTACTTTATCTCATGTTGGAGACCTAAGGAGAAAGAGTTGGCCAAAGTGGAAAGAATCTGCAGAAACTTCCTATGGACTAGGGACCCCAACAGGGGGGGGATTCCCAAAATCAAATGGGAAACTTGCATTAGCTTGAAAGACTCGGGGGGCTTGGGTATAATGGATATCGTTGGGTTGGCTGACAAGTTGGCGGCAAAGTGGTTTATCAAGGCTTCGAGCAATAGTGAGTCCTCTTGGGCTAAATTGATCTTCAGAAACATGAAAGACCTTACCTTAGTTGGCCTTCTTGGTTGGAAGGACATAGGGATCCTCACACTGTTGTTCTCCCCCCACCCGGTGTCCCCTAAAGGCTCTAGCCTTGTGTGTTCCCTATGGAAGAGTTGGAACAAGGCCAAACAATTCATCAGAATTAGTGATGATTGGAAGTGGGCGGTTGGAATAAGACAAAATGACTCTATCTAGTTCCCAATTTCTGGCATTAGGGGGTGGAGTCTTGGAACCTCCAAATTGCTAAGCGACTATGGAACAAGGGGTTCAAACAATGGAAACAACTTTGGAAACAAGAGACCGGCCAGTGGATTAGGTTCGAAGACTTAGATTCGAGACTTAGAGTTACCCTCGAGGAATGGACTCTTCTTCATGGCAGGTGTTTAATGTGGGAACGCTCAACTATTCGCCTTCTTTGCGGACAGGATCTTCCTTGCCTAGAGGGCCTCAAATGGAGAAATGGTAAGAAACTATCCAGAATCCCCAACTTCAAAGAGAACTTAGATGTTCATCACACCCTTAACAAGCGATGGTTCCTTTCTTGGACCAAACTTCGATGGGAACTAAAGTTCATGTCTATTTGGCACCCCCTAATTGAGATCACAAAGTCCCTTCTCATGTGGTAGATCTTGCATAAGGGTATCTGGTCCAATGGAAGGGCTAACAAAATCTGCGGTGTGCCTCCATGGTGCAAGCGTTGCTATCGATGCATTGAAGATTTAGCTCACCTTTTCTTTGATTGCCCCAAGTCCCATGTTATCTGGCATCATGTGAAGCGGATATTGAGATTAACGAACAAAATCAATTGGCAACAGGTGCTGTTGGGCGAGGCGGTTGGCTTCTCATCAAGGGTGTGGAATGCCATTAGGGGGTGAGACTCTTTGGAAGATTTGGAGGGAGCGATGTGCTGTCAATTTTGGCCAAATTCCAAAGGAATGGTCGATTGAAAAAACCTTGTTTCGTCTAGGTAAAAGAATCTCCCGAGATAAGAGATCTCCACCGTTTAAATATCACTGTATTTATCTCCTCGAAAATAACAAGTTGAAAGCCAAATGGGTCCCTCATGAGGGAGACGATAGATTTGTCTGCCTCATTTGTAACACCCTCTAGCTTGCCGTTCTCCTTCCCTGCATTGTGGGATTTGGGGGGTCCCATGGGCACTAGTCCCATTCACTTGTATCTTTTCTTCTTTATTTTAATTAAAGTCAGGGAGAATAGGCCAAGGCCGAACTTCCTTTTATTAATTATTATTAAAAAAAAAAAACCAACAACAATTATGAAAGTGCACAATGGAACTGTGTACATAATCAATTACGACTCAAGCCAATTGTCAATGAGTCATGATTATGCAACAATGCCAATGATAAGTTATCTTCTTCAGGAGGCACAACATATTCCTACCCCCAATCTTGAAGTGCCTTTGTCTTCCTCAACCAAGGTATCACCAAGAGCATAAGGAAAGAAATTACTCCAGCAATGCAATAACAACAAAATCGAGTGTGAATTGGAAGCCTTGGACTATCATTAGTACCTTCTCAATGTTGTCAAAGGATTGGATCCGATGTTGATCTTCTAGTGTTGCTATGAATGGTGCTTCCTTGATTAAGTCCACCTTTAGCTTCCTCACAGTGAAATTGGGCATCAAGTTAATGTCAAACCCATCATCAACTATAAAACATGTCAAACTTCATTTTTAATGGACAGCGTCAATCTTGAACTATGATAATCTGCCAATGGGCCCGAGAGGAAGTCTACGATAAAGTCCTCAATGCTTGCTTCTCGTGGGCTTAAGTGTGCAGACTGCATGTCTTTTAGTAGGTCACTTCGTACTTTGATATCCATTTTTATCAATTTATATAGATCGACCTTATAGATAATTTCTTTCAAAATCTGCTCTATGTCAATAGGTTCTCATGCATATGGTTGGGGGCAAGCCGGTTGGTCTTTCAAGATGTCCCTCATCTTCTTGTAGGCCTCTTCAATACCCTCCTTCGTGCTTGAGTTAACTCTCTTACCATCTTGTTTTGACTTCCGTTTCTCTTCTTGCTTCATAGTCTTCGCTTGCCTTGCCCTAGTCATCATAGGTGCCATGGAGTGTGAGACAAAAGAGAGTATGAATTCATACCTTCCTCTTGTGGACAGACTGCTATCATGTCTATGAGCCAGACGATTGTGTGGGCAATCTTGAGTGTATTGAACTTTGACTTCAAGGCAATGTTGGCAAGTTTAGCTGCCCTTACCGGATGGCTACTTTAGGGACGAACTCTCCTTAGAGAAGTATACTCCATAACATGTCCTATGCAAGCTGGGATTCCCGAAGGACAAGGAATTGAGATGTACACAACTGAAGAAAATATAGCTCTTAACAATAAGCGAGGGGACAAAAAAAGGAACTTACACAAAAAAGGCCATAGGAAGCCAACAACACAAGGTAAATGAGACTCGGCTGGAAACCAAAATACAGCTGGGAACCAAAATACAGCTGGGAACCAAAGTACAGCTGGAAACCAAGATACAACCCTGAAATAGCTTTGAACTACCACAATCGTGTACTCAAATTCGACTAAACAACAAGAGTGCTCAATTACATAATACACTAGGACCTTCCAAGTTGGAGCTCTACTTGTCCACTGTCACAATAGGCTACCTGCTCAATTACTCCCACTAGCAGGGCTACACCTCAACTTGCCAACGGCACAAGGAATACTCCTATACTCAAATTTGACTAAACAACAAGAGTGCTCAATCACATAATACACTAGTACCTTCCAAGTTGGAGCTCTACTTGTCCACTGCCACAATAGGCTACCTGCTCAATCACTCTCACTAGCAGGGCTACACCTCAACTGCCAATGGCAAGGATTACTCCCACATCTCACAAGACCATAGACTACAATCAAAGCAGAAGAAGTTACACAAAAGAAGGTACACCGATATTCATCCATCACAACTGCGCAACCAAGAAAATAGCAACCAACGTCACAGCAGCAAAGTACTCCAGTCCAACACAAAACTTGGAGAAAAGTGCCACTGCAGCAGACAAATGTAAAGTAGGGGCTAGTCAAGCACACTCGAGAGAGAAGTAATAAAAAATGCTACAGTGACTTGTCACAACTTGTCCAGTACATGAACAAGTAGTGCTCCAACACACAGCAGACGTAGCCCAATACTCAACAATGACTAACCCAAGGCTAAAGAATACAACAAAAATCTCACAAGAATACAACAGGAATACATCAGGTAGAAGTCAATACATAAGCTCACAATAGTTACCTACAACATAAGGGCTCCTTCTACACACTTGTACAACATGTCCTGGGTGCCAAGTTGCTTCCTATATAGATGCTGAATAACCACTTGAGCCGCTCTGAACGTGCAAGGCTAGTCCACGGAAGAGGGCAAAAGTGCCCCTTACAATGGGTTGCATATCATAATTTCTTTCCCTTCCTAGTCCCCTTAAGTTGCTGCCTACAGGGCATATGCCTTGGTGGACAACCACCTCTTTCCATGGCATCAACCTTTTAGCCCTTTGCCCTCGTCAGATAGACTCTGACGCCACTTACAAATATGTGTCTACCTTACTTGCTCAAGCAATTGGCCTTGGTCTTGGTTACCAACCTTCGGCACCAACCTTGGGGGACACCCCTGGGCGAGCCACCCTTGGTGACCACCCTAGATAACCACCTTGGGCACCCTAGGCACCCCTATCATGAGATTTGGACGAGTGCATCTTTATATGGTCCAAGCTCTTCTGATCCTTGTACAACCTCTCCTTGGCATCCCATCTGAGTGACTTTTCCTCTGCTTCCAACCACCCTAGTCAAGTGTCAAGCTCTACCCAACACCCCTGCAGGGATAACAAGGGATAATGGACTGTTTTGACAAGGATCAAGTGGACCATGGTTGACTGGATCATAGTCCACATGGATTTCGTAGTTCAGCAAGTAGATGACTTGCAAAACATGGTTTGATCAAGAGCATAATTTGAGTCCACTAATCCTCATGGCTTCTTTTCTGCATATCCTTCATGAGAAACTAAAATATTGCCTCTATAATACAATATTCATGCATGAAAATATTTGAAATACAGTACTTCCATGAAAACGCACTTTGTCAAAATGGGCATTTACAGGTTTCCCTCTAATAGAGCACTCTCTGTCCCAAAGAGAATCTCTCTCATGATTCTCTCTTTGTTTTTTGAAAGAAATACATGAAATGGATAAGGGAACATAACAAGAAAATGTATACATGCAAGAACACATATGAACTACAATGTAATGCTTGCAAGATACATCATGAAGTTAACTAAAGCCCAAGCATTACATCCATGATCTAAAAAAACAAAATACATGGCAAAAATCTAAGAGCTAGTAGAGATAGCTGATGTAGGTGTTGTAGGCTAGCACGAACCCTCATAGGTAGATCAGAGAAGCCCCTGAACCCATCGATTTTGCTCTCTGTAAGCATCCACTTCCGTTTGAAGAACATCATTTGTAGCCCTCAATGGTGTATTTTTTTACTTCAATTCCTGTAAACGCTACTGTAGTCAGTGAATCTCCCGGCCAATAGAGGATGTGTATGCAGCAACACTCCTATTGTCGTCATGAAGTTCATTGAGGTGTGTTAGCATAGGCTTGAGGTTGTTACGGGAGCAAAAGGTCAAGTTGTGGATGTGGTGAAGCTAAGGAAGTGTAGTTTGTGTGAGGGATGATGGATGGAGAAGTGGGAGGATGGGACTGGGGAAGAAGTATAGTTGTGCTAGAAGAAAATACGGTTATTGTGGGCATTGGTAGGGTAATGCGGTTAATAGAACGAGGGTTTTGTGGTAGCGGATGTGTTAGCCATATGGAGGTAACAACAGGTGGGAAGGGAGGAAGAGTAGTAGTAGTAGACAGAACAGTAGGAAATGTTTTAGTAATAAGTGGTGTCGAGGAAGTAGAGATACATGTAGTGCTAAGCATAATTGAGGAGTTAGGGTGTGAGGGAATAGGTGGAGCAGCACTAGGCGGAGAAAGAGATATAGGAGGAGAGGTGACCAAAGGTGGAAACGGAAATAATTGATAGTGCAAAGCGACCACTAATGTAGTGAGTCGCACTCATGTGATGCGTGATCGAATTGGACGAGTAATCGTTGATGTACACACAAGTGGTTTATCCTTGCTCTCCCCACAGAAATTGTGCTAGGTGTTTGGGAGTATCTTGAGCAACTTGAGCATGCTTACGAGAATCTCTCTTCTATGATGTCGTAGGAACAGATATTGTGATGATGGTCAATGTAACAATTGAAGCCGATGGAGCAAGGGAAGAGTGTCCAACGTAGGGAAGCATACTCGGAGGTTTCTGATCCATGAAATCAATGAAGAGGGGTATACATAAAATTTATGTGCTACATGCTTCCATTGTGCATTGAATGTCTTCTTCCTCTCAAATATAGAAGCCCAGAGAAGTCAAAAGCCTAATTTTCAACAAACCCTAATTTTCAAAAATGGTCAAAATGGTGAAAATAGTCAACATGCTCGAAACAGTTCTATATAAGCTTATAGTTTTCATAAAGAGCTATCTAAAGATATATAGCACCTTACCATCAGAGACATTTAGGGCATCAGAACCCTAACCCTGATTCTGAGTTTTATGCTTATATACCATTTTGAAGATCTATTCACCCTCATCAAGAAACACCCATTAGTTTGAGCCATTTAGTACATTATTTTTACAAATTTGTTTTTTTACTTCAAAAGAAAATTAATTTTGTACAGACTTACGAAAAGCACGTTAAAAAGTTAGAAAAAGCTGAAATTTAGTAAAGAAATTCGTGGAGGGCTTTAAATCCTACAAAAATAGCCTCTTGGGTCATTTTTTAGCATATCTTACACTCATTCTTGAGCATTCTCAAGTGTGATCTCGTTCAATGTGATCTAGGTCTTGGAGTTGCCTTGTAGCAGCTATTTGGAGGTAAAGAATTGTTGATTTTCTTAGTGATTTCTGGATGCCCTCTTCTCCTACACACATTGGATTGTGTGTCTGCTGAATCTTAGGAGAAACCCTAATCTCTATTAAGGTTGCAGATTTTGCCATCTATTCCAACACATAGGCTATATTTCCTACATACAGTCCTATAACCTTCTATTTCCAACACACTCGCACTTTCGTGTAACTCTTAGGCACTCTTTTCTCATATGTTTGTACTTAGAACCTTCTTACATTCAGCCTTATATTCAGGTTTTGTATATTATACATATTGTATTAATATTCATTCATCAAGTAGACATTATTTTTAAGAGTCACATTCTGCTCGTTCCATTCTCTTATCTCTTGTCTATTTCTCGTAGTCATTTATCTATCTTATTTGGTTAGGATGTGTTTGTGCTCCCAAGATCTTTCCAGAGAATAGTCTCCTCTTCACCTCTCCTTAGCCTCCAAAGCTTCAGAACTCCAAAACTGATACTCTATCAGCCTCAACTCAAGAAGTGACTCCTCCTTGAATTGTCCAAAAGTGTTGCCCATGTCTCTCTTATATAGTTTTTGTCCCTATCTCCAAAAAATTGCGATCGCAAATCCATAAAGCTGCCGTCGTTGATTTTTTTATAAAATCAATAGCTATTTATTGCTTTTCGTAGAATTAAAAAGTCCATCGCTTTTTTAAGTGGTGCTTTATTTGATCGCTATTTTTAAAGTGCTTTTGCCATCTTCTAGATCTACAACCTAGCTTTTTATGTTTTGTACATCAAGAACCTCAGAAATATGCAACTTATCATTTTAGGACAGGAATTAGGGTTTGAGTTTTCTCCTAACTCTGACCTCTGATGATAGAATGAAGCATATCACTAGCTCATGAAGCTCTATCTATCTAGCCTAAAAAAGTTTTACCTAAAATGTAAAAAAAATGGCTAAGTCCTAGGTTGATTGCTGGAGATGGACCATATGTACATTGATTTCCAACAATCCCTCCTTCAATGTCATATTGGTACAAGCTTCAGTAACCTGCACATCTTCTCACGACTATCTCTAGTCAATGCTTTGGTAAATATATCTGCAACATTCTCACTAGAAGGAACATAAACCAGCTCAATGTGCTTCTTTGCTATCTGTTCTCGAATATAGTGGTAGTGGACCTCTATATGTTTTGTCCTTGCATGATGAACTGGATTCTTTGCTATAGCTATTGCACTCTGGCTATCTGAAAATATCTGAATGGGTTCATGTACTCTTACATCTAGATAACTGAAAATCTTCTTCAACCAAACTGACTCCAAAGTAGCTGTAAATGCTGCACGTTATTCAGCTTCACACGATGAAGTTGCAATAGTGGGTTGTCTCTTTGAAAGCCATGAGATAAGACAATCTCCAAGATAAAAACAAAAACCACTCATACTTCTTCTTGTGTCTCTATCACCTTCCCAATCAGAATCTGAAAATCCTTCTAGTAATAAATGTGTAGATTTCAAAAATACCATAGCATAATTTGAAGTATCCTTCAAATATCTGAAGATCGGCTTTACTGCTTTCCAATGTAACATTGTCGGATTATGTATGAACCTTGATACTTGAGAAACTGCATACTGTATATCTGGACATGTATTACAAAGATATATCAAGCACCCAACTGCTTGACAATATAAAGTAGCATCAAATGACTCTTCATATGCTATTATTTGTAAAGATGTGTTTTGATCCATAGGTGTTTGCATAGGTTTAGCTTCAGTCATCTAAAACCTTTCTAATAGTTTCTCAATGTACTTATGTCGTGCCATATAGATACACTCATCCTTAAACAAAAACTGAATCCCTAGATAATAATGCAAGATTCCTAAATCATTTACATCAAATGTTTGCTTCAATTGTTCTTTGAACATCTGCAAATCTTCATCTCTCGGACCTGTGACTATAATATCATCCACATAAATGATTGCTATAATCAATAAACCTGTTTCAACTTTGACATAAAGAGTTGGAGCTGCATCTGAGTTATGGAAACCAATGGATAAAAGATATGTATCTTTTCATACCATGCTCTAGGTGCCTGTTTTAATCCATACAAAGCTTTTATAAGCTTACATGCCAAATGTTCTTTACCTGTTTCTTCAAAACCTTCTGGTTGTTGAATATATACATCTTCATGTAAATCCCCATTTAGAAAAGCAATCTTTATGTCAATTTGATATACATTCCAATCAAAATGTGCCGCTAAAGCAAGTATTGACCTAATAACTATCCTCCTAGACGTAGGAGCAAATGTCTCACATTTCTGGAACTAAAGTCTCGTGTGGAACTGATTCTGAAGAAGGTTGTGAAATTCCTCTTCCTTCAATCCTAGGAGATTGAACTCCCTCCTCATATGGCTGAACATGTACATCCAAATTCCGTCTAAAAAATCCTTAGTCATTTTCACTAATGAACTTTGGAATTTCTGCTTCTTTATCATACATCTTATTTTCAGCAATATATGCATTGCGTGAAAGGATAACTTCACCTGTCTCTGGAACATAAAACCTGTATCCTTTACTTTCAACAGGATATCCAATGAAAACAGCTTTCCTTGCCTTTACATCTAGTTTGCCACGATTCTTTTCCTCAACATGAACATAAGATAATGATCCAAATACTTTGGTGAAAGCTTCTTGGATGCCATCATGCTCCGCATCATCTCGACAAGTACTCTATTCCTTCTTTCTGCGACACCATTATGCTGAGGAGTGTAAGCAATAGTAAGGTGTCGAGTGATACCTTTTTCTTCAAGAAATGTTTGGAACTCATTTGATAAGTATTCTCCACCTCTATCACTTCAAAGAATCTGGATAGTTACCTGACTTTCATTTTTAACCATAGCTACAAATTTCTTGAGCGTTGGAAAGACTTCTGACTTCAACTTAAGACCATAGATCCATGAATATCTCGTAAAATCATCAACAAATAAAACAAAATACCTAAAACCTTGAATAGAGTCTTCTCTCATAGGTCCATCCACATCTGAATGTACTATCTGCAATTTCCTCATAGTTGTAATATGACCATGCTTCTTGAAAGGTAGTTTATGCATTTTACCTTCAAGACATCCTTCACATATATCTAAATCATCTGGTAGCTCGAATGAGGGTAAGTCTCAACCATACCTCTATCTTTGATACTCTTGAGAGCTCCAAAACTAATATGTCCAAATCTTTCATGCCATAACTTCATATCTTCCACCGATAACGAAGATTTGACAGCATATGCTTGACTGATTTTTGAAAAAATAAAAATCCCTCCTTTGTGCTCACCTTGCAAAATACACTTCCCTTCTTTGTGTGACAAAATCTTACAAAGATCTCTCTAAAATACAACTTTGTAACCATCACCTAAAAATGCAGATATAGATAGCAGATTCTTCTTGATATTAGGTACATATAAAACATCTGAAATCCACCTTCTCTTGACTTTAGGGTTACTGTACCTATTCCTACAACATCCAAATCATTGCCATCTGCAATAGTAACTCTTCTACCTGAAGAATAGGGAAGAGAAGAAAATACTTCTCTGCATCCTGTCATATGCTTTGTAGCACCCATAGTTGTTTCTGACGCGTTTCTGACTTCTGACTTCTGATGTTTAACCGACGTTTGACGGGTAAGGTAAAACGTTTCTGACGGTATCTGACGCCGCCTAAAATTTTTACAAAAAAACAAAAAAGAATATAGTATACAACACTAGCTCCTTTTCCATACCCTTAAAAGCTACATATCTTGATATATAGCATAGTGCTAATTTGATAATTTCTTGTGCTTCTAAGCTTTTTCTTTCTCGTGTTGTTTTGTGTGCATCCTTATTCCTCCAATTCAAGAGACCCTCAGGATTCATGAAATATGATCTAGTCAAAACCGAATATCATCTTACTTCCTTGTTGCCATAACATATATACATACATGCATGCACATCCATGCCTAGAAATTTAAAAATAAGGCTTGTCAGGTTATAAAATGCTCTCTCTCTCTCTCTCTCTCTCTCTCTCTCTCTCTCTCTCTCTCTCTCTCTCTCTCTCTCTCTCTCTCTCTCTCTCTCTCTCTCTCTCTCTCTCTCTCTCTCTCTCTCTCTCTCTCTCTCTCTCTCTCTCTCTCTCTCTCTCTCTCTTCCCACCCCTCTCTCTCCCCCTCTCTCTCTCCCCCTCCCCCTCCCCCTCTTCTTCAGTTGGTTCTTGATGAGTTGTGATTGCAACACAAGTTCCTCTTGAAGTTGTTGTATCCTCTTCTTCGCCTTCTCGTCTTGGTCTTGATAAGGATCCATTGACGATACTCCATAAATCCTTTGTAACTAACAAATTCATCATCATGAACCTCCACATAGGATAATTAGACGATCCATCTAACTTGTCCTCAATCTCAATTCTATACTCACTCATCTTAACTAAGTGTGTATGTCAATTATGCTCTGATACCAAGTGTTGGAATTTGGGGCCCCAGGATCTTCCAATACTAAAAACCTTTGAGCATACACACTTAATTAAACAAGATGATAAGTGAGAGATAGAAAGAAACTTGAGACAAGAATAAGTAACGTAAGCAAATTGCTTACTCACTAATGTAGATGGCCGAATTACAAAATGGGAGTACTACTCAACCATATGATGGTGCACTCACTAGATGGAAGAATAGACAAGAAGATGATGATGTACAGAATTCAGATTATGCTGTTACAATCTGAGTGTGTGTGAAGCAAATGAGCAACAGAGTGAACCTAACCTCTCGAGATAGTGCAACAAATCTGAAAATCAGCAAACCCTAATTCTGAAATTAGGGTTCAGAAACCCTAAAACAGAATATAAGATTAACTTACAAAAGATAGCTTCTCCAAACTTGTAGAAGACTCCTTGCTCCAAGAGAATAGTCTCCTCTTCACCTCTCCTTAGCCTCCAAAGCTTCAGAACTCCAAAACTGACACTCTATCAGCCTCAACTCAAGAAGTGACTCCTCCTTGAATTGTCCAAAAGTGTTGCCCATGTCTCTCTTATATAGTTTTTGTTCCTATCTCCAAAAATCTGCGATCGCAAATCCATAAAGCTATTTATTGCTTTTCGTAGAATTAAAAAGTCCATTGCTTTTTTTAAGTGGTGCTTTATTTGATCGCTATTTTTAAAGTGCTTTTGCCATCTTCTAGATCTACAATCTAGCTTTTTATGTTTTGTACATCAAGAACCTCATAAATATGCAACTTATCATTTTAGGGCAGGAATTAGGGTTTGAGTTTTCTCCTAACTCTGACCTCTGATGATAGAATGAAGCATATCACTAGATAGCTCTCATGAAGCTCTATCTATCTAGCCTAAAAAAGTTCTACCTAAAATGTACAAAAAAATGGCTAAGTCCTAGGTTGATTGCTGGAGATGGACCATATGTACATTGATTTCCAACAAAGATGGTGAACACACTTATCGATTCCCTTCAATCCACATATCATTCGTTTATTACTTCTCTTTCTCTCTCTATAGAAGATAGAGAAATATAATTTCAAGAGTACAATTTTAGTTACTTCAAGATGAAGATCAGCAGAAGAGTATAGAAGAGAATGGTGAAGCTATGATATCATCAATCAAAGGCAAGAAGAAGAAAAGAGCTTTCAAAAAGCGAGAAAACTCACAAGAAAAAACGTAAGTCATCTACTTCTAAGTCTACTACATCTTCTTCTACCTTTACATCAACTATTTCATCCACACTTAAGGAGAAATCCACTTCATCCTTATCTACACCTAAGAAAGGTATATGCCACTATTGCAAGAAACCAGGCCATTACTAAATATTGGAGACTTGGAGTAAACATTTCAGATGAAGAGATGGTAAATACACTTCTAAACTCACTTCCATCTATGTATTGTGCTTTTGTTACTTCTTTCTCTCTCTCTACAAGAGCTAGCGAACTTTCATTTAGAGAGCTACACTTCCTGTTACTTCAAGATGAAGATCAATAAAAGGGTATGGAAGAGAATGATGAAGCCATGTTATCATCGTCGAACGGAAAGAAGAAGGAGACAAAGAAGGAGAAGAAGAGCAAGCAATCCAAGAAGGAAAGTAAGTCTTCTACTCCTAAAACTTTAAGTCCTCCTCCTAATGTTGATAATACTTGGATTTTTGGTTCTGGAGCTACAAAGCATATAACAGGTTGCAAAAAGGTATTTTCTTCCCTTTCTAACTCTTCAAGCAGAAGAGTGACCCTTGCATATCGTCATGTTTTGGATGTCGTAGGGGTTGGAGAAGGTGGAAATTTCACAATTTCTAATGTCCTTTATCTTCCACACATGAAGAAGAATTCGCTCTCTATCTCTACTTTCTTGTCAAATGGTTATAAAGTTATTTTTAAAAAAGATTCATGTCAAATCCTCTCACCTAATGAGGAGCATTGTCTACTTCAAGGTGAAAACAAAAGTGGCATGTTTGTGTTATCCAAAATTAGTCATGCTAATGTTGCTAGGTCTACTACACCTACGGAGAACATGAAGTTATGGCATGCTAGATCTGGTCATATCAGTTACATAGCTCTCAAGCATATCAAAGATCAAGGTATGGTGGAGAGTTTCCCTACTTTTGTTGTACCAAATGATGCAGAGTCACAAGACATGATTAACCTCGAATTCTTCATGATCCTTAATCTTGAAAGGTGGTGAAGGACTCGGTCTCCCTTGAGCTTCCTTAGCGTTGTGACAAGATGGGTCCTTTGAGCTTTTAGTGGCGTGTTGTAGTGTTTCCAAGATCTTTGATGGAGTGCCTTGAGTAAGCACACCTCCTTGATTGAACACGAACTACTCCTTGTCTTTTATCTTCTTGTTATCTTCATAATTTGTATGCTCCATATCATTCGTAATGACTTCTTGGCCTTCAAAGATTCTTGGTTCAGATTCTTGAGGAGTAGTGTCTTCATTATTCAACACTTCTGACTCTTGGACTTGGGTTTCTTTTAACGACTGATTCTCACACTGAATTGCTTGATTGATAACATCCTCCAAGGTATTTGCTTGAGGCATGGATAGCAAGAGATGTTTGACTTCAAGATTGAGGCCACTTCAAAACTAATTAACCATGTAGTCTTATTGATATGTAGTTCCATGAAACAACATCTTGATATTCAAGGCATAGCTTGAAACTGATCGATCATCTTGTCCTAGCAATCTTTTCATCTTTTGGACATGTTCGATCAAGTCCTTTATGGTAGATCAAATCCCCTTGCATAGGGAATCCATGGTGCCTGGTCTTGATGAAGACACTCTTGCCAAAATGTCAGGGGAGCACTAGATTGTGCTCTCTGACTACAGTAGACAAGATTTCGGAAATAGACTTATGATTACAAGAGCACCCACGTAAGGAAAATAATACAAGAAGATGTAGCCAATACAAGACGTCCCACAACCCGGGACCAATAGGTATGGGAAAACTCGACTACAGATGATATAGGAGATCCCACAACCCGGGATCGTAGGTATGGAACAAGATATCTGGAATACAAGAACTCCCTTCAGGATATGAACTACTAACTAGATACAAGAAATAACTAGAAATGATCTCGTACTATGAGATTACAATAGGACAAGACAAGATGTCCAAGAACTAGATTAGACAAGACTAAAACAAGGAACAAGACAAGAACTGGAACTGGAACTTGGAGAGTACTTACTTGGCGGTCAGGACTCCTTGAGCTCCCAAGACTGGTATCCACAAGACTGAGAATGAATGTGGCCAACCCCTCCTTATATAGGTGCTCAAAGGTGGTGCTATATGGCGGTTACGACATGATGATGTCACCATGATGTCATCAACTTGTAACAAGACCTCCCGGTGTTAGAATTCAGCAAATAGACAGTCGATCTTGGGGTTTTGGCACATTTCGGACGCAATGGAAGCATTGGTTTCCCCAAAATCTGATCCAATCATGAGATATAAAAAGTGACATGAAATCTAAGGTTCAAGATGGTTTCCTTTGTGTCCATGATACTGGCCTTGTTGTTCTGAGTGGATGATGCCTACCTAAAAGAGATGATGGTCTGGAAGATCATCCTCCACTCCCTTGCCTGCATCACCTACTTCTATCCGAGATAAATGATCTACCATTACATGATGTTTGCTCGTCCTCTGCACTTGCATCCACATGCACATGAAAAGGTACATCCCAATTTGGGACTATAAGAATGGAAGCACTCACCAGTTTCTTCTTGAGAAGTTCGAATGTTATTTCCTCTTCCTGAGACCATATAAATTGGGCTAATTTTCCTATTAGTCTAGATAGTGGTCTTGCTATATCTGCATACATTTTGATGAACTTCCTATGATATCGAGTGTGACCTAAGAAGCTTTGTACTTGTTTCGCATTAATAGGACATGTCATTCGCATAATAGCTAGGACCTTATCAAGATCAGGAGCCATACCTTTTGAAGAAACCACATGCCCAAGAAGTGTGCCTCAGTGACTAAAAAGTGACATTTGTTAGGGTTCAGTTTTAGTCTTGCTCCTTTGCATAGCTCGAATACTTCTTGCAATTGAGAAAGGTGTCAGACATTGGTCTACAGAGACCATTCCATGTGTGTGGGATAAGGGCCAGCGATAACCAAGGTCCCAAGCTCGGGGGATATCCTAAGGTATTCGATGGTAATGGGGATGAGTGTTGCATGATGGCCACATGGCATCACTAGATCATTCCATATCATTGCTATTTTTAGAATACAAGAGGATATAAAGGATGAGAGGAGAGGTGCACACACATCATTGGCAAGTCTTTCTTTGCAAGGGCTAGTTCTCATACTTGGTATCAGTGAAAGAGAGTGCATGATGTTTTCGGCGTTTGTTTTATTTTGCATGATCTTCATCATCGTCGTCATCATCATCTAAGAGGGAGGCCGCCGTCGCGCGAGGAACTGTGGAGAGTTCTTGGGAGGACCAAAAAGAAATTTGAGCCTCCCCTCTAAGGGGTATCGCACCCCATTCTGTAGCCATCATGCCTACGAAGCCCGCCAACCACACGTAGCCGGTCAGACAAGCCTGCCGTCAGAGGCAATTTCGAATGAGTTTCTTGCTTGCCATAGCCAAGGTCCTCTTATCATAGCCTTTTGCACTACCCACCTTCACTCTTTTGGCCATATCTTGGTCAGTTGACTTGCAGATTCAGAAATTCTTGTTGCTATGGATTGCTCTCTGAGAGATCTTTCCAGAAGTGGTCATAAGCAACCTTTTGGATTCAGTTTCAACCTTCTTCAAAGCTTTGATTGTGGTTGTTCGTCATCATCAACCCCTGTTTGAGCACTTTCTTAATGCAACAACTATCGGAAGAGTCTTGGAAAGCCAAAAGGAAGAAGTGTGGACCATATTCAGCACCTGCACTCGCTTGCATATCAACTTTTTGGACCTTGAGATAAGTTTTGGTCAATCACCATGCATTCTTGCTTTCTTTTGGTTCATGCCGCATATAGAAAATGCATTTTCGCATAGCATCTTAAGTATATGTGTAGTTACGATGTTGTTTAGTCTTGTACGGTGCATGAAGTGTTGTTTGCAAGTATGGGAAAGTATTTATCTTGCAAGTTCAATGAGGGAAGTATAAGAACTTATCGTGTTCTTATTAAAATACCGTGCCGCAAGCACGAAGAAATATGTAAGGGCATGCAGTGCCCTTTGGTTGATTTGTAGATAGATTGTGCCTTCCGCGACCCCTTTTTTTTTTGTGTGGCGAAAAGTGCATGACATGTACTTAGTGTAATTTTTTTTTCAGATTTTCATTTTTACGCCGTCATGCTTCCGAAATTTTTAGGATTCATTATGCATACGCATTAAAAGATAGCAACCATGCTAAAAGTTTCCTGTTTTATCATTTTCTTTTAAGCGAAGGCTTGTGACTTGTTTTATTCTCCACTGCCACTTATTTATCTTAGGTATACATAGAGCGTACAACTTGAAAAAAAATATATAAAGACAGAAAATCAAAAAGTGACCGAAACCATATCCTAGCATGGAATCAAGACCATCATCACCTACTAGGAATGATACACTCATGGAAGAGCACCCCATGGATCCCATTCAGACCATGAGTGCTAGGATTTCCCATCTAGAGAGCGCACTTCACGATATCTTGGAACACGTACGTGGCTCCAAGAAAGAGGAAGATGTGCATGAGCCTGACTTGCCAAGGATGGAGGTAGATGCTCCAGATGAGCATCCAAATCCAGAAGTCCCTAGAGATAGCATCCTAGTCAGATACCATGGCTCAACGAGTGCTAGGACTGTTGATGTTGTTGAGCAATGGCTCAGCACGTGGGAGTAGTGCTTCCGTTTGTGCCATGTCGTGGACGATAGGCACAAAATTCAGCAAGCCACTTATAGCCTCGTGGACGTCACCCATAGGTGATGGAAGAAGATAGAACAAGATAAGAAAGAGCCCGCGACTTGGGATCAGTTCAAGGTATTGTTCTATAACAATTTTGTACCGCCTCATGAGAGGTCTAGAACGCTAGACACTTGGTTCTTCATCGGTCAGAAGAATGAGATTGTACAGGAGTACTCGAATAAGTACAGAGAGGTATTTCTTAAAGTACCTGATACTATACTTGAGTTTCTTCAAATCCACAAGTTTGTCTTGGGGCTGAGAGAAGCCATTAGACCTTTGAAGAGGAAGGAGAGATGTCAGTCCTTGGCACACGCCATGGAGATGGCTTTAGTCTATGAGGATGGCCGTAGGGGCACAGGCTCCCAGGGTCAGAGGTCCTCATGGACTAAGGTAAGCCCACCCTTCCACACATGTACTCCTAGCTCGATCAGTGCACAGCCTTCTAGAGAGGCTAAGCAGGTGCACATGATCAAGAGAGTTTTAGGAGGTATACAAAAGGAAAGTATATGCTCTGGCTGAGAGGGCATATAATAAGTCTATTCTTACCCCTAAGCAAAAAGAGAAGGCAATGAAAGAGGGGTTATGCTATGGGTGTCTAGGGCAGCGCCTCTTCAAGGACTTTCCTAAGAAAAAGAAAATAGAAGCCACCATAGTTATTAATCCCACTTAGGAAAGGAGTGATGGAGATGAGGACTTTGGAGATTCCCCATCCCAAATATCATCTCCCATAGTGACCATGACAGTCACGAAGAAGGTTCCTACTCTACCAGATGTTGTGCTTTCGCCAGTAGCACAGAAAGGATATCAGTTTCCAGACACATAACTCATTACCATGAGGGAAGTCGTGGCAGGACAACCTGTCAAGGTACTCTTTAACACTCGGTCGACACATAATGTGATTAGTTCTCGCCTAGTCAAGAGGCTACATCTAGAGACTCTGTAGTCAGAGTATGCCTACATAGTAGAGTTAGCCGACGAGAAGGGAACTGAGACATGGGACCCACGAGTTGTTTGTTTGCCCATTTAGATCCAGTTCTATGAGGACACACTAGATTTCCAAATAGCTAGGCTTGCACGTTTCGATGTAGTCTTAAGTAAGAAGTGGCATGCTAAGAAACAACCACTCATTGACTTTGTGTCGCATGTGTTCAAGCGTGAGCATGGGGGAAGGCGACTATTAATCCGTGGAGAGCAAGATCTCAAAGAGACGCGATTGGTAACAGCTACCAAGTTGCTCAAGATTGATTGTAAGTATATTTATTTTCTTTATTTTGTGTATTCATCGTGTATTATGATGGATTCATGCAGTCATGGAAACTCTAGTTGGAATGCTCAAGCACTTTCAAAGAAAGAAAAAGAAGAATTCCAAGAGTTATTCTTAAAAGAATTACCTTCAGGTTTGCCTCCTTGCAGGAACATTGCGCATAGAATCGGATTGGTACCAGAAGCGAATCCGACCGCTCGTCCATCATTTCGAATGAGTTTGCAAGAGGAGAACGAAGTCCGCAATGTCGTGGACGAGTACCTACAAAAAGGGCTGATTAGACCCAGCTATTCACCCTTTGCAGCACCGGTCCTTCTCGTGAAGAAGAAAGATGGATCTTATAGGATGTGTGTCGACTATCAAGCACTCAGTAAGATTATGTTGGAAATTAGGTAGGCCCATAACTACAAACACAGATTCCAGGATCTTCCAACATTGACAGACATGAGCATACATCACTTAATCATACAATGATGAGACAAAGATAGAGAGAGATTAGACAACATGTACAAAGTGTTATGTAAGCCACTGCTTACTCACACCATCATATGTACAAATGTCAATTTACAATGTGGGAGTCAAAACCTCAACCACTCTATGTGAACAGAAATAGATGGAAAGAGTGTATGTACAAAATTTACAAGAATATTCAGATGTAGGGACAGAAATCTGAATATGTATGAGGTGTAGGACATGATAGGTTGTAGAAGAGTGAATATGAGTGACTGAAAGAGGAAAGATCAGTTTGAAACTGATATTCCGCAAACCCTAATCTGAATTTAGGCTATGGAAGACCCTAAATCAGATGTGTGTGTGATAGATCACATACTTACAAAATTAACATAGAATGCTAACATGTTGCTGACAGAAATCCTAAAACTTTGATGACAGCACTTTAGGATTCATAATCAAATGTGTGTGTGATAGATCACATACTTACGGAATTAGCATAGAATGCTAACATGTTGCCGATAGAAATCATAAAACTTTGATGAAAGCATGGGTTTCAAGTTCTATATAAGAAGGTCATTAGGCACTTGTTTTATAATCCTCAACGATCATTAGGCTGATTTTTGGTGGTGGTCTTGCTGATGCACACATGGGGCAGCCATGCTGCACATACGGAGCAGCTAAGGAGCAATCTTGAAGCACATGAGCAGCAGCCATGGAGTTCTTCTTGGAGAAGAGTGTGCTTATACTCTTGTTGATGGATAAGACTTACTTATCAAAAGATTGATGGTGTGGATCATCCATCTACATGATGTATTTGGAGATTGTCTTCTACATGAAGATTATGGAGTACTTCAAAGACATTGGATGGAGCTTAACATAAGATTGCATCTTATGTTAATTATTCAGGTACATATTCTCTTTATGCACACAAGTACTACTTGGAGCTTATGGAGGCGGTGGCATCCATATCCGGAGGAGTCCAATTCAGCATACATGGAGGCAGTGGCATCCATAAAAGAGAATCAGTACATGCATGCTACACGCATCAGATGAGATGTTAGAGAAAGTGTTTCCACATGAGTTTGAGGATTTCTGTCAGCAACATGTTAGCATTCTATGCTAATTCCATAAGTATGTGATCTATCACACACACATCTGATTTAGGGTCTTCCATAGCCTAAATTCAGATTAGGGTTTGCTGAATATCAATTTCAAACTGATCTTTCCTCTTTCAGTCACTCATATTCACTCTTCTACAACCTATCGGGTCCTACACCTCATACATATTCAGATTTCTGTCCCTACATCTGAATATTCTTGTAAATTTTGTACATACACTCTTCCATCTATTTCTGTTCACATAGAGTGGTTGAGGTTTTGACTCCCACATTGTAAATTGACATTTGTATATATGATGGTGTGAGTAAACAGTGGCTTACATAACACTTTGTACATGTTGTCTAATCTCTCTCTATCTTTGTCTCATCATTGTAAGATTAAGTGATATATGCTCATGTCTGTCAATGTTGGAAGATCCTGGAATCTGTGTTTGTAGTTATGGGCCTACCTAATTTCCAACAGATTACTATCAGACATAGATATCCCATGCCCAGGATAGATGACCTTTTAGATGCTCTAGGTGGAGCCGTTGTATTTAGCAAAATAGATTTAAAGAGTGGCTACCACTAGATTAGGGTAAAAGATCATGATATACATAAGACAACTTTCCGGACCCGCTTTGGGCACTATGAGTACCTAGTCATGCCATTGGGTTTGACTAATGCACCGGCTACATTTATGATGTTAATGAATGACATTCTGTGACCATTCATTGGAAAGTGTGTTGTAGATTTTGTTGATGATCTATTAGTGTATAGTAGGATTATGCATGAGCATGAGAATCATCTAAGACTAGTATTGAATGTATTAAAAGAAGATGAATTGTATGTAAATCGGGAGAAGACTCGGTTATTTCTTCCGAGGATAGAGTATCTACGGCATGTGGTCTCGGCCGATGGGATTCAGATGGATTCCAAGGTCTCAGTTATTTTAGCTTGGCCTACTCCTCAAGATGAGGGGTAGTTACGATCATTTCTATGACTTTCTGATTTTTATCAAAAATTTATCTCTTCTTATTCGTCGATAGGAGCACCTATGACGAACTTGCTTCAAGGCAAAGTTCCATTTGCATGGAAGCAAGGGCAGCAAGAAAGTTTTGATACTCTGAAACAAGCTATTTCAGAGGCTCCTATGCTCAAAGTGGTAGATCCACAGAAACCAAATGAGTTAGAGACAAATGCTAGTAGCCATAAGGGAAGTTTTGAGCCAAGATGGAAGGCCAATAGCTTTTGAAAGCAAGAAATTGAGTAGTGCACAGTGCAATTGGAGAGTGCATGAACAAGAGTTGTATGCAGTGGTGCATGCACTTAAAGCCTGGAGACACTATCTTTATGGTGCAAACTTTACGGTATACACAGATCACCATACACTCAAGTATTTTTGTAGTCAACAAGATCTTCGAGGCAGATAGGCTCGTTGGGCTGAGCTCATGAAGGAGTTTCACATAGAAATCTTGTATAGAAGAGGCAAAGAGAATATAGTAGCAGATGCATTATCAAGAATAGTGTATCAAATGAGCTTTACAATTCTAGAAAGCTCATTGCTTCAAGAGATAAAGGAGGCATAGGTGGAAGATCCACATCTGTTACAAATTATTAGCGCCATTAGTGATGATTCCATTATAGGAGACAGGGCAATTCTAGCTGTTTCTTCACCTAGCGGAGCAAACAAGTCCAGTCCGTATTCCAATTTCTCAAAGGAGAATGGAATAGTCAAACGGAAAGGAAAGGTTTGCGTATCAGATTCCCGGGATTTGAGAAGAAAAGTCATGCATGATAACCATGATGTTCCTTCGCAGGGCATCTTGGTGTTGACAAGACAATATAGCTTGTTATAAGAACATTTTGGTGGCTTGGATTAGCCAGAGATTTCCATACTCATGTTCAACAATGCTTTGTGTGTCAACTCAACAAGGCAGAAAGAGTAAAGACACCAAGCCTTTTGCATCCTTTAAAGATTCCAAATCATAACTAAGACAGTGTATCCATGGACTTCATCGTGGGGTTACCGCAAAGCCAAAGGAAGCGGGATACTATCCTAGTTGTGGTAGTTAGATTGAGCAAGATGGCTCATTTTATACCCACGCAAGAGACGATAGAAGCTCCACAGGTAGCGGAGTTGTTTATCAAGCATGTCTTCAGATTGCATGGATTACCGACATCCATAGTTTCAGATGGGGATGTCAGATTCGCAGGACATTTCAGGAACTTTGTATTTGACAAACTGAAAGTGTCATTGAAAATGAGTAGTGGTGATCATCCATAGACAGATGGTGAGACCGAGAGGGTAAACCAAATTCTAGAGGACATGTTGAGAGCACGTGTCTGAGAGACAAATAGGTTGGGATAGTTATCTTCCACTAGTAGAGTTTGCTTATAACAATAGACCGCATAAGGTGATAGGAATGTCTCCTTTTGAGATGAACTATGGTATGAATCCCATTGCTCCAAATACCATAGGAATGCCAAAGAAATGTCCTAGTGCTTCGGAGTTCTTAGCAAATCTCCAAGCAAATTTAGAAATAGCTAAAGCCAAGATGAAGCATGCAGCTGATAGGGCAAAAGAGTATGCTTACAGGAAGAGATCTCCTAGAGTCTTTGAAGAAGGAGAGAGAGTTTTTGGAAAGTTGCACACATATCATTCCCAAGTCTTTCTTTGCATGAGCCAGTTCTCACAAAAGATGTTCTCTTAAATATTCAAGAGAAGAGGAACATCCTGCACCTAAGAAAGTGGAAAAATCATCCATAAAAATTCTTACAAATTTTCGAAGTAGTGGTCTAAAAATGATGCAAACGATCCTGTTGAAGGATGCAGGGGCATTCCTTAGCCCAAAGGCCATTTTAGTCTACACATATGTACCCCAAGAAGTGACAAAGGCCATTTTGGATCGATCTGCCGGATGAATTAGTACTTGATTGTACCCATTGAATCCGTCCATGAAGCTGTAAAGAGAGTGTCCACCTACATCTTCTACAACTTGTTCAGAGAACGAAGTAGGAAAGCCATCAGGGATTGTTACCTTATTGAGAGCCCTGAAGTCAACACAAATTCTGATTTTATTAGACTTCTTCTTAGGTGCTATAACCATGGATGACAACCACTATGAATGTTCCACCGGTACAAAATTTTTTGCCTCTTCCATCTTCTCAATCTCCTTTTTCACAGCTTTGGCATATTTTGGATTGAGTCTGTATATCCTTCCTCTGATTGGCTTTGCGATGCTTTTAAATTTTTTCATGAAAGTAATTACCTCTGTGAGTAGAATGTGATACTCCCACAGCCAAGATCGAGAAGAACTGGTTGAGGTTTTTCTTCAATTCCCAAGTTGACATGCTTCACTAAGCTAGAAGTTCAAATGGATTCTGTAGATTCTTGTGAGAAAAGATCATTTGAAGGAGATTCATCCAAGAGGATATTAGTTTCCTTCTTCTGAACCCATCCTCTTGCTAGCTCCTCCTTCGGTGCAAAGTCCTCATTAACCTCCTTTGCAAGATTCTCATAGTCGGCTGATGTTCTCCTTCCATCAAGAGGATCTTCTTCATAGTACCTGCACATTTTATCCTTTCCCCATCTATAATCGAGAATAGGTTCCCCTAGTCCAATAGTTTCTATTTCCTCGTCATTTTCTGTGATATTAATCCCATAGCAAGGAAAAGAGTCTACTATTTTTATCCACTCAAAGAGGTCTTGATCATCTTCTACCTCTACCTCCTTTTCTTTATGAATGGAAAAAGAATGTTTGTTACCTTCATGTTGCTGCTCATTCTTGCCGTCAAGATATAAGTATTGTCTTGAATGCCCTTTAGTGTTGACCGGCAAGGTATCGTTGGTCCAATCATGAATTGCATGATGATGCCTCATGCCAAGGTCATCCAATCAATAGTGGGTATTCCCCCTCCATGAGTGGAACATCAACCACAACAAAATTTAGGAAAAATTGGATTCTCTGAATGAGCTCAGGCACTTGTTCCACTATTCCCAAGGGTTGGACCTACGTTGATATGCGAGTCACTGTAAAAGAGGCTTTCTTTGTCATTTCTAGGCCTAATGAGAGCATAGTGTAGTGGGGCATTAGATTAATACCCGATCCTCCATCGATAATTTCTCCCGTAAAAGTCTTACCTTTGATGGTCAAGGTGATTGTTGGGCTTCTAGAGTCAATGGTGGGCGTTTTACTTGGCACGATCATATTGGGCTGTACATGCCTGCCTTTAATTGTGATTTCAAGGATCGGAAGACAGAATGTTTCAATTATTCCAAGAACATCACTCTAAAACTTTCATCCATCCTTAAAAAATCATATAGAGATACTTGCTTATAGGTTTTCTTTAGAAGATTCTCCATGTCGATGATATTAGAATCAGAGTCTGGCTCTTCTCATGACCCATGCAGTTCTTTTATTGTGTCCTTGTAGGCTTTAACTAGCTCTTTGCCTCTTCCCTCAAAATAAGGCATCTTCAGGTTAGGTCATCCCTCGTCCGACCAATTGGTCTTGAGTCTGTTTTGATCCTACAACTTCTTCTTTTGGGCCCGCGTAAGTACTCCAACATCAATCTCTGCAGAGTGGATTTCTTGTAGTGTTATCACATTTGCTGCAAGAGATTCTAAACTAGCTTGTTCTAGTGGATTCTCAACAAAAATTGGTTTTGGTCCAATTTCAGAATTGGTCCCTCCGAAGTAGGTCCAATTTCTGATTGATCTTTCTCTTGGAAATGATCCAATTTCTGAAAACCGTCTAATTTTTTAAATTGGCTTCACCAGTGGAATTTGTCCATATGAGATTATCGAAATCTGTCCATATGATATTGGTCTCATTCTCGGAGTTGATCCAACTTCAAAACTTGGTACATTTTCTGGGATTGGCCAGAGCTCTGAACTCTGCCTTCTCCTTGGAATTAGTCCATTTTGTGAGATTGGACTAATTTTTGGGATTGGACTCATTATTGAAATCGATCCATCTAAAATTCGTCTCATGCTTGGAGTTGGCCCAATTGCCGGAATTGGCCCAATTGCCGGAATTGGCCCAATATCTGAAATTGGCCCTTTTTCGAAAATTGGTCCGTTCAAGTTACCTAGATATTTCATGTCAATCAGGTCTCCCCACTTCTAGATGCTTTCTCTTTCACAAAAATCATGTTCACTTGGTAGGAGAACTCCCTGGCTGCTCCCCACATAGCCCTCCTAAGCTGGTGCTTGGCTGCAACTTCGGACAATCCTTTGAGTAGTGGTCAGTGGCATCAGGGCACAGCTTGCATGGAGGCGGGAGGCGAACCTTCAGGAAGAGGACATCGACTCTGGAAATGCCAGTACTCACCGTTTGGTTGTTGTTAGTGTACTGAAAGGCATCGTTGTTGAACTGAGGGGCAATATACATCACTTCTTGTGGATGCCCTTGGCTATGTTGGTTAAACTGTGCTCCTGGAACTTGGACCCAATTGGTTTGAATGCCTTTGAGGAAGTAGCAATCTCTTGCCTCGTGGCCAATTTTTTCACAGAACTGGCATGTGGTCTTCTATGGACATTCTTGATTGCTATGACCTGGTTTGTTACATATTGTGCACCAAATGAAAGACTTTACCACCTCCTCAGCTTTCAGCTCCTCCACCTCTTGTCCGAGATGTGCGATAGTGTCTTCTTGCGCATTCTTTTCTTCTTGAAGGTTCTTCTGTAGTTTGAGAGCCTCTAACTCCCTTCTCAAGCTTGCCACTGAATCCCAAGGAGATTCTTCTTGACAAGCCTCCCTTCCTTCAAAATGTTGGTGAGCCTCCTCAATCCTAGCTGAAGCACCTTCAAAATCTTGTAGTGTTGCATCTACTCTCAATAATTCCCTCCGTTTTTGTTGAGAGGATTTTGGGAGGGCTTTTTCTACCACTTCTTAACTAAGAAATCTCCAGGTTGGGCAGGAAGTTTGGCTACCAGAGATTTTACTCTAGTCATTAGCTTAGGAAATGATTCCCTTGGCTGAAGTTTAAGATTCTCTAAATGGTCAAGGGTTCTTTCAATAGAGTTACCTGATTTGAAGGTGTTGGTGAAGGCTCTCCTTAAGGCTTCCCATGTTGCAAAGTGTCCTTCAACATATTGACTAAATCATCTTTCAACAATGCTCTCCAAGGTAGCATGGAAGAGGGCTAGAAAAGCATCATGTCGGTTCTAGGACCCCTTGCCTTAGCACAAGGATAAAAACCTATGCCCATGGTCACCCTGGTCCTCGTGAGAAGCCCCTTTGAAGGTCGAGAATTTCATGTTGACCCGAGATAGAAGTGGTGCTAAATCATCTGTCATTCTTCTTGTGTTGTTGTTGAGGGCAAGCACTTCCTCTGATGATGAAGATGAAGATGAAGATCCAACCAGAAGTGGTAGAGGGTTTGGAGGTACCCAACGAGGAGTATAGTGAACACTCCTTCTATGGTAGCTCTTGATGGGTGTTTTGATGGGAATGAGAGATCCTCCTTTATGAGATCGAGTATGAATCATACACTACACCACTCTGTATGAGCTCATAGATGAGAAATGTATGAAGAAAATTCATCAATATGTGTTCGACGATGGAATGCCTATTACTCCCCACTCCATGCAACGACATTCTTGGTGGACCCCAAATTCCAAGATAAGAAACAGTATGCTGATCCGGAGGTAGCAAGTGGATGGAGGACGATATTGGAGAGACTTGTCCCAGAGAATGCATCAAGGAGGCTTATTAGAGATCAATTATCCAAATATAAAACTATGAAAGATGCTTCATTTTCATGTGCAGATGAACAAGAAGATAGCTCTCGTGTCGTCGCTACTCTATGGTGAGAAGATCTTGGATTTAATGGTACAGAGTTGCAAAAATTGGCTATACGGATACTTAGCCAAGCTTTCACTATGAGTTGCCTTGAGCAACTACAAAGTGTATATGGACATGTAGCCTCTAAGAAGAGGGACAGACTTGGTGTGCAACATGCCAATGATCTTGTCTTTGTCCGTGCAAATTTAAGGATGCTTCGCAAAACTCAAAGCATGGCTTCAGATCCTTTTACAGAAGGGGAGACGGAGGACAAGGTGCAAGGTGAAGAACATGAAGAAGAGGCACCTGATTCAGAATACAATGAGCAAGTGGAGATTCATATTGCACCATGGGCTACCACCTCTACTGATGTAGCACACACTCCCCACTTGGATTCTCCTTGATAGTGGACACTTGAGTCTTGAGTTATCTTAGATCTATCATGATTCATCTATGCCATATGGACCATGGCTTCAAGGGGTATGAGCATTTGGAGGGGGGAGAGACGATTGATTGGTTATTAACAACATTTTTAATATCAAGAATCCCCAAAATCTAGAAATGAAACTCTTTTTCTCACCATGCTTATATTTACATTCAAACAAAAGTATGTGTGCTACAAATTTCCCTTGTGTTTGAGAACTTTAGCAATATCTACAATTGGAATGCAATTTCAAACATATAAAAGGAATTCAAATTAATACAATACAAAGAGTGCAATTATTGAATTGCCACAAAAGAGAGATTAACTTTGAATTAGATGTGTCTGATTCTATAAAAAGACTTGAGAATACATCACAAATGATAAAGAAGTTTACTCTATATTTAAATGGCCGCTTCCTTCCAATTAAAGATGATACATGTCTTCTTACCACTCTTTTCATCAAAGGGATGCATGAAATGCCAGACCTCTTTTCCTAACCTCATTAAGGGATAAAATAAATAAAACATTGCTTTCACCTTCCTATTTCAAAAAAAAATGTAGAAAGGGATCAACCGAAGACGATGATTTCAAAGTTAGACCCTCTTCGAAATCAATGGTAGAGTTTAAAGTAGTCTAATTTACATAAGAGACAAAAGAGCCATTGTAAGTTTATATATGTGGATATTGTAATATGCACATCAGATGAACGATAAGACATTCGCAAAGAATCATGAAACGAACAAAAACGTTATAATCATAGTATGATGTCTCAAAAAAAATATACTTATTTACAAAGTTTTCTTGTACTGAATATGATTCAGTTAGTAAGTGGAATAACGGTATAATACATTAATTATCTTGCTGAACGCAGCATCTTTTATGAAGATAGATACAGATGTTGGCTTCTTCCTGCTGAATGCAGAAACCCTTGACCAATATAATAAAAAAATATTCATGAATAAAATGTGGCAGTTCTAAGTTGTGCGTTCTAAGTAGAAAACCCATTCTCTGATTATCTTATTCTACTTTTGTTTATGCGTTCTTCTAGCCAGTTTTTGATATCAGTAAATATGGCATTGACATCTGAATCATATTCACCAGCTAGTAAGGCATGCCACATGCCTTCGTAAATCTTTAAGGTTTTGACTCGTCCTTTCTAGGTGCCGGGTAGTCTCGTAATGAAATCCATTGAGATGTTTTCCTATTTTCCTTTGGGAATCTTCAAGGATGGAGCGTCAATCTTTCAGCTTTATTCATTTGATATTTATGGGACTTGGACACATATGTCTATATGCCTTGATATATACTCGACCAATAAAAATGGCATTTAACTAATCCATAGGTTCGATTAATGCCTGGATGTCCTCCACTTGGTGTATGGTGGCATTCAAAAAGAACTTGGTTTCATATGCCCGGCTTACTTGGGAAAGAAAGCTTACCCTTATAAAGCAAATATTCATCTTTGATGGAATAATTCTTTACTTTTACTTTAGAAGTGCTTGCATCATCTATTTTATTCTCCTCATCTCCTTTCCAAGTTATGCTATAGCTCCGATCATCTTGAAGCTATCCTTCAAAGTTGAAATAAATTCACTTTGAACTTGTACAAAGCTCTGATTATTCAACATAGGCATCCAACTTAAGGGGTATGTCACTACGTTGAACTTTCCCTTTCTATATCTGAGTTCATAATGAGACTGTTGAAGTTGTTTTTCCCATCTTGCTTTTCTATCTCTTAATTCAAGTTGGTTTGCCAACCACTTGATACTCTCTTAGTCAAAGACAATAGTTACAATGGCCCATACCGTTTTCTTGGCTTAACACTTCACCAACTGCAAATGAACTTGCATACGTATCTACTTGGAAAGGCTTGTTCAGATCCATAATTTGCATAACTCAGGCCAAAGCTAAAGCGAGTTTTAAGTCTTGAAAACTTTTTGCTTGATCCTCTTTCCATTCTAACTTCTTCTCTTTATCCTTAAGCTGTTCAGTCAAGGGTACCGCTATCTTGGAAGAATTCGAAACGAACTTTCAATAATATCCTACCGATTCGGGAAAACTTTGTAAGTCTCCAAAATTCTTGAGTTCAAGCCATTCAAGAATAAGTTGAACGTTTTCACAATCAACTTTGATTTCCCCCCACAAATATTGCATGGCCTAAATACTTTACATTCTCGGATAAAGAATTCACATTTTGACTCTTTACTATAAAGTTTATTTTCTCGCCACTCGCGAAAGTCCAAAGACTTTCTTGAAGTGTTCCATATGACTTGGATGGTCTTTACTGAAGACTAGAATATCATCGAGAAAATCTAACACAAATTTCCCCAAATATGACTTTGACACTTGAGTCATTAAGGCCATAAACATTGTAGGCGCATTTGTCAACCCAAATGGCATCATTAGGAACTCATAGTGATCATACTTTGTTCTCAAGGTTGACTTGGGGATATCACTTTCTTAAATCCTTATTTGATGATATTGTTGACATAGATCTATCTTCGAAAAGACTTTAGCTCCCCTTAGGTTGTCGAAGAGATCTTCAATCAAAGGCATTGGGAACTTGTTCTATATGGTTTGATTGTTCAAGGCCCCATAATCTACACACAATCTCATGGACCCATCTTTCTTTTGTACAAAAAGGATGGGTGTTGCCCAAGGTGACTAATTTGGCAATAAATCCTTCATCCATATATTCCATCTTTCTTTTGTACAAAAAGGATGGGTGTGGCCCAAGGTCACTAATTTGGCAATAAATCCTTCATCCATATATACCTTGAGGCAAAATACTCTTTTGAATCTCTCATAGAGCTTGAACCCAAGACCTCCTTTTTCCCATCCATTTGACTTAACCACTAGGACAAGATTCTTGCTTGTTTTAGAGAACACACGAAACTATGTTTATGTCTAATCTCGAGACTTTGGCCCTACACAAGAATGACCAAACAATGTCAAAGAAACTCTCTAAACGAGTCGAGCATTCGTGTCATAAACTTACTTGATACATACATATACATACATACATACATACATACATACATACATACATACATACATACATACATACATACATACATACATACATACATACATACATACATACATACATACATACATACATACATACATACATACATACATACATACATACATACATACATACATATATATATATATATATATATATATATATATATATATATATGTGTAGATATATAGATATATATTATGCTATAGATATATAGATATATATTATGCTATTTTTTAACAACTTTTTTTAATTAATTACAAATGTATAAACATATGGAATTCTAACTATATCAAAGTGCAAGATCTTCAATGGGGATCAAAAGCATCTTTAATAACATTGATAGATTCAAACCATTCAACACAAAATTTGAAGTACGGTTGCTTTCCCTATTTGGTTAGGTTTAAATATATTATCTATGTGGTCTCCTAGATCATTTCCAATGATCTCCCAAACTTGATTCTCTCAAGCCAACAATGTAATCAACCGTGTCTAGATTCATAAAAGTTGTGCAAAACCTAGAGAGGCTTTCAAATTTTAACATGTTTCGTATTAATTAAAAAAAAAAGAAAAACAAGAAGAGGCACTAACAAATAAAATATCATTGTGTAATGGTGTTCATATGGGAGCAATGTGGTTGTGTTGGGAATTGAACTCATAACCTCCCGGTTAGGAGTGTGATGGGCTAACCACTTGCACCAAAAGCCATGGTTTAGGATTACTTTGTAATCCTCTCTCTTAAGGCGTGGTTCAACCATCTCCTACAAGGATTATGTGACATTCCTTCCCCCTTAGATTGAGCATTGTCCACAATGCTCACTTGTGGACCCTTCTATCTAACTTGAGCCCTTTTCCATGTTTAAGCACCTCCACTAGCCTCAAATTCCAGTGCATGGACCTATTTTGAATCTATCCAACCCTCCGTTGGTGCCCAAATGTCCATGCGTCTCCCTTCTTGGCTAGTTTCGAAATCAGTCAAGATCAAGCGCTTCCCAAGTGCCCCACGATTAAGGCTTCTTACCTCCATCTTGCCCAGGTTCCTCAACTAGGCTCTTATACCAATGTTGGGAATTGAACTCACAACCTCTCGGTTAGGAGTGTGATGGGCTAACCACTTGCCCCAAAAGCCATAGCCATGGTTGAGGATTACTTCCTAATCCTCTCTCTTAAGGCATGGTTCAACCATCTCCTACTAGGATTATGTGACAGGTTGTTTTGCATATGTACTCTCCAACTCCTATAAAAGGTGGATAAATACCCCCTATACACTATTAATACCTAAGCCAATTCAAAAACCATACTATGATGCAAGCATATGAGTTAGGAGGAAAAAAGCTTTGTGCCTCAAATTTCAATCTTCAAGTATATTTTTGAGCATATCAAAGACTTTATTGATGGGAAACCCTAGCAATATATGAAATCGTTCTATCTATGATTAGGTCTTTTAAAAAAGGGAGAAGTTAATAAAAACAATTTCAAAAGTGGACATCCACATAATGTTAAAGGAGACTAATAAAAATACGTAGCTATGGAAATTATACCATTATATTAAGCTTTAAACATTCTATAAAAGATTAAATCTATGGTGGGAGAAAAGAAGGTAATAAAAGGGGTACGAGCATTTGGAGGGGGGAGAGACGAGTGATTAGTTATTAACAACATTTTTAATATCAAGGATCCCCAAACTAGAATAAGATAAAACCATTTACACTACACCATAATAGTTGTTTTCAAGGGTGTGTAGAATATCAGCATTTCAACAAGCATGGTACTCATCAAGTACATTATTCAACATCGATTTCACAAGCCAAAAATTCTTATCATGCCATCAATGTCTAGAAGAAATGAAACTCTTGCTCTCAACATGTCTATATTTACATTCAAATAAAAGTATGTGTGCTACAAATTTCCATTGTGTTTGAGAACTTTAGCAATATCTACAACTGGAATGCAATTTCAAACATATAAAAGGAATTCAAATTAATACAATACAAAGAGTGCAATTATTGAATTGCCACATAAGAGAGATTAACTTTGAATTAGATGTGTCTGATTCTATAAAAAGACTTGAGAATACACCACAATGATAAAGAAGTTTACTCTATATTTAGATGGCCACTTCCTTCCATTTAAAGATGATACATGTCTTCTTACCACTCTTTTCGTCGAAGGGTTGCATGAAATGCCAGACCCCTCTTCCTAACCTCATTAAGGGATAAAATAAATAAAACATTGCTTTCACCTTCCTATTTCAAAAAAAAAATGTAGAAAGGGATCAGCCGAAGATGATGATTTCAAAGTTAGACCCTCTTCGAAATCAGTGGTAGAGTTTAAAGTAGTCTATTTTACATAAGAGACAAAAGAGCCATTGTAAGTTTATATATGTGGATATTGTAATATGCACATCAGATGATCGATAAGACATTCTCAAAGAATCATGAAACGAACAAAAACGTTATAATCATATTATGATGTCTCAAAAAAAAAAACTTATTTGTAGAGTTTTCTTGCACTGAATATGATTCAGTTAGTAAGTGGAATAACGGTATAATACATTAATTATCTTGCTGAACGCAGCATCTTTTATGAAGATAGATACAGATGTTGGCTTCTTCCTGTTGAATGCAGAAATCCTTGACCAATATAATAAAAAAATATTCATGAATAAAATTTGGCATTTCTAAGTTGTGCGTTCTAAGTAGAAACCCCATTCTCTGATTATCTTATTCTACCTTTGTTTATGCGTTCTTCCAGCCAGTTTCTGATATCAGTAAATATGGCATCGACATCTGAATCGTATTCACCAGCTAGTAAGGCATGCCACATGCCTTCGTAAATTTTTAAGGTTTTGTCTGTGCTCTTGGCATTCTCGAAAAGGGCTTTGCTTACAGCAGGGTCAGTGACCACGTCAGCACTGCCGTGCAAGACGATGAAAGGAAGGCTAACATCATTTAGTCTCTCACTGAGATGTGACGTCACCCTCACGATTTCAAGTGCGGTGCCAAGGCGCGGTCTTCCAAGATAACGGTTAGGATTTTTCAACGAGAGCTCAAGCTTTGCAGGATCTTTGAATGACAGAGGCCGCAGTTCCTTTGTCGGCACTACTGCCCAAGTGGGCGCCAGCCAGCTAAAAAATGTGAGAAGCTGAGGGAGAGGCCATGGAGGTTTGATTTTGTCTGAGATTTTACACATCGGTGAGAGGAGGATAGCACCATCAAAAGCGTCCGGATGGGCGAGGTGCAGGAGCAAGCACACGCCTCCTCCCAGAGATTCGCCAAACAAAAAGAAGGGGAGGTTTTTGTACCTCTCTTCGCTCTTGTGCATCGAAAAGAAGGCATAGAAATCCTCCGCAACCAAGTTGAGGTCGGGAATGAAGGCTTTCAGTCCATCCGATTGGCCATGGCCTTCAATGTCCATGGTGAAAGCTGCGTAGCCCTCTGCTGCGAAACGAATCGCCGTATTCTGGAAAGTCCAGCTGATGTCGTTCGTATAGCCATGGATCATGCAGATGCATGCAGATGGTGTGACGTGAACGGGTTCAAAGGTCCGTGTAAAGAGGCGGAGACCCCGAGGAGAGGTGAAAAATGACGAGCGACCTTTTACTCCATGGCGCGTATAGTGTTCGAGCTCGTTGCATCCCCATGGATTAGCATAGGTACTGGGCGACCTCTCCTGCGCATCTCCCATCCTCGCAACTTAGCTGTTGGGCAGGTAAAGAACAGTCTTGAAAGGTACGAACGAAGAAGGAGAACATGAAAAAACGAAAACTTGGACTCCGCTTTCGAATAGAAGTCAAGGTCCCTAGTGCTCTGAAGTAGAACCACCAAAAGAATTATATCATGATGTGGAAGATACAAAAAAATTGGGACTTCGCTCTATATAAACCGAAACATCCATCTAGGAAATTACAATTGGAGGCCGTATGTTAAATGAAAAGAAGTAAATGACACAAGTAGTGGTAACATGTTAGTCCTTGAACAAAGGTCAAGAGGTACCCACTTCAAGGAAGACCTGACAAAGGCAGAGTGGACTTTAAGAAAGGTATGCTTAAGATCAAGGGCAAGCTCACATATGAAGAGAAAATCAAGAGCAAGAGCTTACAACTCTTCTTTAGCGAGTTGTGGGTGGACAAGGTAGACAAATGTTTGAAATAATTATGCAAAATTTTAAAGAAAAAACAAGTCAAAGAGTTTCTTATCAACATGATCAACAAGCACGAGATTGAGTGTATGACGAATAAGGAGGAGAATTGTGATCTTATTGTTAATCACTTCAAATACCTTTTCAAGGTTTCATCTCCATAGATTGCTTGGATACGTGAGTGCATGGCCTTCATCTTGAGCATCAAATCCATTAAGGTTCTGCATGACACTGTTCAATGGCTTGATAGTCCGCTATCTAGAAGTGAGATTATTAATGCCATTGACGCCCTGCCATTAGGAAAGAGTCTTGGGCTCAATGGGTTGGTTGATGCCCTTGGTATGGTGAGAAACCTTCATTTTTATGACCTTATAAGATGCATCAAGTGATTAAGTTGATACATAAGAAAGACAATAAGAACTACATTGATAATTGGAGGCCAATTACCATGCTCTAGATTGTTGGAGATCGAGGTCTCCAGAAGCACATGGACAACACAAGGAAGAAGAAGAAGCTTGGGGAACAACACAACATGGAATGTATTACCAAGTGGATGTACAAAGATGAGTGACACGTTAGAGTTATAGGTGTATATACAAGTTGGGGAATAAAAAACCTCCTAAAGAGGGAAAAAAGTACTTTGGTGGTCCTAAGTGTGTCCACACACATCACAACCAAATTATATCAACAAATCACCCCCTGGGAGTGATGCGGTGAACAAGGAGTCATGCGATGAACAAGGAATTGGCACTCATGTATAAGGAAGTGCCATGCTATGTAGAAAGAAATCAATCCACAAAAAGCCCAAAGCTTTGTCAAAAGCTTCCATATTCTCCCTAGGTAGAGCCTTTTGTGAAAATTTTTGCAACATTATCCTATGTGGGTAGATAAGCCAAACTAATCTCTCCAATAGAGAACCTCTCCCTGACATAATGATACTGCACCTCAATGAGCTTTACACAAGCATGGAACATAGGGTTCCTCACAAATGTCAATGCACTCTAATTGTCAATGAAGATAGTGATGGTAAAAGAAAGACTAACATCCAAATCAACCAAACAGCATATGAGCCACACACTCAGTAATCATTGTGAAAGCTACCCTATACTTAGCCTTAAAACTAGAAGCAATCACATATGTCAAACTAATCTCTCTAGTAGAGAACCTCTCCCTGACATAATGATAGTGCACCTCAATGTGCTTAGTGCAAGCATGGAACACAGGGTTCCTTGCAATTGCCAATGTGCTCTGACTATTAGTGAAGATGGTGGTGGCAGAAGACTGACCAACACCCAAATGAGCCATAAGGCGTCTGAGCCACGCACACTCAATAGTCACTGTGAAAGCTACCCTATACTCAGCCTCACAATTAGAAGTGGCCACAATAGGCTGCTTCTTGCTCAACCAAGATATGCATGAGCTACCAAGCATGAAGCAAAAACCACTAGTGGACACACAAGTGTCATAGAAACCAGCTCAATCCGAGTCAAAAAAAGCATGTACATTTGTCAGTAGTGATCCCCCCTTGGGATAAAACAATCCAAGTAGTCTGGTACCACTCAAGTAGCGAAAGATGCATTTAACCACCTACCAATGCTTGACACGTGGGCAATGCATAAACCTACTCATCTGTGAGACAAATTGAATATCTCACTAAGTAATGCATAAGTAAATCAAGCATCCAATAGCCTGCTAATAGAGAACAACATCAAATGCATCTCGAGCATCATGAAAACAAAACCATAAACTTGTTTCCATATGAGTGGCAATAGGTTTGCAGTCGTCAAGACCAAAACACTGCAACAATGTGTAAAAATGTTTTGTTTGACACAGAGCTATTCCACATTCAACTTGCATAAATTGAATGCCCAAATAGTGATGCAAATGCCCCAAATCTGACATCTCAAATGTGGCATGCAAATCAGCCTTAAAATCGGCAAGATGCTTCTCATTCCATGCTTGGCACTCATGTATAAGGAAGTGCCATGCTATGTAGAAAGAAATCAACCCACAAAAAGCCCAAAGCTTTGTGAAAAACTTCCAAATTCTCCCTAGGTAGAGCCTTTTGTGAAAATTTTTGCAACATTATCCTATGTGGGTAGATAAGCCAAACTAATCTCTCCAATAGAGAACCTCTCCCTGTGCACCTCAATGAGCTTTACGCAAGCATGGAACATAGGGTTCCTCACAAATGCCAATGCACTCTGACTGTCAGTGAAGATAGTGATGGCAAAAGAAAGACTAACACCCAAAACAACCAAATAGCTATGAGCCACACACACTCAGTAATCATTGTGAAAGCTACCCTATACTTACCCTGGCAACTAGAACCAATCATAGTAGGCTGCTTCTTGCTCAACCAAGATATGCTTGAGCTACCAAGCATGAAGTAAAAACCAATAGTGGACGCATGAGTGTCATAGCAACTAGCACAATATGCATTAGAAAAAACATGTAAATCTGGAAGTATTGATTCCCCTTTAGGATATAACAATCCAACTAGTTGGGTACCACTCAAGTAGCGAAAGATGCGCTTAACTACTTATCAATGCTTGACACAAGGGCAATGCACAAACTTGCTCATTTAAGAGATAGCAAACTGAATATCACATCGAGGTAGCATAAGTAAATCAAACATCCAATAGCTTTTTGATAAAGAACAACATCAAATGCATCTTAAACATCATAAAGACTCAATTATAAACCTATTTCCATGGGAATGGCAATGGGTTTGCAATCTTGATATCAAAACATTGCAATAATGTGGCAATGTATTTTGTTTGACACAAAGAAATTCCCCCATCAACTTGCATAACTAAATGCCCAAATAATGATGCAAATGCTCTAAATCTAACATCTCAAACGAGGCATGAAAATCAACCTTAAATTCAACAATATGATTCTCATTATGACCAGTGAACAACATAACATCAACATATACAACAATAATCAAAAGCACATCATTTGTATGCTTAACATATAAGGTGATCTCAGCTAGATTGTTCGCAAAACCATGTGCTAGCAAATAGGCACGTATCTTCACATACCAAGCACGTGATGCTTACTTTAAACCAGATAATGATTTTTCAAGATACACACTTTGTTTTCATGCCCTTTGTACACAAAACCATAGGGGCTTAAATACATACACTTCTTCATTTAAATCACCATTTAGAAATCCAATGTTCGATTGATGCACATTCCAACCATGATGAGCTACAAGTGTACAAATGCTATGAATGGTGGTCATTTGACATGTGGGAGCAAAGGTCTCATCAAAATCAATGCCTCTCTCTTGAGCATAACCTTTGGCAATAAGCATAGCATTATACCTATCAATTGTTCCATCAAGATTATATTTCAACTTGTATACCCATTTAGTGCGAATGGCATTTTTGTCTGGAGGAAAATCTCATAAAGAATAAGTAACATTCTTCATAATAGCATCATATTCTCATTGCATAATAGCCATCCAATTTTTTGAATTCTATGCTTCATCAAAAACAGACTCATTCTCATCACAAAGAATAGAGACAACCACTTAATAACAATATGATGCAAACGAAGCACTATGAGGTGTGGAATGCATACAATATGAAAAAGGTGCATATAATTTTCTATGTCTCCAAGTCTACACCAACCATTCTATGTCAACCCTCTCATCAACAAGTGCATCATGTAAATATGAATAAAAAATGGAATGATCTATTTCATCATTTTGTAACATGTAAAGGCTAATAAATTGCCTCATTTGGACCAACACTTGACTATCCACTTGTAAGATGAGGAGAAAAGTGTCATATTTATCCTTTGAGCTAACTCATGTCTCCTTAGTACATGAAAGTAAGGACTAAATTGCATATTCCACTAAAACAACATCACAACCAACCAGAGTGCATTTAGTTTGTGGATGATACAAATGATTGCCTTTGCTTTCAACACTATACCCAACAAAAATACATTTCACTACTTTATCATATGGTTTTCTACATTGTTGTTTAGGCACTAATGCATATGTCAAAGATCCAAAGACATGCATATGAGAAATAGTTGGCTTGCGACCATGCCAAGCGTCATATGGAGTGATAGATTGCAGTGCTTTGGTGGGATACCTATTAAGTACATATGTTGCACACATAGCAACCTAAAGCTAGTAGTTATGTGGTAAAGCCTAAATTTTGGCCATACACCTCACCATTTCCATGAGAGAAGTGTCCTTTATTTCAAAAACTCCATTTTATTGAGGTGTATATGACATTGCACACTGATATGCTATCCCATGCTCATCCAAAAATGCATTAAACTCAAAAGACTATATTCCCCCCTTTGATCAGAATGGAGGGTGCCCATTTTGCATGCTAATAGATTTTCAGTCATAACTAGAAATTGTTTAAAGCACATAAACACTTTGGACTTTGATTTCAATGGATAAACCCATGCATGCCTAGAATAGCTATCAAGGAAATTCATAAAGTATAGATAATTCACAAATGAAGGTGTCTACATAGGACCACAAACATCACTATGAACAAGCTATGATTTATGAGCATCTCTAACTAAACCATCTTTTGGGAAGGAGGAATGCTGCATTTTTCCCAAATCCTTCACATAAATGTTTAGAAGGTGCCTCAAGTTTGGGTGAAAGGGACACCATTTCATATTTCTACTAGCAAAGCAAACTAGCAAAATTCAAATGAACAAAGTGTGCATGCCAAAGCTTTGCATCTAAGATAGCCTAAGAATCATGAACTACACATGTTGAATCATTCACAAATTTTGCATAATCTATGAGCTTATACAACTAATGATATAAAATGCCAAAAAAAATAAGAACATCGTCATTCAAGAGATCATGATTTGTACATCCCTCATCAACAAATTTGACAACCAAGACAATCTTGACTAATGCTAAAACTGAGAACAAATTTTTCTTGATCCCTAGCACATATAAAGAACTTGACAATGTGAAATAACTACCATCAATAGTAGTAAGATTGATCTTTCCAACTCCCATTATAAGTTAAGAGGATTTTTTAGCACATGTGATAGTATTCCCTATAGGGGCACACTTGATTGAAGTCAAGAAACTATGCTACAAGGTAATATGTTTGGTTGCACCACTATCAAAGTACCAAACATCTCAGTCTACTGCAAAACTACATTGCTCATGAGAAGATGGGTCATAGCTACAAACAGTAGTCAATGCCCATTCTTCATTCTGAACAAGATTAGCAAACTCTATTTTAGGTGTAGAGGCCTCTACAACAACCATTCCAACCTCTTTCTTCTTCACCTTCATTGCAACCAATTGGGGACAACTCTTTATGTCATGATCATTTTCTTTACAGTTTTTGCAAAATTGTTTTTGCTTTTCTATTTTCTTGTCATATTTGTCTTTTTTCTTTGACTATGTAGCATTAAGATATTTTTTCTTATTAGTAGATGAACTTCATTTACCTTTTCCCTTCTAACTAGCTAAGAAAGCTTGACCTGCAAAACACAAAATTGACATGTTTTGCATGTACTGACCTTCCTACAACAAAATAGAGACTAAATTCCCGAAATGTTAAGTCATTTGGATTTCCTTTCGTCACCAACTAAAGAGTAGAAGCAAAACTCTAATATGTGTTGGTGCATATCAAGCCTTCACACATTGGCTTGGACTCATGGAAGACTAGCTTGGACAAAGCTTTATCAAGGCTTCACTTGAAGCAAGGTTCATATGAACACATGCTTAGATGTTCTTATCTTTTTATCCCTTTGTAAAAGTCTACATGACTTGGCATTTATATGTAATCACTTCAGTCACTTACCTACTTCATTAGTCGTGGAAAAGGGAATGATTTAGTGGAGAGAATATCTCCCTACTTTTAGTAGAGATATTCTAGGGAGCCTAAGTTTGAATTTGAAATTCAAATTAACCTTCAACTCCTATAAAAACTACAAGCAAAAAGTCGCGGGTGTCCATCATCAATCCCGAGGCTATTCTGTACCATTCATTGAGTGTGTAAAGCCTACTCCATAGCTTGCACCTCTGAGTACCATTGTGCTATGTCTATCATGCCAATGGGAATGTATATTCATATGATATAATACAAATACTTACATTCATCATCTCTGTTTTGTCTGAGTCTCCTACTCCAAGTCTGTCAACTTCCAAGGAGCATTTCTCAGTGCTCACTGAACCAAATCAAGAGTTCAATAGCTCATTGGAACCAGCTCAAAGTCTTCTACAAGCATACAAAATCTCAGAAGATTTCATTCAGCCATTTGGGAGAAATCGCGCTCGAAGCAGTCACTGGTCTATCTCTGCAACTCTCCTAAAAAGTCGGGGGTAATCAGAATTTTGCTAAACTTATTTCTCAGTGTATGGTTTATCAATTTGAGTGATTCCACTTGTAATTGGTAGCTTATTAAGGTACTTTAATACTCCCAAAAGGAATTGTTTCAATTGCAAGTGTGCTGGTCACACTGAGCATAACACTGAGCAGGTATCATTACAGAAATAGCAAGTTTTTTTGAATTTGTGAAGGAACCAAGTTATCTGTTTTGGTTTGATCATTACACAAACACTTGCAAAGTACATATATGGTTTCTTGGTATCATTTGAAAGCTCAAGGAGTCTACTAAGCATTTCTAGAATCAAAGGAGGGCTGGTGTGAAGCAGGTATAGCAGCACCAATTCATTTCTTGAGTGCATCCAACCATCACTCCCAACAATATGAATCTGGAAGGCTATTAAGAAAAGTCTGCACAAGTGAACTATCTAGCAAGATTTCATAAGTAGAAATCAACTACCCCTTCAAATCTTTGATCTTTGTCAAAAAAATATCCATTGAATGTCCTTTGTTCATATGCTCCCTGTCGAACTATTTTCAAAGGTAAGCATCACAAGCATCAATGTTGTAAGAGTATCCCAAGCATCTTTTGCTATTTTGCATGAGAAAATGCGAGGGATAATGGTATGTTTGACTAGAAACGCTTGTGCTTGTCCATCTCTACCATCCCAATGAAGTTGATCTATAGTAGGTGCAACAAGAATCAAAGCACGACTACAAAATTGAAGATCGTCATCTTCAACACCATTTGCTTCACATTCAATCACTATATTTGTAGGTTTAATAGGACGTTTTTCAACACCTTGCACAATATTCCACAACCCTTTTGCTACCAATACATGATGCAACATGTATGCCCACAATGGGTATTAGTACCATCCAATTGATCCTCAATAGCCAACATATGGAATACATCATTGCTTTCAACCATCGCTAGTGACTTAATACCTTGATGCAAAAAGTTATTGAACAAAAACACCCTATCAATCTTTGTGAAACCTGTAGCAAAATTTGAGGCATTTGTACTAGTGAACTGAAACCTATATCTATGTTTAGCATAAAAGGACAAAATTGGTTGTAGAGTCGCTATGATAGTGTGTTTGAATATCAAAATGTGCTCAAATGAAAATTTCAATGCCACACAACAAAGTTATTTTGGATTCCTAAACACCCCAAGTATATGTTGGAGTTGAGGTCTGCAGAAGCACGCAAATAGCACAAGGAAGAAGAAGAAGCTTGGTGCACAACACATATTGAATGTATTACCAAGAGAATTTACAAAGATAAGTGACCCATTAGGGTTATAGCCATATATACAAGACAGGGGAGAAAAACCTCCTAAAAAGGGAAAAAAGTGCCCCGACAGTCCTATAGTGTTCACACACATCACTACCTAAATATATCAGCAAAATTAATCCCCTAGGAGTGATGTGGTGAACAAGGAGCTTGCACTCATGTATAAGGAATGTGCCAAGATATGTGGAATCAATCCACAAAAGCAAGTAAGCCCAAAGCTTTGCGAAAAGCTTCAAACTTCTCCCTAGGCAGAGCCTTTGTGAAAAGGTCTGCAATGTTCTCCTATGTGGGCACATATGCCAAACTAATCTCTCCAGCAGAGAACCTCTCCCTGACATAATGATAGTGCATCTCAATGTGCTTAGTGCAAGCATGGAACACAGGGTTCCTCGCAACTGCCAATGCACTCTGACTATTAGTGAAGATGGTGGTGGCAAAAAGCTGACCAACACCCAAATGAGCCATAAGGCATCTGAGCCACACACACTCAATAGTCACTGTGAAAGCTGCCCTATACTCAGTCTCACAACTAGAAGTGGCCTCAATAGGATTCCTCTTGCTCAACCAAGATATGCACCTTTATGCCTGCATCAGCAATGAATAGAGGTTCAAGCAGAACATTGTTTACCTTTCCAATGCTATCGAGGGCATTGTTGGCCATGGCATGATGAATCGGAGTAGAAACTTCACCATCAGGCAGGTAAATGGGTGTATCTCGTACCTGGTACATATTTGAGTCGTAGTCAAGACCTTGAGGTGAACCCAGCTGATGCCGCATTTCCAAACTCCCTCCCCCCTCAGGGGGAGAGCGCGGTGCCCCTTCATGCATAGAGGAGCCTTAGGGAGAGAACGACGAAATGAAAAGCAAAAGACTACAATACACCCACTTAGCGCACATGCGAGCAAGCCGTAAAGACTGCCCCAAACCCTAGGTCTCGGTTGAAAAACCCTAGGTCTTTATCAACCAATTTAGCAGAACTTGACAGGGTAGTCTTGTTCAACTTTTTGAGATACAATCATTTTTCTGCATCAGTGTATTTTAGGTAGTGGTTATGGTTGAAAGTAGTGATGTATATTGTATGTTGGCTGTTGAGGATAAGTTGGATGGTACCAATCACCCATTATGGGCTTATATGATGCGTCATGTATTGGTTTCAAAAGTATTATGGAATATTGTGTAGGGTGTTGAAACATTTCCTATTACACCTACAAACACAGCTGCTCAAGGTGATGTAGATGACATTGAAGATGATTATATTCTTCAAGTTTCGTTCATGTTGTGATTCCTATTGCACCTACTACATAGAAACTTTGTTGGGATAGCAGAGATGCTCAAGCATATGCATTGATAGCCTTGTTTGTCAAACATGCCATTATTCCTCACATTCACTCCTACAGAACAGCAAGGGATGCTTGTGATACACTTACTAGTTTATACTAGACAAGGAATGAGGCTTGTGTTGCTTACCTCAAAAAACATTTGGAGAGTGAGCACATGAATGAAGGAGATTCCACAGATAGTTTTCTCACAAAGATCAAAGATTTGAAGGAACATTTGATTTTTGCTGATGAAAATAGTTCACTTGTATAGACTGTTATGAATGGTCTTCCCAATTCATATCAGCCTTTTGCCTCTACTCTTCGTTTGATGATGAAAGACAATCCAAATGCCTTAACATTTGAGGATTTCATCTCTGTTTTGTTCTAGGAAGATTAGTCTAGGCAGAACAAGTCCATTATGCGTGTTGTAGATCAAGCTTTACTAGCTAGTCAGAAGGAAAAAGGTAAATGGAGCTCTTCTACTAGTAAGACAAATCTGCTAATTCTGTACAATCAATGAAGGATGACAAAGACGAAAAGAAAACAAAAAAAGCGAAAAGTATTTTGAAAATACTATAAAGGAAATGATTATGTCATAAAGAGTTGTCCAAAACTGGCTCATCAAGAGGCAAGGTAGAAAGAGGATCGAATGGTTGTTGCAGAGGCCTCTACACCCAAAATAAAGTCTACTAATCTTGTGCAAAATGAAGAATGGGCATTTACTATTATTTGCAGTTATGTCCTATCTTTTCATGAACGGTGTATGTTTGTAGTAGAATCATATGTTTGATACTTTGATAGTGGGGCAACCAAACATATTACCTCGCAACACTATTTCTTCACTTCACTCGAGCCTGTCCCTATAGGGAATACTATCATATGTGCCAACAACTCCTCTTATCTTGTCATGGGATTTGGTAAGATCATTCATACTACTCCTTATGGTAGTTCTTTATTATCAGATGGTTTATTTGTGCCAAGGATAAAGAATTTCAACATTTGCCAAGATCAGCTTGGTTGTGAAATTTATTGATGACAAATGTACAATTCATGATCTGTCAAATGGCAATGTCATTATTGCTTCTGGCATTTTATGTCCTTGGTTGTATAAGATCATAGACTATGAAAAATCTATGAATGATTTAGCATGTGGAGTACATGATTCTCAGGCTATGTCAGATGCAAAGCTTTGGCATGCACACTTTGGTCCTCTGAATTTTGATGGTTTGCTACGCCTGCAGAAATCTGAAATGGTGTCCTCTCTACCCAAACTTGAGACACCTGGTAGACATGTCTATGAAAGCTATATTTTTGGAAAAGTGTAGCATTCCACGTTCGCAAAAGAGGGTTCAATTCGAGCTACTAAAAAAATGTATCTGGTTCATAGTGATGTCTGTGGTCCTATGCAGACACCCTCTTTGGAAAGTATCTTTACTTCGTGACTTTCATAGATGATTTTCCCAAGCATGCATGGGTATATCCATTCAAAGCAAAGTCCGAAGTATTTATGTGTTTCAAACAGTTTTAGGCTTTACCACTCAGTTTCTAGCTTGAGGATGCTACGTGTGTAGCATATGTACTTAACATGTGTCCCACTAAAGCATTACAGTCTATCACTCCATATGAGGCTTTGCATGGTCGCAAGCCATTTGTTGCTCACTTGCATGTCTTTGGTTGTCTGGCATATGCATTAGTGCTTGAACAAAAATATAGCAAATTGAATGATAAAGAAGTGAAATGTATTTTTGTTGGGTTCAATTCTGAAAGCAAAGTTTATCATCTGTATCATCCACAAACTAAATGCACTCTGGTTAGCTATGATGTTGTTTTTGTGGAAGATGCTATTCAATCATTACTTTCATGTACTAAGGAGACATATATTAGCTCCAAAGATATGTATGATACTTTGAAGCCTCTTTTTACAGGTGGATAGTCTAATGTTGGTCCAAATGAGGCAATTTCTTAGCCTTTATAGTTTTCATATGATGATGCAGATAATTCCATTTCTGATGCAGATTTATATATTGCACTTGTTGATGAGAGAGCTGATATTGAGGAGGCAAAAACTATGCAAAAATGGCTAGTGCGGACTTTGCGTGACAACAAATTAGATGCACCTCTATCATATCATACTAGTTCATGTTCTCATAGTGCTTCTTTTGCATCAGATTGCTATGCTATGGCTGCCTCTAGACTTTGTGATGGGAATGAGCGTGTTTCCTTTGATAAAGCACAAAATTCAAAAAATTGGTTGGTTGCTATGCAAACAAAATATGATGCTATTATGAAAAATGGTACCTACCCTTTATGTGACTTGCCTCCTGGCAAGAAGGCCATTGGCACTAAGTGGGTATACAAGTTGAATCATAAGCCTGATGGATCACTTGATATGTATAAGGCTAGGCTTGTTGCAAAGGATTATGTTCAAGAAAGAGGCATCAAACCTTTGCTCCTACATGCCGAACGACTAGTGTTCGTAGATTTTGTGCACTTGTAGCTCATCATGGTTGGAATGTACATGATTTGGACATTAGAGTTGCATTTCTGAATGGTGACTTGCATGAAGAAGTGTATGTTTTTTAGCCCCGTGGCTTTGTGTAGAAAGGACATGAAAACAAAGTATGTAGGTTTAAAAAGGCTTTATATGGTTTGAAGCAAGCACCACATGCTTGTTATGTGCTCACTTCAATAAGTGTGTCAAGGAGTAAAGTCCACCACTATATAGTTGAAAAAATAAAATCTGGAAAAATTATGCTAGAGTCTCCTCTATAAAAGGAGCATATGAACAATTTCAAAAACTCATAAAACTATGAGTACCGATATGTAAAACTACATAGTGAATCACTAAATCCACTGCATATAACCACTTAACCTAAGGATGCCAACTAGGCTTATCGAGAACCTATGAATAACTAGCGTGTATCCTCTATGGCGAGGTTGGGTAAGTCTTCCACCTACATCACCAAAGAGACCCCAATACTTAGGTTGATCCCAATTAAGAAACCCTTTCCATGACCCTCTTTATCAACATCAAAAACTTTACGCAAAAACATACCTGCTATATCAATGACCACATGGGCATATAGAAGCAATATCAACATAAGAATATATAATGTGTATGTGCTTAGTATATGTAGTAAAATGGAACTAAAAGACTAAATTTACAGCCCAAACACTATCTAAAAACACTTGCACATGTCTGCATAAACTTGTGGTAATTGTTGAGATATCAAGCTCAACATGTGATGATCGAGGATGACACGTATCAGTTTTTCGTTTCTCTGACATGTATAGTGGTCACGTCCGTATATGTGAGGGATACTTCATTGAACTTTATTAGATTTATCCACCGAGAGTGATGGCACATTTGTTACTTGCCAGCTCACTCATTCGTGGACATTAGATTTTTTCCTTATGTACTGATCTTTATATATTGCACTTGTTGTATTCTTGTTTTCAGGTCATTCTTGTACATTCCTTTTTATGTAATAGAAGAAGAAGAAGAAGATCATTCTTCCTTGCCTCAATCTGTGTGTGTGCTTCTCCTTGACAGTGAGATTGTGTGTGTGAGCTCTCTTTCTTATCTCCTTCCTCATGACATGGTATCAAAGCCAGCGTGGCTATAGAAAGCTCGTGGAGAAGGCAAAGGTGAAGAGTACGTGGCAACGCGTGGAGAAAATGTGATTCACAAACGACCTCCATTTGGTACGAAAATCGGCGTGAAGTTTTGGATCCATCTTGACCTGCATTCGAGCCCGCAAGGTGGGACCCACAAAAAAACCAGGTCAGTTTTGGAAATTGTAACTTGTGTTGTGTTTGGCAACACTTATGTATTCCATATCTAGAATTTCATTCCATGAATTGTTGATACACGAAAATTGTGTTTTTCTGAGATCGAACTGTCACATCATAGTGCGAACAGTGTTCAAGCAGAAGTGCTTCTTGTAGTGTTTGGTGCAGAAATGGCAAACGCAGATGGAATGAGTCAACTTATGAGCGATAAGCTAGATAAGAACAATTTCCATGTTTGGAGATTCAGAATGATAAATTTCCTGATGGGAAAAGGCTACTGGAAGTACATCGAAGGAGAGAATGAAAATGCTTCGCAATTACCAGAAAGGAATCGGATTGCAGATATGTCAAGAGCATATGAGGAATGGAATCAAGGAGCATGAAAGGTAATGTACTGGCTATCTATTAGCATATAGGATGGCATGATTGGACACATAGAGGATGCGAAGACTCCGAACGAGGCTTGGAACAGTTTGGTCACATTGTATGAGAACAATATGAAGGCACAAAAATTGCAACTCAAGAATGCACTGCATACATTGGAGAAGAAGAGCATGTTGGTAAGTGACTACACCTTGAAAATCAAAAGCATATGTGAGTCACTTGCATCTATTGGCGTGAATGTAGATGATGATGATAAGGTGGAAGTGTGTCTTCGTGGTTTAGGAGCTGCATATAAGCAGTTTAGAACTTCTATACAGAGGAGGGAAAATATTCCAAATTTTGCTGATCTAGTATCTATGCTGATTATTGAAGAAAAGAAGCTTGGTGAGGATTCAAACTCCCAAGGAAAATCTAGTTCTGAGCAGGTATTCTACTCTGGGAGAGGAAGAGGCAAAGCTAGAGGTTTCGAAAGTGGAAGAGGAAACAATAACCAAGACCAAAGTCAATGACAGAATCATGTAGGAGGAAAAGGAAACTTTCGAGGCAAGGGGAGCCAAAGAGGTCACAAAAATTTCCAAAGAAATGATTCAGGTAATGATAGTAAAGGGTGCTAGAATTGTGGTAAACCTGGACACTTTGAACGTGATTTTAGGTTGAAGAATCAAAATAACAAAAGGCAACAAAACAACTATGCATCCACAAGTGCAGATGATTCTAAGAAGCTGTTCATGGTTCAACATCACATGATGAATACGATGTCTCTTGGTTTTTCAAAATCGAATGATAATGTCTACTATGTTAATTCAGGTGCAAAAGCTGAAGAAGTTTCGGAAGATGCTTGGATTAGAGGACATGGGTTGAGCTTGAGTGGGAGTGTTGAGATATCAAGCTCAACATGTGATGATCAAGGATGACACATATCAGTTTTTTGTTTCTCTGACATGTATAGTGGTCATGTCGGCATATGTCAGGGATACTTCATTGAGCTTTATTAGATTTATCTACCGAGAGTGATTGCACATTTGTTACTTGCCAGCTCACTCATTCGCAGACATTATATTTTTCCTTATGTACTAATCTTTATATATTGCACTTGTTGTATTCTTGTACATTCCTTTTTATGTAATAGAAGAAGAAGATGAAGAAGATCATTCTTCTTTGCCTCAATCTATGTGTGTGTTTCTCCTTGGCAATGAGATTGTGTGTGTGATCTCTCTTTCTTATCTTAGGTCATTCTTGTACATTCCTTTTTATGTAATAGAAGAAGAAGATCATTCTTCCTTGCCTCAATCTGTGTGTGTGCTTCTCCTTGACAGTGAGATTGTGTGTGTGAGCTCTCTTTCTTATCTCCTTCCTTGTGACAATAATTGCTCCCATCACAACTAAAAACCTTCCAAGAAACCTATAAGAAGCCTCAAAACCTAAAATTTCAGCGATAAATCTGAATGTACACTTCCAAGGAGACAGAACCTCAAGTGCCTCTAGCTCCAAGATTGATCTTTGGACCAATCTTTCCACCTATATAGTCAAAACTATCCCAAAACTACAAAATCATCTTCTAATTTTCTCACAAAGACGAGAAGAAAATAGAAAAGCAGAAATTGTTTTGCAAATATTGTAAAGGAAATGATCATGTCATAAAGAGCTGTCCAAAATTGGTTGCAAAAGAGGCAACGAGTTGGAATGGTTGTTGTAGAGGCCTCTACACCTAAAACAGAGTTTGTTAATCTTGTGAAAAATGAAGAATGGGCATTTACTACTATTTCCATTTATGACCATCTTCTCATGAAGAGTGTGTTAGACGGCCGCCGAACAAAGGAAAATTGTACTTAGACAGAGGTTTTTAATGTAGAAAGAACCCTTCTGGAAGTACGCGGTAAAGAAAGATTCGCGCAAGCCTTGTAATAAAATTCTATTTAAAGCAATGAAAAGAACGGCAGAGCGACGAGAGAAGGAGCCCCGTTTTTGGGAGTTGCGAGTGTATTGTGAGAGCCCTGATTTGAGATTAACTCTTCTACTGTGTGTAGGTAGGTGTTAACGAGTAGAGTATCTTGGTTCTGTCCTGTTCTGCGCGCCTTATCTGTGTAACTGTTTGACTGCGTATGCGTGATACACTGCGGTGTTACGAGTCGGTACTGCGATTTTGAGATTCTGTTCGATAACGAGTTAAGATATCTTTGATTATGCGTAAAGTGTTAGTGTGTTGTCTATCTGCTATTTCTTCAGTGGAATAGGTAAACGTGAAGAATAGACATGAGTTGCTATGATTCTCTGTAAGTGACTGAGTCGGTATTATAGTCTGTGTTCAAAGGTAATGCCGGTAATGTCTAAGTACGCGTAGAATGGTAATAATGTTGCGACACGTCTTGCGGTCAGTAGATATTATGGGTTGAAGGTAGATACACGGTAAGTCTGTGAACTGACAAGAAGAATTGTGTGTTATGATCTTGTTAAGTTACTAAAAGTATTGGACTGTCATCTCGGACTACTGCTCAACTACTATGGCAGGAACAGTCTGGGAGCTCTGAGTCCAGTACGTTGGTCTAGTTGAAGTTATTCAGGAGCGAAACTGAGCTAAGACGTGAAAACCATAACTACGGTTGAGTGAGGAGTTGGGAAAATAGTACAGGGCCTCTGTCAACAGACCCCTACCACTCCCAAGGACCCACATGATTAGAGTCAGTTTATTTTGCAGTAAGATTGAGTACAGAGAAAGAGAGACTCGGAAATATCTGGTACGCAGGTGTGGAACCAGATTCTGGAGTCTCTGAAGGATTGTTGTTTTAAACTAGTAATTAACGGCTGCGGTAGGTAGTTAACAGTTAGGTTAATAGTAAACGATCTTACCTTTAACATTTGGCGCCGTCTGTGGGAATGTGGCATCCGCTTGCCAGTTCTCTGGCCCGTTGCCTATGGGAAAGTGGCAACTGATTACCAGTCTCTGCGGTAAAGTAGCATTTGATTACGAGTCACTTGTGAGACAGTGGCATTAGAGCGCTAACGGTTTGTAAGAAGCAAACATCCAGCAACATTTGCTTCACTGACAGTAGCAACAGATCCAGATTGTTGCAAACTGCTCAGATAGTATCACTGGGCAATGATACATGCCGGTCACTCGATCGAGCGAAACATATCCTAAGAATCGTCAGATTGAAGCACGAAAATCACAAAAGATAGCCTCGGGAGAAGAAGGCATAACTAGATCTGACCAAGTGGTCAAGAAAAGTAGAAACGTTACAACTGATTCCGGTCATATTCCGGTAGAACGGTCAACGCCTTCGATACATTCTGATGCTACTTCGACCCAGCCTATCGAAGATATAGCAAGTCCAGACTATATCAAAATGCCGTTGGAACCTAGTTTAACAATATCAGATAAAGATTTAGAGTTATCCACGGTCAGAAATACGTTAGGAAAATTCGGCAAAAGTAGTAAAACAGGGCATTCTGGCCCAAGTTCGGTTCATTCCGGCGAGATTCCGGTGATAGAATCACCGATCGCTGGCAAAGGTTTAGCCTTTTTTGCGAAATCATCAGCTCAACCTTCGTGTTTGGAAGAAAGATTTCGAATATTAGACATCCAGAAGGAAGGAAAGCTGTTCGAAACAGAGATCCGAAGCATCTTAAGTCGAAACAGCACACCGGAAAACGCACCATCCGGCGATACAAGTCCCGATAGTTCACCCGATCAATCCCGAGATACAGAAGGAAACCCTGAACCCTTCACAATGAGCGGGCAACACCAACAACAACAACATCAACAACAACAGCTAGGACCGCCAAGGCCACCTCCAACAGGAGTAACCTACACGAAATTCGGTGGATTCCCAGGAGACGACCCAGACGCCCACGTACGAACTTTCGAGATAAGTTATGCAGTTCTTAACCATCCACCAGATCAGGCGTATAAAGCCATTGTTTTTCAATCTACACTGATCAATGAAGCGGCGAGATGGCTCACGGAATACGATATCAATCATTTCGGTACTTACGATGCAGTACGAGACGCCTTTTTACAGCGATTCAGACTAAAGAAGAATCCTGCTGAAATCTTTGAGTATCTACAGAACAACAGACAGAAGGTAAATCAGACCGTCCAGGAGTACGCTACCCTCTTTAGAACACATTTACGGCAGATACCATAGGCTCACGCTAATCTACCCGATGATGTCATCTCTCAATGGTTTATCAATGGATTAACCCCACAACTGAAGCAGATCATGATCATAAGATGTGTCGGAGCTATGACCTTGGATGCCGTCATTGCAATGGCTCTACAGCTAGAATCCAAGGTTGGTGGATTTTCAGAAGACTTGGAATGGTTAAAAACAAACAAAATTATGGCTGAAGATATCACCAGGCAAGTATATTGCACCACATGCAAAAATTCGGGGCATACAAGTGCCAACTGTGCACTGAACCAAGTGTTTTGCGCTATCTCCAACACTACCGGGCACACCACCGGAAACTGTGTCTACAACGCTAGAATACAAGGGACAGCAACCGTCAATGCAGTCATCCAAGAACATGGCCAACCAGTAAATCACTATGTGCCTCCGCAACTGAGAAACAATCAACAACAAGGATATCGGAACTACCGAGGACAGAGAAACAACACTTATAATGCCAACCAATGGCAGAATGGACCACCACCGGAAAACCCTGAGTTACCACCTCCACGCTGTCATTTCTGTGGCGAATTCGGCCACATTAGAAGGTTTTGTAAAGACGCAATGGAGTATGATCAAAGAAAGAAGGAACGCCAAAATCCAATGGCCAACATGGTAAAAATTACACCGATCGAGACACAGACTGCTACAGTCCAGACCCGTTCCGGTAAACAACTTCAGCCGGCGGCAGAAATCTTTGAACCAGGGATACAAGAACAACGAAGGATGTATAACAAAGCTAGTCACTGGACCACAACAGAACCACCAGTGTTCCCAGAACCTATTCCGGTGACTCAGGCTTCTTCATCAAAGGACAAAACAACACAAAAGGATGCATCAGTAGGGCCATCATCATCAGTAGAGACAACAGCAGACACTTCTGCGTCAGTAGAAACTTCAAGTCCAAAAGAACAAGACAATCAAGCTCAACAGGCCTGGGAAATTTTGTCCAAGGCATCCATCACGCTGCCTCTAGGCCAACTTCTGGCCTTAGTGCCCGGGATCCGACAACAGTTTCAGCAACAATTCAGCCCAGTACCTTCTTGCATTCCGACGACAGCCGCAGTTCAACCGGAACCTGATGCTGCGATTGATCACGCAGTGCCCTTGATCACAGTATGGTATAAGAATCAGATGATCACGCAGGTATTAATTGATGGAGGCTCAGGCGTAAACATTGCGACCGCAGCGTTATGCAAAAAACTAGGCTGGACCGAAATTGAACCAGTTCAATTCTTTGTTCGAATGGCGGATCAATCGAGAGTCCATCCTGTAGGACTTGTGCGGAATGTACCCATCACTCTACAAGGTACAACTTTCAAGATGACTTTTGTCATACTAGATCTACCCGAATCCACTTTGGATTACAATCTTCTTTTCGGCCGACCTTGGCTGAAGCATGCGAAGGTAATACAGGACTGGTCTGCACAAGAGCTTACATTCAAGGATGCCCATCGTAAATATGTGGTGAAACTAGATGCTATGCAATCTTGCGAACCTCACGCCAGACCGTACTTTGCTGAACCAGTTCATATGTTAGATGGACTGTCAGATGATGAAGAAGAGCAATTTCTGAAGAGTAATGCCGATTTAATGTCTCTAGGAACTGTTGACCTACAATCCGTCATAGATAACTGGAACACGTCAGTATGTACAGTAGTAGCTATCACCGGAAAGTCGGTCCAGGAAGATACTTCCTCAACCCATGACGACGAATTACAACCACTGTTCAAGCCAACAGATGATACAGAGAAAACTCAACAATTTTATGTTCCAGAAGACCAGCTGATCACGTACAATCTGGGAGATAGAGACCACCCACGACTTGTGAAGATGAGGCAGAACTTACCGGAAACATTTAAGGAGGATTTGATTAAACTTCTTCGCGAATTCGCAGACGTCTTTGCATGGGATTACAAAGACATGAAAGGATTAGATCCGCGCATCTATCAACACAGGCTCATGTTGAAACCAGAAGTGAAACCAAAAAGACAACCCAGCTACAGAATGAACCCCCATTATGCATCACAGGTAAAAGCCGAACTTGATAGACTATTAAAAGTCGGATTCATCGTACCAGTAGAACACGCTGAATGGATCTCACCCATCGTGATCGTGCCAAAGAAAAACAAGCAGTTACGAATCTGTGTGGATTACCGGAAATTAAATGCAGCAACAGTACCAGATCCTTTCCCGATACCCTTTTTGGATACCATGCTTGATAGAGTCGCAGGTCACGAAATGTATTCATTTTTAGATGGATACAGCGGGTACAACCAGGTTAGAATGGCTGAAGAGGATATCCCAAAAACTGCCTTCATTACCAATTGGGGTGTCTTTGCCTGCACAGTAATGTGGTTCGGATTGAGAAATGCACCAAGCACATTTCAAAGATGTATGCAGGAGATATTTTCTCTTTATCTGACTTCATTCATGCAAGTATATCTCGACGACTTCTCAATCTTTGGGAAGATGATAGCCCATTTGTTTCATTTACGATGCTGTTTTCAGAAGTGTAGAGAATATAGACTCTGCCTTAATCCCAACAAATCCGTGTTTGCAGTTTCGTGTGGCAAACTACTTGGGCATATTGTATCTGGTCAAGGTATTCGAGTGGACCCAGATAAGATTTCAGCGATTTTAGAAGCCCCGATACCCACAACTCCGAAGGAAGTAATGCGTTTTATGGGTCAAATACGGTGGCATGGCAGACACTTACGGTGGCTTGCTCACCTAGCAGTGCCACTGAACAAGCTAATCACAAAAACTCCCCGACAGTTTGAATGGACTGAAGAATGTCAAACTACATTTGATCGACTCAAGTATCTCCTGACGCACGCTCCAATTTTACAACCACCGGACTGGGACAATCCATTCCACGTTTTTGTTGACGCTTCAGATATTGCAATCGGCAGTATTCTGATGCAGCAAACAGATAAGTGGTTTCGCCCTGTTTATTACGCCAGTAGAAGACTGGCACCGGCAGAAAAGAACTATTCCACCACTGAAAGAGAATGTCTAGGATTGATTTACTCAATCAAAAAGTTCAGACATTATCTACTAGGCCGGAAATTTACCTTTCATGTGGATCATGCTGCCCTTGTTTATCTAGTAAGACAGCAACACTTAGGAGGACGATTAGCACGATGGGTGCTACTTTTACAAGAATTCGACTATGATGTCATTCACCGACCCGGAAATGCACATGCCTTAGCAGATTTCTTATCACGCCTAGATTTCGGTAAAGCTCCGGTAGGCATAGATGACACGACTCCTGCAATTTACAATGCTGAACCACTGCACGATGAGACTACCAAAGTACCAACACCACATACATACTATGATCAGATTCTAACTTTTCTCACCGAAGGATGCTTTCCAGCCGAGACTGCCAAGGCAGTTCGAAGGAAAATCGCAGTTTTTAGCCGCCGATTTCGGTTAGTTGCTGGAGAACTATATTATACAGATCATACCGGAATCCTACTTCGCTGTATTCCACCACATGAAGTTAACTCAGTTATCACTTTGGCTCACTCAATTCCTCCCAGTGGCCATTTTGCAGCAGACTTAACTCACCGGAAAATTCTGCAAGGCGGACTCTGGTGGCCAACTATGTACAGAGATATCTCACAGTTTGTTAAACAATGCGATGCTTGCCAAAGAGCTGGTCAGCCTTTACAACGGCATCTTTTTCCCCTGCAACCCATCTTACCATTAGAACCTTTTCAGAAATGGGGTTTAGATTTTATCGGGCCAATTACACCTCCAGCAGTATCCAGTAACAATCGATACATACTGACTTGCACAGATTACGCAACTAGATGGGCAGAAGCTTAGGCTTTGCGGTCTGCAACAGCAGTTACGGTAGCAAAATGTCTACTCACGGATGTCTTCCCACGATTTGGTTTACCACTGGAAATTGTCTCAGATCAAGGCACTCATTTTGTAAACAATTTAATGAAGGCACTCACACAGTCCTTCCAAGTCACACATAAATTTAGCTCTCCTTATTATCCACGTGCCAATGGATTGGCTAAAAGTACAAACAAATCACTGTTAAACATCCTCCGGAAATTGATCATGGAAGCACCGGAAAGATGGGATCAACTACTACCTGCAGTATTATGGGCATACCGAACTACATATAAAGTAACAACAGGGTTGACACCTTTCAAGCTAGCTTATGGCTTAGAAGCAATCGCTCCCATGGAAGTAGTCATCCCAAGTTTGCGGGTAGCAATCACTCAGAAGATGCTACCGGAATCTTCACTGACAGCACGAATGGACGCACTTAGAGAACTTGATGAGCACCGATGGCTCAGTTTTTTAACTATGCGCGAAGTTCAACTAAGGCAAGCTAAGACCACACGATCGATATTTGAAGACGCCAATCTTTTCGGTAGGACAGCTTGTACTCTTCTATAACGCAAAATCGGACAGAGCAGCAGGAAAATTCAAACTACGATGGTTCGGCCCTTTCAAGATCTCAGCACAAGTAGGTCCGGCAACTTTTCGGTTGACTACGTTGACCAAAATTCCACTTCCAAAAGTAATTAATGGATCGAAGTTGCGGCCGTATTATCCCACTACCAGTACGCCTTAATTATTCGGCGACGAGCCGCGTTTTGTATAAATTTTTATGTTTTGCTTTTAGCCGTCTTTTGTACAAATCTTTATGATACCAGCCGCCTCTCCCTACCGGTCACTCAGTACGCACGCTAGCATGCAAACCGTATCATTCCCGCACCACACAATGATACTCACCCCCACACCGTGTTCTCCATATTTAACCCCCTGAGTTGCGCCAAAAACCGCTATTGTGTTTTCGTGATTGTGTGTGTTATCTCAGTATTCTGTGTTTTCTGTAAGTGTGCATTGTGAACACCATGGAAGCGCTAGCCAACTAGGCTTCTTTCCGCGACGGTATCCCTACAGACGTAGGCGAATACCTGCGATGCAGAGGGTTGGCCAACTTCGCTGAGTTGCCTTGGCACTCAGTGGAAGCCCATCCCTTCTCCACACAGATCATCCAAGCCATTGCCCAAAGCCCCGCCACCGAACGACAGTGGGTCTTCCTTTCCCTCCCACATAGATCCGTCATCACCTTCCAAGCCTTCGCCGACGCCTACCGCCTCGCCCCGCAAGGCCGCGAAAATGGCCCTACCATCCCTTTCGCCCGTATGACCGAACTCTTTCCCCGCTCCTCATCAAACGAATACGCCATTCTATGCCGCCCAGAACCCGAGCGATCCGCCCTACAGTTCCTTGTAGCCATCCTTAACTTGCAAAAACGAACATATGGCATCTCTCGCCCCTTCTACTCCGCCTTAGACTTAGCTGCCCGCGAACCTGTAAACTTTGCCTCTTATTTTTTCCTTAGAATCCATAAAGAATGTGTAGCTATCGTAAAACAGCTCCAAAAGGGTTCTACCCCCCGCTCTCGCCTTCCCCACATCATCTCCTTCCTCTTCCCAACCATTCTCGCCGCACAACCCCCACCCGCAGGCCCTGCACTTCGACACGAAGAATCCGCACAACCAATCGAGGACACTGAAGAAGAAGACGAAGAGATTAATCAGCTTTTCCGTACCAAGCGAATTCGGATCAGCTCCTCGGAAAGTGAAGTCCAAGGATCCGCCAGAAAAGATCAGGAGACCAAGCCAGACGACCAAGAGGAAACATACCACGACACCGCCACACACAACGAAACATCGACGGAGCAACCAGACCAGCAGGATCAAGCAGAGACAGAAATAGTGTCCACAGAAAAAGAATCTGAGCAGCACCAGGATGAACAGGAATCGGCCACCAAAGCACTGGACCAACTCATCAACGCCATCAACCAGACAGAAACCATACAACAAACACTCGCCAAGGTAAACCCCTCAGATACCGTTCTCCCTACACCACCTCCTGCCAAACCCCTACCCCCACCGGAACCACCCCTCCCACCCACCACTGAACCCGTAGCATCCTCCTCTTCCTCCCCTAACTACTCTCCGCCAAACTCCCAGCAACTACTCACCGACACATCCTCTCAACCTCGTCATCCTCCACCACCACCGCCACATAACGCATTCTCGGAACTAGCTGCCATGGGGCAGTTCCTCATCCAGTTATCACACCAGCTACCCGCCTAGTTTACGGCAGCCACGGACCACCTGAAACTCGAATACCAGCACAAGGTCGACACCCTGGAAGCCGACATCGCCCCCCTCCAGGAAGAAGTTGATGCCGTAAAGACCGAGAATCATCAACTCCGGACACAGCTAGCAGAACTCCAAGCACGATTTTCGACAGAACAGACGCTAGTACAACAACGAGATGCAGCCCTGGACCAGCTAGCTGCCAAAGACCAACTCATACACGACGCACATGAGGAAATTCGAACACTGAAGGCCGCCCTTCAAGAACAAGAAGATATCAACGTATCTCTCGAAGAATTGATCGCAGACACGAAGACTCAATTACAAGAAACCACCCAGAAGATGCAGGACCAACAGAAAGAAGCCGACCAAGTTCAAGAGCAATTACGGCGAGCCGAAGAATGTGCCGACGCGGTCAACCGTATTCTCAAACAACAATTACTAAAGGAAGGCCAATACCAAAAAGATATCGCCAACGCCCGCAGAGAACGCGATGCGTATAAGAAAACTCTCAATTTCCAAACACAGCAATTTGAACGCCAAGACAACCAAATACGCAACCAGAAGGAGTGCATCAGAGAGATGCAGACCAAACTGACTGAAATAATGACAGCCCGAGATGCGGCATTAGCCAACGAATTTTATCTCTAGGAGGCTTTTCTTCAAACCCAAGCCGAAATTTTGTTAAATCAAGCCATAGCCCTCAGTGCAGTCAGAACCGACACCCAATTATTAGAACCTACCACCTTAGTGCAAATGTTAGAAACCCTCAAAAAGAAAATTACCCGAACATTTAGGCTCGCCCGAAGTATGTACTTAGAAGGTCTAGTATCTGAACCATAGGAACTTGCGGGTTCGAGTCCACCGTGCGTGCCAGTGTTAGACGGCCGCCGAACAAAGGACAATTGTACTTAGACAGAGGTTTTTAATGTAGAAAGAACCCTTCTGGAAGTACGCGGTAAAGAAAGATTCGCGCAAGCCTTGTAATAAAATTCTATTTAACGCAATGAAAAGAACGGCAGAGGGACGAGAGAAGGAGCCCCGTTTTTGGGAGTTGCGAGTGTATTGTGAGAGCCCTGATTTGGGATTAACTCTTCTACTGTGTGTAGGTAGGTGTTAATGAGTAGAGTATCTTGGTTCTGTCCTGTTCTGCGCGCCTTATCTGTGTAACCGTTTGACTGCGTATGCGTGATACACTGCGGTGTTACGAGTCGGTACTGCGATTTTGAGATTCTGTTCGATAACGAGTTAAGATATCTTTGATTATGCGTAAAGTGTTAGTGTGTTGTCTATCTGCTATTTCTTCAGTGGAATAGGTAAACGTGAAGAATAGACATGAGTTGCTATGATTCTCTGTAAGTGACTGAGTCGGTATTATAGTCTGTGTTCAAAGGTAATGCCGGTAATGTCTAAGTACGCGTAGAATGGTAATAATGTTGCGACACGTCTTGCGGTCAGTAGATATTATGGGTTGAAGGTAGATACACGGTAAGTCTGTGAACTGACAAGAAGAATTGTGTGTTATGATCTTGTTAAGTTACTAAAAGTATTGGACTGTCATCTCGGACTACTGCTCAACTACTATGGCAGGAACAGTCTGGGAGCTCTGAGTTCAGTACGTTGGTCTAGTTGAAGTTATTCAGGAGCGAAACTGAGCTAAGACGTGAAAACCATAACTACGGTTGAGTGAGGAGTTGGGAAAATAGTACAGGGCCTCTGTCAACAGACCCCTACCACTCCCAAGGACCCACATGATTAGAGTCAGTTTATTTTGCGGTAAGATTGAGTACAGAGAAAGAGAGACTCGGAAATATCTGGTACGCAGGTGTGGAACCAGATTCTGGAGTCTCTGAAGGATTGTTGTTTTAAACTAGTAATTAACGGCTGCGGTAGGTAGTTAACAGTTAGGTTAATAGTAAACGATCTTACCTTTAACAAGTGTATGTATGCAATAAACTCATATGGTTGGTACTTTGATAGTGAGGCAACCAAACATATTACCTTGTAGTGGAGTTTCTTCACTTCTCTTGAGCTTGCCCCTATAGGGAATACTATCACATGCGGCAACAACTCCTCTTATCCTGTCATGGCAGTTGGTAAGATCATTCTGACTACTCCTTATGGTAGTTCTTTTACATTTTCAAATGCTTTATTTGTGCCAGGGATCAAGAAAAATCTGTTATCAGTTTCATCATTAGCCAAGATTGGCTTGGATGTGAAATTTGTTGATGACAAATGTACAGTTCATGATCTTTCAAATGGGAACGTCATTATTGCGTCTGGCATTTTATGATGTGGGCTATATAAGCTCATAAATTATGCAAAATCTGTGAATGCTTTAGCATGCGTAGTTCAAGATTATCGGGCTATGTCAGATGCAAATCTTTGGCATGCATGCTTTGGTCATCTGAATTTTGGTAGTTTGTTACGCGTGCAAAAATATGAAATGGTGTCCTCTTTGCCAAAACTTGAGGCACCTGGTAAACATGTCTCTGAAGGTTGTATTTTGGAAAAAATGCAATGTACCTCCTTCCCAAAACATGGTTTAGTTCGAATTACTCAGAAATTGTAGCTCATAGTGATGTGTGTGGTTCTATGCAGACACCTTCTTTTGGAAACTACCTTTACTTCATGACTTTCATTGATGATTTTTCCAGGCATGGATGGGTGTATTTATTGAAAGAAAATTCCGAAGTGTTTATGTGCTTTAAACAGTTTTTGGTTTTGGCTGAAAAAGTCAACATGTAAAATGGGCACCCTCTGTTTTAATCGAGGGGGGGAATATATGTCTTCTGAGTTTAATGCATTTTTGGTTGAACATAGGATAAAACATCGGTGTAGAGTGCCATAAACACCTCAACAGAATGGAGTTGCTAAAAGGAAGAATAGGTCACTCATGGAGATGGCGAGGTGTATGGTCAAGAATCAGGCTTTACCACATAGTTTCTGGCTTGAGGCTGTTACGTGTGCAACATAAGTACTTAATAGGTGTCCCACTAAAGCATTACAGTCTATCACTCCATGTGAGGCTTGGCATGGTCGCAAGCCATTTGTTGCTCACCTACGTGTCTTTGGTTGTCTGGCATATGCATTAGTGCCTAAACAACAATGCAGGAAATTGGATGATAAAGTAGTGAAATGTATTTTTGTTGGGTACAATTTTGAAAGCAAAGGCTATCGTCTGTATCATCCACACATTAAATGCATTCTGGTTAGCCGTGATGTTTTTTTTGTGGAAGATGTTATTCAGCCATTACTTTCATGTACTAAGGAGACATCAGTTAGTTCCAAAGATATGTATGGCACTTTGCTACCTCTTTTTACAGGTGGATAGTCTAGTGCTGTTCCAAATGAGGTGATTTCTCAACCTCTAAAGGTTTCATTTGATGATGTAGATCATTCCATTTGTAATGCAGATTTACATGGTGCACTTGTTGATGAGAGAGTTGACACTGAGGAGTCAAAAGCTTTGCCTAAATGGTTGTAAGAAATTTCTTGAATGATGTGTGTGTGACTCTCCTCCCATCCATATATACCCTCTTATACTCTAAAAATAACAATGATATACTGTTAAAAATAGCAATGATCTAGAATAGTCTAGTGTGAACATTTGGCCATCATGCAACACTTATTCCCATTACTACCAAAGCAGTTCTCATTACTACCAAAGTACCTTAGGGTATCCCCCAAGCTTGAGACCTTGGCTAATTGGCCCTTGTCCCTCACACACATCCAATTTTTTGAATTCTATGCTTCATCAAAAACAGACTCATTCTCATCACAAAGAATAGAGACAACCACTTAATAACAATATGATGCAAACGAAGCACTATGAGGTGTGGAATGCATACAATATGAAAAAGGTGCATATAATTTTCTATGTCTCCAAGTCTACACCAACCATTCTATGTCAACCCTCTCATCAACAAGTGCATCATGTGAATATGAATAAAAAATGGAATGATCTATTTCATCATTTTGTAACATGTAAAGGCTAATAAATTGCCTCATTTGGACCAACACTTGACTATCCACTTGTAAGATGAGGAGAAAAGTGTCATATTTATCCTTTGAGCTAACTCATGTCTCCTTAGTACATGAAAGTAAGGACTAAATTGCATATTCCACTAAAACAACATCACAACCAACCAGAGTGCATTTAGTTTGTGGATGATACAAATGATTGCCTTTGCTTTCAACACTATACCCAACAAAAATACATTTCACTACTTTATCATATGGTTTTCTACATTGTTGTTTAGGCACTAATGCATATGTCAAAGATCCAAAGACATGCATATGAGAAATAGTTGGCTTGCGACCATGCCAAGCGTCATATGGAGTGATAGATTGCAGTGCTTTGGTGGGATACCTATTAAGTACATATGTTGCACACATAGCAACCTAAAGCTAGTAGTTATGTGGTAAAGCCTAAATTTTGGCCATACACCTCACCATTTCCATGAGAGAAGTGTCCTTTATTTCAAAAACTCCATTTTATTGAGGTGTATATGACATTGCACACTGATATGCTATCCCATGCTCATCCAAAAATGCATTAAACTCAAAAGAGTATATTCCCCCCTTTGATCAGAATGGAGGGTGCCCATTTTGCATGCTAATAGATTTTCAGTCATAACTAGAAATTGTTTAAAGCACATAAACACTTTGGACTTTGATTTCAATGGATAAACCCATGCATGCCTAGAATAGCTATCAAGGAAATTCATAAAGTATAGATAATTCACAAATGAAGGTGTCTACATAGGACCACAAACATCACTATGAACAAGCTATGATTTATGAGCATCTCTAACTAAACCATCTTTTGGGAAGGAGGAATGCTGCATTTTTCCCAAATCCTTCACATAAATGTTTAGAAGGTGCCTCAAGTTTGGGTGAAAGGGACACCATTTCATATTTCTACTAGCAAAGCAAACTAGCAAAATTCAAATGAACAAAGTGTGCATGCCAAAGCTTTGCATCTAAGATAGCCTAAGAATCATGAACTACACATGTTGAATCATTCACAAATTTTGCATAATCTATGAGCTTATACAACTAATGATATAAAATGCCAAAAAAAATAAGAACATCGTCATTCAAGAGATCATGATTTGTACATCCCTCATCAACAAATTTGACAACCAAGACAATCTTGACTAATGCTAAAACTGAGAACAAATTTTTCTTGATCCCTAGCACATATAAAGAACTTGACAATGTGAAATAACTACCATCAATAGTAGTAAGATTGATCTTTCCAACTCCCATTATAAGTTAAGAGGATTTTTTAGCACATGTGATAGTATTCCCTATAGGGGCACACTTGATTGAAGTCAAGAAACTATGCTACAAGGTAATATGTTTGGTTGCACCACTATCAAAGTACCAAACATCTCAGTCTACTGCAAAACTACATTGCTCATGAGAAGATGGGTCATAGCTACAAACAGTAGTCAATGCCCATTCTTCATTCTGAACAAGATTAGCAAACTCTATTTTAGGTGTAGAGGCCTCTACAACAACCATTCCAACCTCTTTCTTCTTCACCTTCATTGCAACCAATTGGGGACAACTCTTTATGTCATGATCATTTTCTTTACAATTTTTGCAAAATTGTTTTTGCTTTTCTATTTTCTTGTCATATTTGTCTTTTTTCTTTGACTATGTAGCATTAAGATATTTTTTCTTATTAGTAGATGAACTTCATTTACCTTTTCCCTTCTAACTAGCTAAGAAAGCTTGACCTGCAACACACAAAATTGACATGTTTTGCATGTACTGACCTTCCTACAACAAAATAGAGACTAAATTCCCGAAATGTTAAGTCATTTGGATTTCCTTTCGTCACCAACTAAAGAGTAGAAGCAAAACTCTAATATGTGTTGGTGCATATCAAGCCTTCACACATTGGCTTGGACTCATGGAAGACTAGCTTGGACAAAGCTTTATCAAGGCTTCACTTGAAGCAAGGTTCATATGAACACATGCTTAGATGTTCTTATCTTTTTATCCCTTTGTAAAAGTCTACATGACTTGGCATTTATATGTAATCACTTCAGTCACTTACCTACTTCATTAGTCGTGGAAAAGGGAATGATTTAGTGGAGAGAATATCTCCCTACTTTTAGTAGAGATATTCTAGGGAGCCTAAGTTTGAATTTGAAATTCAAATTAACCTTCAACTCCTATAAAAACTACAAGCAAAAAGTCGCGGGTGTCCATCATCAATCCCGAGGCTATTCTGTACCATTCATTGAGTGTGTAAAGCCTACTCCATAGCTTGCACCTCTGAGTACCATTGTGCTATGTCTATCATGCCAATGGGAATGTATATTCATATGATATAATACAAATACTTACATTCATCATCTCTGTTTTGTCTGAGTCTCCTACTCCAAGTCTGTCAACTTCCAAGGAGCATTTCTCAGTGCTCACTGAACCAAATCAAGAGTTCAATAGCTCATTGGAACCAGCTCAAAGTCTTCTACAAGCATACAAAATCTCAGAAGATTTCATTCAGCCATTTGGGAGAAATCGCGCTCGAAGCAGTCACTGGTCTATCTCTGCAACTCTCCTAAAAAGTCGGGGGTAATCAGAATTTTGCTAAACTTATTTCTCAGTGTATGGTTTATCAATTTGAGTGATTCCACTTGTAATTGGTAGCTTATTAAGGTACTTTAATACTCCCAAAAGGAATTGTTTCAATTGCAAGTGTGCTGGTCACACTGAGCATAACAATGAGCAGGTATCATTACAGAAATAGCAAGTTTTTTTGAATTTGTGAAGGAACCAAGTTATCTGTTTTGGTTTGATCATTACACAAACACTTGCAAAGTACATATATGGTTTCTTGGTATCATTTGAAAGCTCAAGGAGTCTACTAAGCATTTCTAGAATCAAAGGAGGGCTGGTGTGAAGCAGGTATAGCAGCACCAATTCATTTCTTGAGTGCATCCAACCATCACTCCCAACAATATGAATCTGGAAGGCTATTAAGAAAAGTCTGCACAAGTGAACTATCTAGCAAGATTTCATAAGTAGAAATCAACTACCCCTTCAAATCTTTGATCTTTGTCAAAAAAATATCCATTGAATGTCCTTTGTTCATATGCTCCATGTCGAACTATTTTCAAAGGTAAGCATCACAAGCATCAATGTTGTAAGAGTATCCCAAGCATCTTTTGCTATTTTGCATGAGAAAATGCGAGGGATAATGGTATGTTTGACTAGAAACGCTTGTGCTTGTCCATCTCTACCATCCCAATGAAGTTGATCTATAGTAGGTGCAACAAGAATCAAAGCACGACTACAAAATTGAAGATCGTCATCTTCAACACCATTTGCTTCACATTCAATCACTATATTTGTAGGTTTAATAGGACGTTTTTCAACACCTTGCACAATATTCCACAACCCTTTTGCTACCAATACATGATGCAACATGTATGCCCACAATGGGTATTAGTACCATCCAATTGATCCTCAATAGCCAACATATGGAATACATCATTGCTTTCAACCATCGCTAGTGACTTAATACCTTGATGCAAAAAGTTATTGAACAAAAACACCCTATCAATCTTTGTGAAACCTGTAGCAAAATTTGAGGCATTTGTACTAGTGAACTGAAACCTATATCTATGTTTAGCATAAAAGGACAAAATTGGTTGTAGAGTCGCTATGATAGTGTGTTTGAATATCAAAATGTGCTCAAATGAAAATTTCAATGCCACACAACAAAGTTATTTTGGATTCCTAAACACCCCAAGTATATGTTGGAGTTGAGGTCTGCAGAAGCACGCAAATAGCACAAGGAAGAAGAAGAAGCTTGGTGCACAACACATATTGAATGTATTACCAAGAGAATTTACAAAGATAAGTGACCCATTAGGGTTATAGCCATATATACAAGACAGGGGAGAAAAACCTCCTAAAAAGGGAAAAAAGTGCCCCGACAGTCCTATAGTGTTCACACACATCACTACCTAAATATATCAGCAAAATTAATCCCCTAGGAGTGATGTGGTGAACAAGGAGCTTGCACTCATGTATAAGGAATGTGCCAAGATATGTGGAATCAATCCACAAAAGCAAGTAAGCCCAAAGCTTTGCGAAAAGCTTCAAACTTCTCCCTAGGCAGAGCCTTTGTGAAAAGGTCTGCAATGTTCTCCTATGTGGGCACATATGCCAAACTAATCTCTCCAGCAGAGAACCTCTCCCTGACATAATGATAGTGCATCTCAATGTGCTTAGTGCAAGCATGGAACACAGGGTTCCTCGCAACTGCCAATGCACTCTGACTATTAGTGCAGATGGTGGTGGCAAAAAGCTGACCAACATCCAAATGAGCCATAAGGCATCTGAGCCACACACACTCAATAGTCACTGTGAAAGCTGCCCTATACTCAGTCTCACAACTAGAAGTGGCCTCAATAGGATTCCTCTTGCTCAACCAAGATATGCACCTTTATGCCTGCATCAGCAATGAATAGAGGTTCAAGCAGAACATTGTTTACCTTTCCAATGCTATCGAGGGCATTGTTGGCCATGGCATGATGAATCGGAGTAGAAACTTCACCATCAGGCAGGTAAATGGGTGTATCTGGTACCTGGTACATATTTGAGTCGTAGTCAAGACCTTGAGGTGAACCCAGCTGATGCCGCATTTCCAAACTCCCTCCCCCCTCAGGGGGAGAGCGCGGTGCCCCTTCATGCATAGAGGAGCCTTAGGGAGAGAACGACGAAATGAAAAGCAAAAGACTACAATACACCCACTTAGCGCACATGTGAGCAAGCCGTAAAGACTGCCCCAAACCCTAGGTCTCGGTTGAAAAACCCTAGGTCTTTATCAACCAATTTAGCAGAACTTGACAGGGTAGTCTTGCTCAACTTTTTGAGATACAATCATTTTTCTGCATCAGTGTATTTTAGGTAGTGGTTATGGTTGAAAGTAGTGATGTATATTGTATGTTGGCTGTTGAGGATAAGTTGGATGGTACCAATCACCCATTATGGGCTTATATGATGCGTCATGTATTGGTTTCAAAAGTATTATGGAATATTGTGTAGGGTGTTGAAACATTTCCTATTACACCTACAAACACAGCTGCTCAAGGTGATGTAGATGACATTGAAGATGATTATATTCTTCAAGTTTCGTTCATGTTGTGATTCCTATTGCACCTACTACATAGAAACTTTGTTGGGATAGCAGAGATGCTCAAGCATATGCATTGATAGCCTTGTTTGTCAAACATGCCATTATTCCTCACATTCACTCCTACAGAACAACAAGGGATGCTTGTGATACACTTACTAGTTTATACTAGACAAGGAATGAGGCTTGTGTTGCTTACCTCAAAAAACATTTGGAGAGTGAGCACATGAATGAAGGAGATTCCACAGATAGTTTTCTCACAAAGATCAAAGATTTGAAGGAACATTTGATTTTTGCTGATGAAAATAGTTCACTTGTATAGACTGTTATGAATGGTCTTCCCAATTCATATCAGCCTTTTGCCTCTACTCTTCGTTTGATGATGAAAGACAATCCAAATGCCTTAACATTTGAGGATTTCATCTCTGTTTTGTTCTAGGAAGATTAGTCTAGGCAGAACAAGTCCATTATGCGTGTTGTAGATCAAGCTTTACTAGCTAGTCAGAAGGAAAAAGGTAAATGGAGCTCTTCTACTAGTAAGACAAATCTGCTAATTCTGTACAATCAATGAAGGATGACAAAGACGAAAAGAAAACAAAAAAAGCGAAAAGTATTTTGAAAATACTATAAAGGAAATGATTATGTCATAAAGAGTTGTCCAAAACTGGCTCATCAAGAGGCAAGGTAGAAAGAGGATCGAATGGTTGTTGCAGAGGCCTCTACACCCAAAATAAAGTCTACTAATCTTGTGCAAAATGAAGAATGGGCATTTACTATTATTTGCAGTTATGTCCTATCTTTTCATGAACGGTGTATGTTTGTAGTAGAATCATATGTTTGATACTTTGATAGTGGGGCAACCAAACATATTACCTCGCAACACTATTTCTTCACTTCACTCGAGCCTGTCCCTATAGGGAATACTATCATATGTGCCAACAACTCCTCTTATCTTGTCATGGGATTTGGTAAGATCATTCATACTACTCCTTATGGTAGTTCTTTATTATCAGATGGTTTATTTGTGCCAAGGATAAAGAATTTCAACATTTGCCAAGATCAGCTTGGTTGTGAAATTTATTGATGACAAATGTACAATTCATGATCTGTCAAATGGCAATGTCATTATTGCTTCTGGCATTTTATGTCCTTGGTTGTATGAGATCATAGACTATGAAAAATCTATGAATGATTTAGCATGTGGAGTACATGATTCTCAGGCTATGTCAGATGCAAAGCTTTGGCATGCACACTTTGGTCCTCTGAATTTTGATGGTTTGCTACGCCTGCAGAAATCTGAAATGGTGTCCTCTCTACCCAAACTTGAGACACCTGGTAGACATGTCTATGAAAGCTATATTTTTGGAAAAGTGTAGCATTCCACGTTCGCAAAAGAGGGTTCAATTCGAGCTACTAAAAAAATGTATCTGGTTCATAGTGATGTCTGTGGTCCTATGCAGACACCCTCTTTGGAAAGTATCTTTACTTCGTGACTTTCATAGATGATTTTCCCAAGCATGCATGGGTATATCCATTCAAAGCAAAGTCCGAAGTATTTATGTGTTTCAAACAGTTTTAGGCTTTACCACTCAGTTTCTGGCTTGAGGATGCTACGTGTGTAGCATATGTACTTAACATGTGTCCCACTAAAGCATTACAGTCTATCACTCCATATGAGGCTTTGCATGGTTGCAAGCCATTTGTTGCTCACTTGCATGTCTTTGGTTGTCTGGCATATGCATTAGTGCTTGAACAAAAATATAGCAAATTGAATGATAAAGAAGTGAAATGTATTTTTGTTGGGTTCAATTCTGAAAGCAAAGTTTATCATCTGTATCATCCACAAACTAAATGCACTCTGGTTAGCTATGATGTTGTTTTTGTGGAAGATGCTATTCAATCATTACTTTCATGTACTAAGGAGACATATATTAGCTCCAAAGATATGTATGATACTTTGAAGCCTCTTTTTACAGGTGGATAGTCTAATGTTGGTCCAAATGAGGCAATTTCTTAGCCTTTATAGTTTTCATATGATGATGCAGATAATTCCATTTCTGATGCAGATTTATATATTGCACTTGTTGATGAGAGAGCTGATATTGAGGAGGCAAAAACTATGCAAAAATGGCTAGTGCGGACTTTGCGTGACAACAAATTAGATGCACCTCTATCATATCATACTAGTTCATGTTCTCATAGTGCTTCTTTTGCATCAGATTGCTATGCTATGGCTGCCTCTAGACTTTGTGATGGGAATGAGCGTGTTTCCTTTGATAAAGCACAAAATTCAAAAAATTGGTTGGTTGCTATGCAAACAAAAGTGACTACACCTTGAAAATCAAAAGCATATGTGAGTCACTTGCATCTATTGGCGTGAATGTAGATGATGATGATAAGGTGGAAGTGTGTCTTCGTGGTTTAGGAGCTGCATATAAGCAGTTTAGAACTTCTATACAGAGGAGGGAAAATATTCCAAATTCTGCTGATCTAGTATCTATGCTGATTATTGAAGAAAAGAAGCTTGGTGAGGATTCAAACTCCCAAGGAAAATCTAGTTCTGAGCAGGTATTCTACTCTGGGAGAGGAAGAGGCAAAGCTAGAGGTTTCGAAAGTGGAAGAGGAAACAATAACCAAGACCAAAGTCAATGACAGAATCATGTAGGAGGAAGAGGAAACTTTCGAGGCAAGGGGAGCCAAAGAGGTCACAAAAATTTCCAAAGAAATGATTCAAGTAATGATAGTAAAGGGTGCTAGAATTGTGGTAAACCTGGACACTTTGAACGTGATTGTAGGTTGAAGAATCAAAATAACAAAAGGCAACAAAACAACTATGCATCCACAAGTGCAGATGATTCTAAGAAGCTGTTCATGGTTCAACATCACATGATGAATACGATGTCTCTTGGTTTTTCAAAATCGAATGATAATGTCTACTATGTTAATTCAGGTGCAAAAGCTGAAGAAGTTTCGGAAGATGCTTGGATTAGAGGACATGGGTTGAGCTTGAGTGGGAGTGTTGAGATATCAAGCTCAACATGTGATGATCAAGGATGACAGATATCAGTTTTTTGTTTCTCTGACATGTATAGTGGTCATGTCGGCATATGTCAGGGATACTTCATTGAGCTTTATTAGATTTATCTACCGAGAGTGATTGCACATTTGTTACTTGCCAGCTCACTCATTCGCAGACATTATATTTTTCCTTATGTACTAATCTTTATATATTGCACTTGTTGTATTCTTGTACATTCCTTTTTATGTAATAGAAGAAGAAGATGAAGAAGATCATTCTTCTTTGCCTCAATCTATGTGTGTGTTTCTCCTTGGCAATGAGATTGTGTGTGTGATCTCTCTTTCTTATCTTAGGTCATTCTTGTACATTCCTTTTTATGTAATAGAAGAAGAAGATCATTCTTCCTTGCCTCAATCTGTGTGTGTGCTTCTCCTTGACAGTGAGATTGTGTGTGTGAGCTCTCTTTCTTATCTCCTTCCTTGTGACAATAATTGCTCCCATCACAACTAAAAACCTTCCAAGAAACCTATAAGAAGCCTCAAAACCTAAAATTTCAGCGATAAATCTGAATGTACACTTCCAAGGAGACAGAACCTCAAGTGCCTCTAGCTCCAAGATTGATCTTTGGACCAATCTTTCCACCTATATAGTCAAAACTATCCCAAAACTACAAAATCATCTTCTAATTTTCTCACAAAGACGAGAAGAAAATAGAAAAGCAGAAATTGTTTTGCAAATATTGTAAAGGAAATGATCATGTCATAAAGAGCTGTCCAAAATTGGTTGCAAAAGAGGCAACGAGTTGGAATGGTTGTTGTAGAGGCCTCTACACCTAAAACAGAGTTTGTTAATCTTGTGAAAAATGAAGAATGGGCATTTACTACTATTTCCATTTATGACCATCTTCTCATGAAGAGTGTGTTAGACGGCCGCCGAACAAAGGACAATTGTACTTAGACAGAGGTTTTTAATGTAGAAAGAACCCTTCTGGAAGTACACGGTAAAGAAAGATTCGCGCAAGCCTTGTAATAAAATTCTATTTAAAGCAATGAAAAGAACGGCAGAGGGACGAGAGAAGGAGCCCCGTTTTTGGGAGTTGCGAGTGTATTGTGAGAGCCCTGATTTGGGATTAACTCTTCTACTGTGTGTAGGTAGGTGTTAACGAGTAGAGTATCTTGGTTCTGTCCTGTTCTGCGCGCCTTATCTGTGTAACCGTTTGACTGCGTATGCGTGATACACTGCGGTGTTACGAGTCGGTACTGCGATTTTGAGATTCTGTTCGATAACGAGTTAAGATATCTTTGATTATGCGTAAAGTGTTAGTGTGTTGTCTATCTGCTATTTCTTCAGTGGAATAGGTAAACGTGAAGAATAGACATGAGTTGCTATGATTCTCTGTAAGTGACTGAGTCGGTATTATAGTCTGTGTTCAAAGGTAATGCCGGTAATGTCTAAGTACGCGTAGAATGGTAATAATGTTGCGACACGTCTTGCGGTCAGTAGATATTATGGGTTGAAGGTAGATACACGGTAAGTCTGTGAACTGACAAGAAGAATTGTGTGTTATGATCTTGTTAAGTTACTAAAAGTATTGGACTGTCATCTCGGACTACTGCTCAACTACTATGGCAGGAACAGTCTGGGAGCTCTGAGTCCAGTACGTTGGTCTAGTTGAAGTTATTCAGGAGCGAAACTGAGCTAAGACGTGAAAACCATAACTACGGTTGAGTGAGGAGTTGGGAAAATAGTACAGGGCCTCTGTCAACAGACCCCTACCACTCCCAAGGACCCACATGATTAGAGTCAGTTTATTTTGCGGTAAGATTGAGTACAGAGAAAGAGAGACTCGGAAATATCTGGTACGCAGGTGTGGAACCAGATTCTGGAGTCTCTGAAGGATTGTTGTTTTAAACTAGTAATTAACGGCTGCGGTAGGTAGTTAACAGTTAGGTTAATAGTAAACGATCTTACCTTTAACATTTGGCGCCGTCTGTGGGAATGTGGCATCCGCTTGCCAGTTCTCTGGCCCGTTGCCTATGGGAAAGTGGCAACTGATTACCAGTCTCTGCGGTAAAGTAGCATTTGATTACGAGTCACTTGTGAGACAGTGGCATTAGAGCGCTAACGGTTTGTAAGAAGCAAACATCCAGCAACATTTGCTTCACTGACAGTAGCAACAGATCCAGATTGTTGCAAACTGCTCAGATAGTATCACTGGGCAATGATACATGCCGGTCACTCGATCGGGCGAAACATATCCTAAAAATTGTCAGATTGAAGCACGAAAATCACAAAAGATAGCCTCGGGAGAAGAAGGCATAACTAGATCTGACCAAGTGGTCAAGAAAAGTAGAAACGTTACAACTGATTCCGGTCATATTCCGGTAGAACGGTCAACGCCTTCGATACATTCTGATGCTACTTCGACCCAGCCTATCGAAGATATAGCAAGTCCAGACTCTATCAAAACGCCGTTGGAACCTAGTTTAACAATATCAGATAAAGATTTAGAGTTATCCACGGTCAGAAATACGTTAGGAAAATTCGGCAAAAGTAGTAAAACAGGGCATTCTGGCCCAAGTTCGGTTCATTCCGGCGAGATTCCGGTGATAGAATCACCGATCGCTGGCAAAGGTTTAGCCTTTTTTGCGAAATCATCAGCTCAACCTTCGTGTTTGGAAGAAAGATTTCGAATATTAGACATCCAGAAGGAAGGAAAGCTGTTCGAAACAGAGATCCGAAGCATCTTAAGTCGAAACAGCACACCGGAAAACGCACCATCCGGCGATACAAGTCCCGATAGTTCACCCGATCAATCCCGAGATACAGAAGGAAACCCTGAACCCTTCACAATGAGCAGGCAACACCAACAACAACAACATCAACAACAACAGCTAGGACCGCCAAGGCCACCTCCAACAGGAGTAACCTACACGAAATTCGGTGGATTCCCAGGAGACGACCCAGACGCCCACGTACAAACTTTCGAGATAAGTTATGCAGTTCTTAACCATCCACCAGATCAGGCGTATAAAGCCATTGTTTTTCAATCTACACTGATCAATGAAGCGGCGAGATGGCTCACGGAATACGATATCAATCATTTCGGTACTTACGATGCAGTACGAGACGCCTTTTTACAGCGATTCAGACTAAAGAAGAATCCTGCTGAAATCTTTGAGTATCTACAGAACAACAGACAGAAGGTAAATCAGACCGTCCAGGAGTACGCTACCCTCTTTAGAACACATTTACGGCAGATACCACAGGCTCACGCTAATCTACCCGATGATGTCATCTCTCAATGGTTTATCAATGGATTAACCCCACAACTGAAGCAGATCATGATCATAAGATGTGTCGGAGCTATGACCTTGGATGCCGTCATTGCAATGGCTCTACAGCTAGAATCCAAGGTTGGTGGATTTTCAGAAGACTTGGAATGGTTAAAAACAAACAAAATTATGGCTGAAGATATCACCAGGCAAGTATATTGCACCACATGCAAAAATTTGGGGCATACAAGTGCCAACTGTGCACTGAACCAAGTGTTTTGCGCTATCTCCAACACTACCGGGCACACCACCGGAAACTGTGTCTACAACGCTAGAATACAAGGGACAGCAACCGTCAATGCAGTCATCCAAGAACATGGCCAACCAGTAAATCACTATGTGCCTCCGCAACTGAGAAACAATCAACAACAAGGATATCGGAACTACCGAGGACAGAGAAACAACACTTATAATGCCAACCAATGGCAGAATGGACCACCACCGGAAAACCCTGAGTTACCACCTCCACGCTGTCATTTCTGTGGCGAATTCGGCCACATTAGAAGGTTTTGTAAAGACGCAATGGAGTATGATCAAAGAAAGAAGGAACGCCAAAATCCAATGGCCAACATGGTAAAAATTACACCGATCGAGACACAGACTGCTACAGTCCAGACCCGTTCCGGTAAACAACTTCAGCCGGCGGCAGAAATCTTTGAACCAGGGATACAAGAACAACGAAGGATGTATAACAAAGCTAGTCACTGGACCACAACAGAACCACCAGTGTTCCCAGAACCTATTCCGGTGACTCAGGCTTCTTCATCAAAGGACGAAACAACACAAAAGGATGCATCAGTAGGGCCATCATCATCAGTAGAGACAACAGCAGACACTTCTGCGTCAGTAGAAACTTCAAGTCCAAAAGAACAAGACAATCAAGCTCAACAGGCCTGGGAAATTTTGTCCAAGGCATCCATCACGCTGCCTCTAGGCCAACTTCTGGCCTTAGTGCCCGGGATCCGACAACAGTTTCAGCAACAATTCAGCCCAGTACCTTCTTGCATTCCGACGACAGCCGCAGTTCAACCGGAACCTGATGCTGCAATTGATCACGCAGTGCCCTTGATCACAGTATGGTATAAGAATCAGATGATCACGCAGGTATTAATTGATGGAGGCTCAGGCGTAAACATTGCGACCGCAGCGTTATGCAAAAGACTAGGCTGGACCGAAATTGAACCAGTTCAATTCTTTGTTCGAATGGCGGATCAATCGAGAGTCCATCCTGTAGGACTTGTGCGGAATGTACCCATCACTCTACAAGGTACAACTTTCAAGATGACTTTTGTCATACTAGATCTACCCGAATCCACTTTGGATTACAATCTTCTTTTCGGCCGACCTTGGCTGAAGCATGCGAAGGTAATACAGGACTGGTCTGCACAAGAGCTTACATTCAAGGATGCCCATCGTAAATATGTGGTGAAACTAGATGCTATGCAATCTTGCGAACCTCACGCCAGACCGTACTTTGCTGAACCAGTTCATATGTTAGATGGACTGTCAGATGATGAAGAAGAGCAATTTCTGAAGAGTAATGCCGATTTAATGTCTCTAGGAACGGTTGACCTACAATCCGTCATAGATAACTGGAACACGTCAGTATGTACAGTAGTAGCTATCACCGGAAAGTCGGTCCAGGAAGATACTTCCTCAACCCATGACGACGAATTACAACCACTGTTCAAGCCAACAGATGATACAGAGAAACCTCAACAATTTTATGTTCCAGAAGACCAGCTGATCACGTACAATCTGGGAGATAGAGACCACCCACGACCTGTGAAGATGAGGCAGAACTTACCGGAAACATTTAAGGAGGATTTGATTAAACTTCTTCGCGAATTCGCAGACGTCTTTGCATGGGATTACAAAGACATGAAAGGATTAGATCCGCGCATCTATCAACACAGGCTCATGTTGAAACCGGAAGTGAAACCAAAAAGACAACCCAGCTACAGAATGAACCCCCATTATGCATCACAGGTAAAAGCCGAACTTGATAGACTATTAAAAGTCGGATTCATCGTACCAGTAGAACACGCTGAATGGATCTCACCCATCGTGATCGTGCCAAAGAAAAACAAGCAGTTACGAATCTGTGTGGATTACCGGAAATTAAATGCAGCAACAGTACCAGATCCTTTCCCGATCCCCTTTTTGGATACCATGCTTGATAGAGTCGCATGTCACGAAATGTATTCATTTTTAGATGGATACAGCGGGTACAACCAGGTTAGAATGGCTGAAGAGGATATCCCAAAAACTGCCTTCATTACCAATTGGGGTGTCTTTGCCTGCACAGTAATGTGGTTCGGATTGAGAAATGCACCAAGCACATTTCAAAGATGTATGCAGGAGATATTTTCTCCTTATCTCACTTCATTCATGCAAGTATATCTCGACGACTTCTCAATCTTTGGGAAGATGATAGCCCATTTGTTTCATTTACGATGCTGTTTTCAGAAGTGTAGAGAATATAGACTCTGCCTTAATCCCAACAAATCCGTGTTTGCAGTTTCGTGTGGCAAACTACTTGGGCATATTGTATCTGGTCAAGGTATTCGAGTGGACCCGGATAAGATTTCAGCGATTTTAGAAGCCCCGATACCCACAACTCCGAAGGAAGTAATGCGTTTTATGGGTCAAATACGGTGGCATGGCAGACACTTACGGTGGCTTGCTCACCTAGCAGTGCCACTGAACAAGCTAATCACAAAAACTCCCCGACAGTTTGAATGGACTGAAGAATGTCAAACTACATTTGATCGACTCAAGTATCTCCTGACGCACGCTCCAATTTTACAACCACCGGACTGGGACAATCCATTCCACGTTTTTGTTGACGCTTCAGATATTGCAATCGGCAGTATTCTGATGCAGCAAACAGATAAGTGGTTTCGCCCTGTTTATTACGCCAGTAGAAGACTGGCACCGGCAGAAAAGAACTATTCCACCACTGAAAGAGAATGTCTAGGATTGATTTACTCAATCAAAAAGTTCAGACATTATCTACTAGGCCGGAAATTTACCTTTCATGTGGATCATGCTGCCCTTGTTTATCTAGTAAGACAGCAACACTTAGGAGGACGATTAGCACGATGGGTGCTACTTTTACAAGAATTCGACTATGATGTCGTTCACCGACCCGGAAATGCACATGCCTTAGCAGATTTCTTATCACGCCTAGATTTCGGTAAAGCTCCGGTAGGCATAGATGACACGACTCCTGCAATTTACAATGCTGAACCACTGCACGATGAGACTACCAAAGTACCAACACCACATACATACTATGATCAGATTCTAACTTTTCTCACCGAAGGATGCTTTCCAGCCGAGACTGCCAAGGCAGTTCGAAGGAAAATTGCAGTTTTTAGCCGCCGATTTCGGTTAGTTGCTGGAGAACTATATTATACAGATCATACCGGAATCCTACTTCGCTGTATTCCACCACATGAAGTTAACTCAGTTATCACTTTGGCTCACTCAATTCCTCCCGGTGGCCATTTTGCAGCAGACTTAACTCACCGGAAAATTCTGCAAGGAGGACTCTGGTGGCCAACTATGTACAGAGATATCTCACAGTTTGTTAAACAATGCGATGCTTGCCAAAGAGCTGGTCAGCCTTTACAACGGCATCTTTTTCCCCTGCAACCCATCTTACCATTAGAACCTTTTCAGAAATGGGGTTTAGATTTTATCGGGCCAATTACACCTCCAGCAGTATCCAGTAACAATCGATACATACTGACTTGCACAGATTACGCAACTAGATGGGCAGAAGCTTGGGCTTTGCGGTCTGCAACAGCAGTTACGGTAGCAAAATGTCTACTCACGGATGTCTTCCCACGATTTGGTTTACCACTGGAAATTGTCTCAGATCAAGGCACTCATTTTGTAAACAATTTAATGAAGGCACTCACACAGTCCTTCCAAGTCACACATAAATTTAGCTCTCCTTATTATCCACGTGCCAATGGATTGGCTAAAAGTACAAACAAATCACTGTTAAACATCCTCCGGAAATTGATCATGGAAGCACCGGAAAGATGGGATCAACTACTACCTGCAGTATTATGGGCATACCGAACTACATATAAAGTAACAACATGCTTGACACCTTTCAAGCTAGCTTATGGCTTAGAAGCAATCGCTCCCATGGAAGTAGTCATCCCAAGTTTGCGGGTAGCAATCACTCAGAAGATGCTACCGGAATCTTCACTGACAGCACGAATGGACGCACTCAGAGAACTTGATGAGCACCGATGGCTCAGTTTTTTAACTATGCGCGAAGTTCAACTAAGGCAAGCTAAGACCACACGATCGATATTTGAAGACGCCAATCTTTTCGGTAGGACAGCTTGTACTCTTCTATAACGCAAAATCGGACAGAGCAGCAGGAAAATTCAAACTACGATGGTTCGGCCCTTTCAAGATCTCAGCACAAGTAGGTCCGGCAACTTTTCGGTTGACTACGTTGACCAAAATTCCACTTCCAAAAGTAATTAATGGATCGAAGTTGCGGCCGTATTATCCCACTACCAGTACGCCTTAATTATTCGGCGACGAGCCGCGTTTTGTATAAATTTTTATGTTTTGCTTTTAGCCGTCTTTTGTACAAATCTTTATGATACCAGCCGCCTCTCCCTACCGGTCACTCAGTACGCACGCTAGCATGCAAACCGTATCATTCCCGCACCACACAATGATACTCACCCCCACACCGTGTTCTCCATATTTAACCCCCTGAGTTGCGCCAAAAACCGCTATTGTGTTTTCGTGATTGTGTGTGTTATCTCAGTATTCTATGTTTTCTGTAAGTGTGCATTGTGAACACCATGGAAGCGCTAGCCAACTACGCTTCTTTCCGCGACGGTATCCCTACAGACGTAGGCGAATACCTGCGATGCAGAGGGTTGGCCAACTTCGCTGAGTTGCCTTGGCACTCAGTGGAAGCCCATCCCTTCTCCGCACAGATCATCCAAGCCATTGCCCAAAGCCCCGCCACCGAACGACAGTGGGTCTTCCTTTCCCTCCCACATAGATCCGTCATCACCTTCCAAGCCTTCGCCGACGCCTACCGCCTCGCCCCGCAAGGCCGCGAAAATGGCCCTACCATCCCTTTCGCCCGTATGACCGAACTCTTTCCCCGCTCCTCATCAAACGAATACGCCATTCTATGCCGCCCAGAACCCGAGCGATCCACCCTACAGTTCCTTGTAGCCATCCTTAACTTGCAAAAACGAACATATGGCATCTCTCGCCCCTTCTACTCCGCCTTAGACTTAGCTGCCCGCGAACCTGTAAACTTTGCCTCTTATTTTTTCCTTAGAATCCATAAAGAATGTGTAGCTATCGTAAAACAGCTCCAAAAGGGTTCTACCCCCCGCTCTCGCCTTCCCCACATCATCTCCTTCCTCTTCCCAACCATTCTCGCCGCACAACCCCCACCCGCAGGCCCCGCACTTCGACACGAAGAATCCGCACAACCAATCGAGGACACTGAAGAAGAAGACGAAGAGATTAATCAGCTTTTCCGTACCAAGCGAATTCGGATCAGCTCCTCGGAAAGTGAAGTCCAAGGATCCGCCGGAAAAGATCAGGAGACCAAGCCAGACGACCAAGAGGAAACATACCACGACACCGCCACACACAACGAAACATCGACGGAGCAACCAGACCAGCAGGATCAAGCAGAGACAGAAATAGTGTCCACAGAAAAAGAATCTGAGCAGCACCAGGATGAACAGGAATCGGCCACCAAAGCACTGGACCAACTCATCAACGCCATCAACCAGACAGAAACCATACAACAAACACTCGCCAAGGTAAACCCCTCAGATACCGTTCTCCCTACACCACCTCCTGCCAAACCCCTACCCCCACCGGAACCACCCCTCCCACCCACCACTGAACCCGTAGCATCCTCCTCTTCCTCCCCTAACTACTCTCCGCCAAACTCCCAGCAACTACTCACCGACACATCCTCTCAACCTCGTCATCCTCCACCACCACCGCCACATAACGCATTCTCGGAACTAGCTGCCATGGGGCAGTTCCTCATCCAGTTATCACACCAGCTACCCGCCCAGTTTACGGCAGCCACGGACCACCTGAAACTCGAATACCAGCACAAGGTCGACACCCTGGAAGCCGACATCGCCCCCCTCCAGGAAGAAGTTGATGCCGTAAAGACCGAGAATCATCAACTCCGGACACAGCTAGCAGAACTCCAAGCACGATTTTCGACAGAACAGACGCTAGTACAACAACGAGATGCAGCCCTGGACCAGCTAGCTGCCAAAGACCAACTCATACACGACGCACATGAGGAAATTCGAACATTGAAGGCCGCCCTTCAAGAACAAGAAGATATCAACGTATCTCTCGAAGAATTGATCGCAGACACGAAGACTCAATTACAAGAAACCACCCAGAAGATGCAGGACCAACAGAAAGAAGCCGACCAAGTTCAAGAGCAATTACGGCGAGCCGAAGAATGTGCCGACGCGGTCAACCGTATTCTCAAACAACAATTACTAAAGGAAGGCCAATACCAAAAAGATATCGCCAATGCCCGCAGAGAACGTGATGTGTATAAGAAAACTCTCAATTTCCAAACACAGCAATTTGAACGCCAAGACAACCAAATACGCAACCAGAAGGAGTGCATCAGAGAGATGCAGACCAAACTGACTGAAATAACGACAGCCCGAGATGCGGCATTAGCCAACGAATTTTATCTCCAGGAGGCTTTTCTTCAAACCCAAGCCGAAATTTTGTTAAATCAAGCCATAGCCCTCAGTGCAGTCAGAACCGACGCCCAATTATTAGAACCTACCACCTTAGTGCAAATGTTAGAAACCCTCAAAAAGAAAATTACCCGAACATTTAGGCTCGCCCGAAGTATGTACTTAGAAGGTCTAGTATCTGAACCATAGGAACTTGCGGGTTCGAGTCCACCGTGCGTGCCAGTGTTAGACGGCCGCCGAACAAAGGACAATTGTACTTAGACAGAGGTTTTTAATGTAGAAAGAACCCTTCTGGAAGTACGCGGTAAAGAAAGATTCGCGCAAGCCTTGTAATAAAATTCTATTTAAAGCAATGAAAAGAACGGCAGAGGGACGAGAGAAGGAGCCCCGTTTTTGGGAGTTGCGAGTGTATTGTGAGAGCCCTGATTTGGGATTAACTCTTCTACTGTGTGTAGGTAGGTGTTAACGAGTAGAGTATCTTGGTTCTGTCCTGTTCTGCGCGCCTTATCTGTGTAACCGTTTGACTGCGTATGCGTGATACACTGCGGTGTTACGAGTCGGTACTGCGATTTTGAGATTCTGTTCGATAACGAGTTAAGATATCTTTGATTATGCGTAAAGTGTTAGTGTGTTGTCTATCTGCTATTTCTTCAGTGGAATAGGTAAACGTGAAGAATAGACATGAGTTGCTATGATTCTCTGTAAGTGACTGAGTCGGTATTATAGTCTATGTTCAAAGGTAATGCCGGTAATGTCTAAGTACGCGTAGAATGGTAATAATGTTGCGACACGTCTTGCGGTCAGTAGATATTATGGGTTGAAGGTAGATACACGGTAAGTCTGTGAACTGACAAGAAGAATTGTGTGTTATGATCTTGTTAAGTTACTAAAAGTATTGGACTGTCATCTCGGACTACTGCTCAACTACTATGGCAGGAACAATCTGGGAGCTCTGAGTCCAGTACGTTGGTCTAGTTGAAGTTATTCAGGAGCGAAACTGAGCTAAGACGTGAAAACCATAACTACGGTTGAGTGAGGAGTTGGGAAAATAGTACAGGGCCTCTGTCAACAGACCCCTACCACTCCCAAGGACCCACATGATTAGAGTCAATTTATTTTGCGGTAAGATTGAGTACAGAGAAAGAGAGACTCGGAAATATCTGGTACGCAGGTGTGGAACCAGATTCTGGAGTCTCTGAAGGATTGTTGTTTTAAACTAGTAATTAACGGCTGCGGTAGGTAGTTAACAGTTAGGTTAATAGTAAACGATCTTACCTTTAACAAGTGTATGTATGCAATAAACTCATATGGTTGGTACTTTGATAGTGAGGCAACCAAACATATTACCTTGTAGTGGAGTTTCTTCACTTCTCTTGAGCTTGCCCCTATAGGGAATACTATCACATGCGGCAACAACTCCTCTTATCCTGTCATGGCAGTTGGTAAGATCATTCTGACTACTCCTTATGGTAGTTCTTTTACATTTTCAAATGCTTTATTTGTGCCAGGGATCAAGAAAAATCTGTTATCAGTTTCATCATTAGCCAAGATTGGCTTGGATGTGAAATTTGTTGATGACAAATGTACAGTTCATGATCTTTCAAATGGGAACGTCATTATTGCGTCTGGCATTTTATGATGTGGGCTATATAAGCTCATAAATTATGCAAAATCTGTGAATGCTTTAGCATGCGTAGTTCAAGATTATCGGGCTATGTCAGATGCAAATCTTTGGCACGCATGCTTTGGTCATCTGAATTTTGGTAGTTTGTTACGCGTGCAAAAATATGAAATGGTGTCCTCTTTGCCAAAACTTGAGGCACCTGGTAAACATGTCTCTGAAGGTTGTATTTTGGAAAAAATGCAATGTACCTCCTTCCCAAAACATGGTTTAGTTCGAATTACTCAGAAATTGTAGCTCATAGTGATGTGTGTGGTTCTATGCAGACACCTTCTTTTGGAAACTACCTTTACTTCATGACTTTCATTGATGATTTTTCCAGGCATGGATGGGTGTATTTATTGAAAGAAAATTCCGAAGTGTTTATGTGCTTTAAACAGTTTTTGGTTTTGGCTGAAAAAGTCAACATGTAAAATGGGCACCCTCTGTTTTAATCGAGGGGGGGAATATATGTCTTCTGAGTTTAATGCATTTTTGGTTGAACATAGGATAAAACATCGGTGTAGAGTGCCATAAACACCTCAACAGAATGGAGTTGCTAAAAGGAAGAATAGGTCACTCATGGAGATGGCGAGGTGTATGGTCAAGAATCAGGCTTTACCACATAGTTTCTGGCTTGAGGCTGTTACGTGTGCAACATAAGTACTTAATAGGTGTCCCACTAAAGCATTACAGTCTATCACTCCATGTGAGGCTTGGCATGGTCGCAAGCCATTTGTTGCTCACCTACGTGTCTTTGGTTGTCTGGCATATGCATTAGTGCCTAAACAACAATGCAGGAAATTGGATGATAAAGTAGTGAAATGTATTTTTGTTGGGTACAATTTTGAAAGCAAAGGCTATCGTCTGTATCATCCACACATTAAATGCATTCTGGTTAGCCGTGATGTTTTTTTTGTGGAAGATGTTATTCAGCCATTACTTTCATGTACTAAGGAGACATCAGTTAGTTCCAAAGATATGTATGGCACTTTGCTACCTCTTTTTACAGGTGGATAGTCTAGTGCTGTTCCAAATGAGGTGATTTCTCAACCTCTAAAGGTTTCATTTGATGATGTAGATCATTCCATTTCTAATGCAGATTTACATGGTGCACTTGTTGATGAGAGAGTTGACACTGAGGAGTCAAAAGCTTTGCCTAAATGGTTGTAAGAAATTTCTTGAATGATGTGTGTGTGACTCTCCTCCCATCCATATATACCCTCTTATACTCTAAAAATAACAATGATATACTGTTAAAAATAGCAATGATCTAGAATAGTCTAGTGTGAACATTTGGCCATCATGCAACACTTATTCCCATTACTACCAAAGCAGTTCTCATTACTACCAAAGTACCTTAGGGTATCCCCCAAGCTTGAGACCTTGGCTAATTGGCCCTTGTCCCTCACACACATCTATTGATCCCTATGGATCAATGTGAACTGATCCCTGTGGATCAATGATCCCTGTTGATCAATGTCTGACACTCCCTCCCCTTCTAAAGATCATTGTCCTTAATTATCAATGAGGGAAAGTACTTGCGAACCAAAGCTTCTGATTCCCAAGTAGAGTCAGTAAGTGGTAATCCTCTCTAGGCTACTAGATACTCTTGGATGACATGATTCCTCCGATCTAATATCCTATATGGAGAATGATATGTGTTATTACTTTCTTGCAAAGAAACAATACCTTCTATTAGATGATCCTCCCTAGAAATGTACTTCCAAAGTTTACTCACATGAAACACGGGGTGCACTCTACAATCTCGAGGTATGCAACTTCATCTAGCGTTTTAACTATCTTTCAAGGTCCACAAAACCTTGGTGATAGCTTTTTACTCTTCCTTGTGGAGAGTGAAGTAGATCTAGCTGGCATCTGAAGAAAGACTATGTCTCCCTCCTCAACGGATCTAGGAGATCTCTTTCTATCAGCATACTCTTTCACCCTATCAGCTGCTTGCTGCATCTTGGCTTTAGCTATTTCTAGTTTTGCTTGGAGGTTCGCTAAGAACTCTGAAGCACTAGGACATTTCTTTGGCATTCCTATGGTACTGGGAGAATTGGGATTCATGCCATAGTTCATCTCAAAAGGAGACATATTGGTCACCTTGTGAGGTCTATTGTTATAAGCAAACTCAACGAGTGGCAAATAACTATCCCAATCTGTCTGTCTCTCAAACACATATGCCCTCAACATGTCCTCTAAAATTTGGTTGACCCTCTTGGTCTGACCATCTGTCTGAAGATGATCACCACTAATCATCTTTAATGACACCTTTAGTTTGTCAAATACAAACTTCCAGAAGTGTCCTGTGAATCAGACATCCCTATCTAAAACTATAGATATCGGTAACCCATGCAATCTGAAGACATGCTGGATAAACGACTCCCCTACTTGTGGAGCTTCTATCGTCTCCTGTGTGGGTATGCAATGAGCCATCTTGCTCAATTGATCTACCACAACTAGGATAGCATCCCGCTTCCTTTGGGTCCACGGTAACCCGACTATGAAGTCAACGGATACACTATCCCAGTTATGATATGAAACCTACAAAGGACGCAAAAGACCTAGTGTCTTTATCCTTTTTGCTTTGTTGACTTGACACATAAATCATTTTTGAGCATATTTGTGGACAACTCTTGCTAATCTAGGCCACCAAAATGTTCTTTTAACAAGCTGTATTATCTTGTCAACACCTGGATATCCTATGCAAGGCACATCATGATTCTCATGCATGACTTTTCTTCTCAAATCCCATGAATCTAGTACGCAAACCTTTCCTTTTTGTTTAACTACTCCATTCTCCTGTGATAAATTGGAATACGAAATGGACTTGTTCGCTTTTCTAGGGGAAGAAACAGCTGGAACTGTCATTGCCTCTTCTATACATGATTTCCATGTGAAACTCCTTCATGAGCTCAGTCCAACAAGCCTATCCGCCTCGAAGATTTGGCTGGCTACACAAATACTTAAGTGTATGGTGATCTGTGTATACCTTAAAGTTTGCACCAGAAAGATAGTGTCTCCTGACTTTAAGTGCATGCACCACTACATACAACTCTTGGTCATGCATTGGCCAGTTGCGCTGTGCATTGGTCAATTTCTTAATTTCAAAAGCTATGGGCTTGCCATCTTGGCTCAAAACTGCCCTATGGCTATGCCACTAGCATCTATCTCTAACTCAAAGGGTTTTTGTGGATCTACCACTCTGAGTATAGGAGCCTCTGCAACAGCTTGTTTCAGAGTATCAAAACTATCTTGCTGCTCTTGCTTCCATACAAAGGGAACGTTGCCTTGAAGCAAGTTCATCGTAGGTGTTGTTATCGATGAATATGAAGAGATAAATTTATGATAAAATCGGAAAGTCCTAAAAATGATCGTAACTACCTTTCATCCTGAGAAGTAGGCCAAGATAATATAACTGAAACCTTCTTGGGATCCATCCGAACCAATATCAAATGCCCTAAATACTCTATCCTGGGAAGAAATAAATGAGTCTTCTCTGGATTAACATACAACTTATTTTCTTTTAACACCTTCAATACTAATCTCAGATGATTTTCATGCTCATGTGCATTCCTACTATACACTAACAAATCATCAACAAAATCAACAACACATTTGCCAATGAATGGTCGTAAAAATGTCATTCATTAACATCATAAATGTAGCTTGTGCATTAGTCAAACCAAATGGCATGACCAAATACTCATAATGTCCAAAACGTGTTCTAAAAGATGCCTTATGTACATCATGATCTCTTACTCTAATCTGATGGTAGCCACTTTTTAAATCAATTTTATTAAATACAACGTCTCCACCTAGAGCATCTAAAAGATCATCAATCCTGGGCATAGGATATCTATGTCTGATGGTAATCTTATTGAGTGTTCTGTAATCGACGCACATCCTATAAGATCCATCTTTCTTCTTCACTAGAAGAATTGATGCTGCAAAGGGTGAATAGCTAGGTCTAATCAACCCTTTCTAAAGGTACTCGTCCACCACCTTGCGGACTTCATTTTCCTCCTGCAAACTCATTCGAAATGGTGGCTGAGTAGTCAAACTCGCTCCCGATACCAATTTGATTCTATGCTCTATGTTCATTCAATCTTGAGCAGCTTCATAGGGGTTACCAATCACGTGTCTTGGAGATCTGGTTCTCCATGGATTAGCAGTCACCTCCCTTCATGCTCAAATTGATAAACATGCAAAGCAAAGTCAATGTCTCTTCCTCGCATGCCACTTCTTACTAAGTTTGACATCAAAACATGCTAGTCTCGCTATCTCGAAATCCAGTCTATCCTCATAGGTTTGGATCTAAATAGGTAAATCAACAACTCGTTGATCGCATGTCTCCATTCCCTTCCCATTGGCTAACTCTACTGTGTAGGCATACTCTGAGGACACAGTCTCTAGATTTAACTTCTTGACTAGGTGGGAGCTAATAACATTATGTGTTGATCTAGTGTCAAAGAGTACCTTGACAGGCTATCCTGCCACGACTCCCCTCATGACAATGAGTTATGTATCAGGAAGCACAACATCTGGCACATTAGAGACCTTCTTTGTGACTATCATAGGCACAACATCTACTGTGTAGGCATACTAGAGAAAGCACAACATCTGGCACAGTAGAGACCTTCTTTGTGACTGTCATAGCCACTATGATAGATGCTAACGGTGATGGAGGATCTCCAAACTCATCCTCTTCATCACTTCCTTTTTGTGTAGGATTTATGACTATGGTGGCAGCTATCTTCTTTTTCTTAGGACAATCCTTGAACAGGTGCACTCCAAGACATCCATAGCATAACCCTTCTTTCAGTGCCTTTTCTTTCTGCTAAGGGGTAAGTATAGACCTATTATAAGCTCTCAACCAAAGCAAACACTTTTCTCTTACCTCCTACAGCTGTCTTAATCATATGTATCTGCTTAGCCTCTCGAGAAGGTTGTGCACTAATCAAGCCAGGAGTTGGTATGTCAAAGGATCGAATGACCTTAGGCCATGAGGACCTCTAACCCTGGAAGCCTGTGCCCCTATGTCCATCCTCATAGACTAAAGCCATCTCCGTGGCATGTGCCAAGGACTGACATCGCTCCTTTCTCACCAAAGGTCTGATAGTTTCTTTAAGTCCTAAGATGAACTTTTGGACCTAAAGAAACTATCAGACCTTTGGTGGGAAAGGAGCGATGTCAGTCCTTGGCACAGGCCACGAAGATGGCTTTAGTCTATGAGGATGGACATAGGGGCACAGGCTTCCACGTTCAGAAGTCCTCATGGCCTAAGGTCATTCAATCCTTTCACACACCAACTCTTGGCTCGATTAGTGCACAACCTTCTCGAGAGGGATAGTATTAGGCACTTTAAGAAGCACCTCTCTATACCTATCTGTGTACTCCTGAACTGCTTGATTCTTCTTACTAATGAAAAACCAGGTGTCTAGATCTAGGCCTCTCGTCAGGTGGTACAAAATTATTGTAAAACAGGATCTTGAATTGATCCCAAGTCTCAGGTTCCTTCTTATCCTGTTCTATCTTACGCCACCACCTATGGGCAACGTCCATAAGATTATATGTAGCCTACTGAATTTTGTGCTTATCTTCCACAATATGACCCAAGCAAAAGCACTGCTCCCACTTGTTAAGCCACTGTTCAACAACATCAGCAATCCTAGCACTAGTCGAACCATGATATCTAGGTGGCTTAAGATCCTTAAGCTGCTTCTGGCCTCTCTAACTAGAATGCTATCTCTAGGAATTTCTGAAGTTTTGTGCTCATCTTGAACATCTACATCCATCCCTGGCAATTTAGGATTAGGCACCTCTTCCTCTTTCTTGGACCCACTGACGTGTGCCAAGATGTCACAAAGAGTGCTCTATCGTATCTATAGGGTGCTCCTCCATAGGTATACCTAGCTTAGAAGACACACGATTGGACAAACCCCATGTGTACATGACTTAGAGATGGGGATGATGGTATTGTGTCCATACTAGATGATAATGATGAATATTTTTTTATATTTTTTGGGTTTATATTTTTATGTCTTTAGAATAGAATGTTTTATGTAAACCTAAGTAAATAAATGGCAGGAAAACATAAACTAATCACAAGCCTTTGCTGAACTGAAAGAAAATAAGGTACCAAGAAAATTTTTAGTATGTTTTGAATGCGTGGATGCATATGCATACTAAATTTCTAAAAATTTCAGCAGCATAATGACAAAATTTTAAAACTCAAAAAAATTATACCAAGCAATTTCCATGATAATAGTGCCGATAGGCACAATCTAACTACAAATAGACCGAAAGGGGATTACACACCCTCACAATTTTATATTTTTCTCCTCTCTAACATGCAAGAAAATACTTACCTGTCCCTGTAAGAAGAATACATGCACTGCACAATAGGAATCCACGTCATAACTACATGTCTAGTCTAAGTATTATGCAAAATTGCATGCCTATATGCAACATGATGCAAAAAGAGAGCAACGATGCATATAAATTGACAAGAAACTTATCTGGAGGCTCAAAGAATAACTTGCAGGTATGTGCAAGTGCTGAAGATGGTCCACCCTTCATCAAAGTAGCTTGCCAATATGTCTCCAAGAGTCAATGCTTCAAAAAAAGGCTTGAAAGAGATTTGTTGAAGAGGTATGGTAAACTTCAAAATTTTGAACATGACAGGGACTGAATCCACTCTATGGAAAGATCTCTAAGAGGGCTTTCTAGAGCAAGAAGAAACGTAGAATTTGGATATAGATTGACCAAGTTATGGTCAAAATAGTGGAAGATGGATAGCACAAGTAGAAGAGTTCTTAACTAAGAATTCCAAACTGAATTCGATTTTGACTGGTGTAGACATATGCTCTAGGTACAAACATGCGCAAGAAGAGGGTACAAATCCCACATACAAGATTATGTGATCACCAAGTATATAGTAATGCACAGTTTCCTTCCTTTCCAAAGCAAAACACACAAAGTGCTTCCGTGTATACGCGCATCACCTGTGTAATCAAAATCAAATAAAAACTTGCTTACAGCATGCGCACTCTCTTCCCTCTTCTCTGCATGAGGACATCCTGATGGATTGGGGAGAGTTATGGACCACTGATCACGGGAAGACGTTTACGCGTGCAGCTCTGCGCTGAACATGGGCAAATAATCTTCAGAGGATCGTTCTCACGTTGAAAGCGCACATCATCCTCGTTAACTGTGCTTGGGGTCATATCGCTCCCTCGCTCTTGGTTTTAATCCCTTAGCACCTCTTCCAAAAGCAATCATAATGACCACCCAAAAGCTTCCACATAACACAAATGCCAACCAAAACGATGACGCGTGATGACAAAGTTGTTGCCCGGAAAAATGAAAAACAAACGCCCCCAAGAAAGTATCGCTCTGATACCAATTGTAAGAAATCACTTGAAAGATGTGTGTGTGACTCTCCTTCTATCCATATATACCCTCTTGTACTCTAAAAATAGCAATGATATACTACTAAAAATAGCAATGATCTGGAATAGTCTAGTGTGAACATGTGACCATCATGCAACACTTATTCCCATTACTACCAAAGCAGTTCTCATTACTACCAAAGTAACTTAGGGTATCCCCCGAGCTTGGGACCTTGGCTAGTTGGCCATTGTCCCTCACACACATGGATTTATCCCTATGGATCAATGTGAATTGATCCCTGTGGATCGATGTCTGATAATGGTTGGTGCAAACTTTGCAAGATAACAAATTAGATGCACGTTTGTCATATCATACTCGTTCAGGCTCTCATAATGCTTCTTTTGCATCAGATTGCTATGCTATGGTTTCCTCTAGTCTTTGTGATGAGAATGATCCTATTTTGTTTGATGAACCACAAAATTAAAAAAATTAGATGGCTACTATGCAATCAGAATATGATGCTATGATGAAAATGGTATTTGGTCTTTATGTGACTTGCCTTCTGGCAAGAAGGCCATTGGCACTAAGTGGTTATACGAGTTGAAGCGTAAGCCTAATGGAAGAGTTGATATGTATAAGGCTAGGCTTGTTGCAAAAGGTTATGCTCAAGAAATAGGCATTGATTTTGATGAGACCTATGCATCTAAATGATGAATGACTATTGTTCATAGCATCTGTGTATTTGTAGCTCAACTACTCCGGTTTTGTTTTCAAATGGTTCTCTGGTTTTAATCTGTGTGGCCCCAAGCCTTTTAAAGTCCCAGTTTGGGTAGAATTGCCTAACCTCCCTGTCGACTTCTATCCCTGGATTAAAGGTCTTTGCTCCTTGATTGGTAATGTGTTAGGACAGAGACGAAGGGGTGGCATGAACCCTAAGTGGGACCCTCAGGTGCTTGTTGAAATTGATATGAATAACCCTATTAAGTCCTCCTTGAAAATTAATGATTCTGATGGAAAATGTCTTCATGAGCAGAAAGTAAACTATAAAAATCTGCCTAATGCATGTTTTGTTGATATATTTAGGTAGTGATGTGTGTGAACACTCTAGGGCCGCCCTGGCACTTTTTTCCCTCTTCAGGAGTTTTTTTCACCTGGCTTGTATATACACCTATAGCCCTAATGGGTTACTTCTCTTTGTACATTCTCTAGTAATACATTCAGTATTGTGTCTTGTGCTCCAAGCTTCTTCTTCTTCCTTGTGCTGTTCTAGCTCCAATAATTGGTATTAGAGCAGGTCGCCGCTTCATCTAGGGCATCGTTGACACCTCTCTGATTGCAGTCTCAGAATCGCACAAATTTTGGTAAGCATACTCAACATGTTTCCGAGATCAAGACAGCTTCGCTATGTGGTGCCGAAATCGCGATCTGAGCTTGTTTTGGCCTTCGAACGCACTATCACAGTGTTTGTTTAGGCTATTTCATCTTTTTGTGCCAAAGGTATATACCAATTTTGGTTCGCCAATATAAGCGTCTCAAAGTCTGCTACAAGTTTAGCAGAATTTATTTGGGCAATTTTGTTCAACTTTTTGAGATACAATCAATTTTCTGCATCAAGGTATTTTAGTCACTGGCCATGGCTGAAAGTAGTGATGTATTCTGTATGTTGGTTGTTGAGGATAAGTTGGATGGTACCAACTAGCCATTATGGGCTTATATGATGCAACATGTGTTGCAAAAGGACTGTGGAACATTGCGTAGGGTGTTGAAAAACGTCCTATCACACCTGCAAGTGTTACAACTGTAGGTACTGAAGCTGATGTAGAAGGTGTCGAAGATGATGATATTCTGCATATTCCTATTTGTGCTGCTGTTTTTGTTGCACCTACTATAGAGCAAATTCGTTGGGATGGCAAAGATTCCCAGGCACATGCACTGATAGCTTTGTCTATCAAATGTGCCATTATTCCTTACATTCGCTCTTGTAGAACAGCTAAGGATGCTTGGGATACACTTACCACATTGTACCAAGCTAGGAATGAGGCTCGTGTTGCTTACCTCCAAAAACAGTTGGAGAGTGAGCACATGAATGCAGGTGATTCTATGGACAATTTTCTAACAAAGATCAAAGACTTGAAGGAACAATTGATTTCTGCTAATGAAGTTATACCAAATAGCTCACTTGTGCAGACCGTTCTAAATGGTCTTCCTGATTCATATCAGAATTTTGCTTCTACTCTCCGGTTGATGATGAACGACAATCCAAATGACTTTTCATTTGAGGAGTTAGTCTCTATTCTTTTACACGAAGATCAGTCGAGGTAGAACAGGTCCATTATGCGTGTTGTAGATCAAGCTTTCCTGGCTAGTCGAAAGGGCAAAGGAAAATGGAGCTCTTCAACTAGTAAGCAGAAATCTGTTAATTCTGTACAAACGAAGAAGGAAGACAAAGATGAGAAGAAATAAAAAAAGCAGAAATTGTTTTGCAAGTACTGTAAAGGAAACAATCATATCATAAAGAATTTTCCTAAACTCGTTGCAAAAGAGGCAAAGAAAAAAGAGGCAAGAATGGTTGTTGTAGAGGGCTCCACTCCAAAAGTAGACTCTGCTAACCTTATGTAGGATGAAGAATGGGCGTTCACTACTGTTTGCAATTTTGATCCATCTTCTCATGAATAGTGCATGTCTGTAGTAGACTCAGATGTTTAATACTTTGATAGTGGGGCGACCAAATATATTACCTTGTAGTGTGGTTTCTTCTCTTCACTCGAGCCTGCCCCTATTGAATACTATCACATGTGCCAACAACTCCTCTTATCCTGTCAGCATGTAAAATGAGCACCCTCCATTCTAATCGGGGGGGGGGGGGGGGGGGGATTTTGGCTGAAAATATGTCAGCATGTAAAATGAGCACCCTCCATTCTAATCGGGGGGGGGGGGATATATGTCTTCTGATTTTAATGCATTTTTGGCTGAACGTGGGATAAAACACTAGTGTACGGTGCTGTATACACCTCAACAGAATGGAGTTGCTAAACGAAAGAATAGGTCACTCATGGAGATAGCGAGGTGTATGGTCAAGAGTCAAGCCTTACCACATACTTTCTGACTTGAGACTGTTATGTGTGCAACATATGTACTTAATAGGTGTCCCACTAAAGCACTGCAGTCGATCACTCGATATGAGGCTTAGCATCATCGCAAGCCATATGTTGCTCATCTGCATGTTTTTGGTTGTCTAGCATATGCATTAGTGCCTGAATAACATCGCAAAAAATTGGATGATAAAGCAATAAAATGTATTTTTATTGGGTACAGTTCTGAAAGTAAAGGCTATCGTCTGTAGCATCCATATACTAAATGCATTCTGGTTATCCGTGATGTTATTTTTGTGGAAGATGCTATTCAACCATTGCTTTCATGTACTAAGGAGACATATGTTAGCTCCAAAGACATGTATGATACTTTGCTGCCTCTTTTTACAGGTGGATAGTCTAGTGTTGGTCCTAATGAGGAAACTTCTCAACCTTTGTAGGTTTCACGTGATGATTCAGATCATTCCATTTCTGATGCAGATTTACATGATGCACTTGTTGATGAGAGAGTTGATATTGAGTAGACAAATACTATGCCAAAATGGTTGGCGAAGACTTTGCATGACATCAAATTAGATGCACCTCTGTCATATCGTACTCGGTCAGGGTCTCATAGTGCCTCTTTTGCATCAGATTCCGTCTAACCAACACCCAAATCAGCAATAAGGCATCTGAGCCACACACACTCAACAGTCACTATGAAAGCTTCCCTATACTCACTCTCACAGATGGAAGTGGCCACAGTAGGCTGCTTCTTGCTCAACCAAGATATACATGAGCTACCAAGCATGAAGCAAAAACCACTAGTGGACACACGAGTGTCATACCAACCAGCCCAATCAGAGTTAGAAAAAGCATGCAAATATGGCGTAGTGATCCCGCCTTGGGATAAAACAACCCAAGTAGTCGAGTACCACTCAAATAGCGAAAGATGCACTTAATTGCCTGCCAATGCTTGACTCCTGGGCAATGCATAAACCTGCTCGTTTGTGAGACAACAAACTGAATATCTGGCTGAGTAATGCATAAGTAAATCAAGCATTCAACATCTCGGTGATAGAGAATAGCATCAGATGTATCTCCAGCATCATGAAGACTCAATTATAAAGCTGTCTTCAGAGGAGTGGCAATAGGCTTACAGTCTTCAAGGCCAAAACATTGCAATAATGTGTCAATATATTTCGTTTGACACAAAGCCATTCCACCATCAACTTGCATAAATTGAATGCCCAAATAGTGATGCAAAGGCCCCAAATCAGACATCTCAAATGAGGCATGCAAATCAGCCTTGAAATCAGCAATACGCTTCTCAATAGGACCACTGAGCAGCATGTCGTCAACATAGACAACAATGATCAGAAGCACATCATAGCATGCTTAACATATAAGGTGCTTTCAGTCGGACTATTCTCAAAACCATGTGCAATCAGATAGGCATGTATCTTCTCATACCAAGCACGTGGTGCTTGCTTTAAACCATATAATGCCTTCTTTACCCTGCACACCTGGTTTTCATGTCCTTTCTGCACAAAGCCACAGGGCTGAAAAACATACACTTCTTCATGCAAGTCACCATTCAAAAATGTTGTTTTAATGTCCAACTGATGTACATTCCAACCATGATGAGCTGCAAGTGCACAGATGCTCCGAACAATAGTCATACGGCATGTAGGTGCAAAGGTCTTATCAAAATCAATGCCTCTTTCCTGTGCATAACCCTTTGCAACAAGCCTAACCTTATACCTGTCAACTCTACCTTCCGGTTTACGCTTCAACTTGTATACCCACTTAGTGCCAATGGCCTTCTTGCCAAGAGGCAAGTCACATAAAGACCAAGTACCATTCTTCATTATAGCATCATATTCAGATTGCATAGCAGCCATCCAATTTTCTGAATTTTGTGCTTCGTCAAACGAAACAGGCTCATTCTCATCACAGAGACTAGACGCAGCCATAGGATAGTAATCTGATGCAGAAGAGGTACTATGAGGGCCTGAATGACTATGATATGACAGAGGTGCATCTAATTTGCTGTCACGCAAAGTCTGCACCAGCCATTTTGGCATAGTTTTTGCTTGCTCAATATCAGCTCTCTCATCAACTAGTGCATCATGTAAAACTGCATCAGAAATGGAATGATTTGCATCATCACATGAAATCGACAAGGCTGAGAAGTTGCCTCATTGGGACCAGCACTAGACTGTCCACCTGTAAAAAGAGGCTGCAAAGTATCATACATGTCTTCGGAGCTAACAGATGTCTTCTTAGTACATGAAAGCAACATCTGAATAGCATCTTCCACAAAAACAACATCACGACTAACCAAAATGAGTTTAGTCTATGGATGATACAGACGATAGCCTTTACTTTCAAAACTGTACCCAACAAAAATACATTTTACTACTTTATCATCCAATTTTCTGCGATGTTGTTCAGGCACTAATGTATATGCCAAACAACCAAAAACACGCAGATGAGCAACAGATGGCTTGTGATCATGCCAAACCTCATATGGAGTGATAGACTGCAACGCTTTAGTGGGACACATGTTTAGTACATATGCTGCACACATGACAGCCTCAAGCCAAAAACTATGTGGTAAAGTGTGACTCTTGACCATACACCTCGCCATCTCCATGAGTGACCTGTTCTTTTGTTCAGCAACTCCATTCTGTTTCGGTGTATACGGCACTGTACATTGGTGTTTTATCCCACGTTCAACCAGAAATGCATTAAAATCAGAAGATATATATTCCCCCCCTCGATCAGAACGGAGGGTGCCCATTTTACATGCTGACATATTTTCAACCAAAACCAAAAACTGTTTGAAGCACATGAACACTTCAGACTTTGCCTTCAATGGATATACCCATGCATGCTTGGAAAAATCATCGATGAAAGTCACGAAGTAAAGATAATTCCCAAAAGAAGGTGTCTGCATAGGACCACAGACATCACTATGTACAAGCTGCAATTTCAAATAGCCCAAACTGAACCATCTTTTGGAAAGGCTGAACGCTACATTTTGCCCAAATACAACCTTCACAATCATGTTTTTCCAGGTACCTCAAGTTTGGGCAAAGAGAACACCATTTCAGATTTCTGGAGGCATAACAAACTAGAAGCATGCATGCAAAAGCTTTGCATCTGACATAGCATGAGAATCATTTACTGCACATGCCAAATCATTTATAGATCTTTCATAGTCTATGAGCTTATACAACCCACGACATAAAATGCCAGAAGCAATTAATCACATCGCCATTTGACAAATCATGAATTGTACACCTATCATCAACAAATTTCACAACCAAGCCAATCTTGGCTAATGCAGAAACTGATAACAGGTTCTTCTTGATCCCTGGCACAAATAAAGCATCTGACAAAGTGAAAGAACTACCATCAGCAGTAGTCAAAATGATCTTACCAACTCCCATAACAGGATAAGAGGAGTTGTTGGTGCATGTAACAGTATTCCCTGTAGGGGTAGGCTCGAGTGAAGAGAAGAAACTGCACTACGAGGTAATATGTTTGGTCGCCCCACGAAATACCAAACATCTGAGTCTACTGCAGACATGCACTGCTTATGAGAAGATGGTTCAAAACTGCAGACAATAGTAAACACCCATTCTTCTTCCTGCACAAGATTAGCACACTCTGTTTTTGGTGTAGAGGCCTCTGCAACAACCATTCTAGCCTCTTTCTTCTTTGCCTCTTTAGCACCCAGTTTTGGATAGTTCTTTATGATATGATCATTCCCTTTACAGTACTTACAAAACACTTTCTGCTTTTCTGAGTTCTTCTCATCTTTATCTTCCTTCTTCGAATGTGAAAAATTAGCAAATTTCTGCTTACTAGTTGAAGAGCTCCATTTTCCTTTGCCCTTTTGACTAGCTAGGAAAGCTTGATCTGCAACTCGCATAATGGACCTGTTTTGCCTGGACTGATCTTCCTGCAACATAACAGAGACTAACTCCTCAAATGATAAGGCATTTGGATTGCCTTTCATCATCAACCGAAGAGCAGAAGCAAAACTCTGATATGAATCAGGAAGACCATTCAGAACGGTCTGCACAAGTGAGCTATCTCGTAAAAACCTCATCAGCAAAAATCAACTATTCCTTCAAGTCTTTGATCTTCGTTAGGAAATTGTCCATAGAATCACCTTCATTCATGTGCTCACTCTCGAACTGTTTTTGGAGGTAAGCAACACGAGCCTCATTCCTAGCTTGGTACAATTGTGGTAAGTGTATCCCAAGCATCCTTAACTATTCTGGAAAAGCGAATGTGAGGAATAATGGCACGTTTGATAGACAAAGCTATCAATGCATGTGCCTGGGCATCTCTGCCATCTCAGGAATTTTCTGTGCAATAGGTGAAGCAGAAACCGCAACACGAACAGGAATATGGAGAATACCATCATCTTCGACACCTTTTGCATCAGCTTCAGTACTTGCAGTTGTAACTGTTGCAGGTGTTATAGGACGTTTTTCGACACCCTGCACAATGTTCCATAGTCCTTTTGCAACCAGCACATGTCGCATCATATAAGCCCATAACGGGTAGTTGGTACCATCCAACTTATCCTCAACAGCCAACATATGGAATACATCACTGCTTTCAGCCATGGCCGCTGACTAAAATACCTTGATGCAAAAAATTGATTGAATCTCAAAAAGTTGAACAGAACTATCGAGATGAATTCTGCTAAACCTGTAGTAGACTTTGAGACGCTTATACTGGCGAACAGAAACTGGTATATACCTTTGGCACAAAAAGATGAATTAGCCTGCATAAGCGCTATGATAGTGCGTTCGAAGGCTGAAACGTGCTCAGATCGCGATTTCGGCACCATAAAATGAAGCCGTTTTGATCTCGAAAACACGTTGAGTATGCTCACCAAAATTCATGCGATTTTGAGACTGCAAACAGAGGAGTGTGGACGGTGCCCTAGATGAAGCGACGACGTGCTCTGATACCAATTGTTGGAGATAGATGTCTGCGGAAGCACACGCACAGCACAAGGAAGAAGAAGAAGCTTGGAGCACAACACATAATACTGAATGTATTACTAGAGAATGTACAAAGATAAGTAGCCCATTAGGGCAATGGGCGTATATACAAGCCGAGGGAAAAAAACCTCATAAAGAGGGAAAAAAGTGCCCCGGCGGTCCGAGTGTGTTCACACACATCACTACCTAAATATATCAATAAGCACTTGTGCAGGCAATTTGGTCCTTTTGTGCCAAACATATATACAAGTTCCGGTTACCTAGTATAAGTGCCTCAAAGTTTGCTACAGGTTTAACAGAGCTCGACAAGGCAATTCTATTCAACATTTTGAGATATAATCATTTTTCTACATTAGGGTATTTTAATCAGTGGTCGTGGTTGAAAGCAATGATGTACTATGTATGTTGGCTGTTGAGGACAAGTTGGATGGCACTAGTTACCCACTATGGGCATACATGATGTTGTTGGTGTACTTTATCCAACCCTAATGCTTGATCATTCATAAATATAAAGCATTACTTATGCGCACTCTCAATAAGAGATACATAGAAACATGCTCTTGTAAAATCTTGAAAAGTAAAAGTCTCCGAAGAAACTCGTGGCCATGTTAGGCATGAATTACAACTTGAGTTAGGAGTAATTGATTAGTTAGATGATTCCTCAACTTTAGGGGAACTTTTAGGTACAATTCCTCCAAGATTTGAATTCAAATATCACTATATAAATACATGTGTAGTTGAAGATCAAGGGCAGCACTTTGAGCTTCATTCTGAAAAGATTTTGATCAAGCACTAAGCGACAAGTGAAGCACACATTGTGCTCCTCCTTCTCAATCTTCATGTCCATTCATATCATGTACAGTATGTTCAATACAGACCGATTTTCAAGCTATACTTTGAAGTAGTTCTTATTTGCTACTACAAGTTCATATTCTCATTTTTTTTAATCAACTTCAGTGAGTGAGTATGTATACTTGATCTTTTGTTGAGCTTTAAATTGGGATAGGTAATTTGATAATTCTATTTTCATGTACCAATTTTCTAATCATTTGTTTATTACTCTGTAAACCATATTCATTTGAAGTTGACTAGGTATACTGGCAAGGTAACTCCTAAAATGTTGGGATGATACCTGTATGTTCCTAGATTGATTTCTCTCAATATGGTTCATAAAAAATCATCAAATTTGTTGATTTAGATTCATTATCTATCTAATTAAAAGTGTGCAAAAGATCTCTGTTCAATTTGTAGCAGTCTGTGAGCTCTGAGTTAATTTCCAGAGTGCAATCCATCCCAAAATAGTAATTTTTTTGCTTCATCCATTTTGTATGAACTAGTCTGTTTTGATGAATCAATTTGAGATTGATACTCCAAAAGTGACTAGGATGGTTTATATGCATCCTTAACAAGCACAAGGTGTCTACTTATCATCTCTGAAGTTACCTTGGCAGGTGTAGAGCAGGTTTTGCAGCACCAAGCACATCTTTGGAGTGTATCACCCATCTTCCTTTGTAGTGGTATGAGAGCAAAGATAAATCAATATGGGAGATGGATTTCCATCCATCATTGACAAATCAGATAGAAACAACTACTCAGCCTAGTCTTTGAGGATGGAGGCCTACCTTCAAGGGAGAAATCTATTTGGATACATATCTGAAGATGAAGTCATGCCAACAATGAGAAGCAAAGGACAACCATCACATGAAGAGTAAGAAAGGCTTACAACTTGGTGCTCAAAGGATGCACTAGCCAGGTCCTACATCTTAAACTCAATCTTTGATTTTCTCTTACCTCATGTAAAAGGATGTAAGACCTCAAGAGAAACATGGAAAGCACTTGCTTCCTTCTTCTCTTCAAGGACCGCAAGGAAGAACTAGCTATGGATGGAGTTTACTACCTTGAAGAAAATTCCCAAGCAAAGTGTGACACTGACTGTCACCAAAATGAAGGAGATCTCTGATAAGTTAAGAACCATTCAAGAGGTGATTGAAGAAGAGAAAATCATAAGGCAAATCATCAATGGAATGAAGGCTGATGACAAGTGGGAATCTTTCACAACTTCCATGGACCAATACATGGACATGCAAGTGCTTAACCTCAACACTATCATGGGCCAACTCTTCACACATGAAGCAAAGATAAGCAAGAATGGTGAATCCTCAAGAGGTAATCAGTCTTTTGCCTTATACACTAATAAAGCTAAAGCTCAAGATAAGTCAAAGTCTAAGAAGAATGAAAATGAAGGTAGTTCTTTCCAAGCCAACTTCATAGGTAGAGGAAAAGCTAGAGGAAGAGGCAGAGGAGGAAAGCAAGGCAAGGGGAGACCCAAAACATCTCAATCTTGTAAAATTTATGGTTACTATAATCATACCACTAAGTAATGTTACAAGAACCCAAGAAATTCCAAAGGAAGAGGATTGAATAGAGGTGGCTATGGATCAAATAGAGGTAGGTACAATGGAGGATACAACAACTACCTCAACAATAATAATCATCAAAATGGATATAAAGGAAGAAAGGATTACAACAACTACATTGAAGATCAAAGTCAAGAAGACTCACTAATCCTCATGAACCTACCATTAAAGCAGGGTAAGGATGATGATCATGTTTTCTATATTGACTCAGATTGCTCAAATCATGTGTTAAGAAATGTAGCATTGCTCTTTGATTTAGAAGATCCCAAAAATAAACATGGAAGTGCAAATAGGTGATGATACAAGACATTCCATGGAGAAAGTGGGTAATGTCAAGACATCAGATGGCAACATGAATCTTCTAAGCAAGGTTTTGTATGTACCTACCATAACCAGAAATTTGATAAGTGTTGGAAAAATTGTGGAGAAAGGATTGCAAGTTATGTTTACAAGGCATGAGCATATGTGGAAGACCCCAAGCAAGGATTTAGAAGAATTGCCAAGGGAGAAAAGACAAGAAAACTCTTCACCTTTGAAGTGGAGGACATCAAGAACATAGCATTATTTAGGTATGGATCTCAAACAGTTTTTGAATTGGAGGTATCGCACAAAAGGCTTGCTCATATTGGTTAGAGAACTTTGAAACAAATTTGTAGGGATCAAAGTGTACTTGGGTTGCCCAACATCACAAAACAACATATGATATACAAGTGTGGAGCTTGTCAATTTGGCAAAGCTCATAGACAACCCTTCAACTGAAAAGGCAATATCTATCAAGAATTATTGGATCTTGTCCACACAGATGTGTGGGATCCAAGCAAAGAACCTTCTATTTCAGGTTCAAAATATTATGTATCTTTTATTGATGATTGTAGCAGATGGACAATTATGTACTTTATGAAGCATAAATATGAAGTCTTCGATTGTTCAAAGACTATCTTGCTCTTGTAGAAAATCAAATAGGTAGATGTTTGAAGAAGCTCATATCAGATGGTGGTGGAGAATACTTCTCAACTAAATTTAATGCTTTTCTACAAGAAAGAGGTATCAAAAGAGAGGTAACAACTAGATACACGCCTGAACTCAATGGAGTAGTTAAAAGAATGAACAAAACAATAGCTGAGGCAGCCAAATCCATGCTCAATGAAAAGGGTTTACCCAATTATCTTTGGACAGAGGCTATATCAACAGCCACATACCTTTAAATAGACTTCCATCAAATTCTTTAGATAGTATGACTCCCTATGAGGTATGGAATGGAAGAAGGCCAAGTCTAGAGCGTTGCAAAATCTTTGGATGTTTAACTTATGCTCACATACCTTCTCAAGTACGAGGGAAATTGGATCCCAAAGCAGAGAAGTGCATCTTTATTGGATATAATCAAAACTGAAAAGGATACAGATTGTATACTCTCTCTAACAAAGGCTTTTTAGTTAGTAGGGATGTAGTCCTTGATGAAAACAAATCTTGGTTTGATGATGATAGGAAAGTGAAGCTACCCTATGACTTGGAAGAAGACTTTCCATCTCTTCCAACAAAGTAACCAAAGCATCTTGAAGCTAGTGACTCCGAAGATGACTTGACGGAGTTAGAGAAATTGAAGCTATGGAAGAACAAAGGAAAGGATAAGGTGCAATAGTTAGCTCAAGGATCTGAAAGCTCTCGTCAACCACTCAAAAGATCAATGAGAGAGACGAAGAAACCGGAGAGATATGGATTTGATACCTCTTTAGTCACAAAGCATTCAATTTATATGGCTAAGGACTCCAACAATGAAGAACCAACCTCATATGAAGAAGCTCAAAGCAAGAAGGAATGGTGAGAAGCAATGGATGAAGAAATTGAAGCCCTTATGGACAATGACACATGGGAACTTGTTCCTAGTAACCCATGAATGAAGGTAAAGGTGGATTTATGAAATAAAAAGCAATTCATATGGTAGTATTAATAGATACAAGGCAAGGTTAGTATCCAAAGGATTTGGCCAAACTCATGGCATAGACTACGAAGAGATCTTCTCACCCGTTGCTAAAATGCCTACCATTAGAGTACTTGTTAGCATTGTTGCATCTAGGAATTGGAAGTTGTATCATCTAGATGTAAAAAATGCATTTCTAATTGGTTGGATTTCAGAGGAAGTTTATATGGCACAACCACCTAGTTATGAAGATGCACATCCTCCAAATTATTTATGCAAATTGAAGAAGGCTATGTATGATTTGAAGCAAGCTCCAAGAGCTTGGAATCACAGATTAGTTGCCTACTTGCAAGACCAAGGATTCAAAGCTAGCAAAGCAGACACATCCTTATTCATCAAGAGGAATGCATCAAAAATTATATATCTCTTTGTATATGTATATGACATTATGTTACAAGGAAATGATGTCAGTGGGATTAAACTGGTAAAGGCTGAAATGGATGAATTCAAGATCAGTGATCTTGGACCTCTTACTTATTTTCTTGGACTTGAACTTGTCTATACAAATTTTGATATCTACATCACTCAAAGGAACGATGTGCATGACATGCTTTCTAAATTTAAAATGGAGAATACTAAGTGTGTAGGTACACCCATGGAGTTGAATCATAAGCTAAGTGCTTATGATGGAGAACCTATTGAAGATATCGCAAGCTATCAAAGCTTGGTAGGAAGCTTGAACTATGCAACTCTCACAAGGGTGGACATAAGATATAGTGTTAGCATACTCAATCAATTTATGCACACACCAAGAAGGCCACACATGGAAGCAACCAAGAGAGTGCTCAAATACTTTATTGGCACCATCAATGAAGGGATTTTCTACCCCTTCACCTCTGAAATTGATATCAAGCTTTATTCAGATGCAGATTGGGTTGGTTCAAAGGATGACATGAAGAGTACTTCAAGATATTTATCATTTGCAAGATCAAAACTAATTTCTTGGTTTTCAAAGAAGCAACCAACTCTTGCTCTCTTATCTACTGAAGCAAAATATAGAGGATTGACAAATGCAACACAAGCAGCTATGTGGTTAAAATGTTTATACTCTAATTTGGGGTTACATACCTTAACTCCTCATATTTTTGTGATAATACAAGTTCACTTCACTTCAGCTATCCAATTTACCATCCTAGAACCACACATATTGAAGTCCATTATCATTATTGTTAGGCCGCCGGATTGGCATCATGTAATTTATATTTTCCTATACCGCACGTACCGAAAGGTCGTAGCGAAGTGTTGTACCCTTTTTATCAATCAATGAAGAGACATTACGATGGTTCTCCGGTAGAGAGGAGACGGGATCGCCAGACTGTCTGTCTGGGCGATTTGCGATCCTGCGGAGACGTCGAAGTGCAGATTCCAGTAACTCTGAGTACTGTTACTTTACCTTGTAGACTTACATTAATTTCTGATTAACACAGTAATGTTCGTTGGCGATAATAAGTCCGTGCGACGATAATTATTACTCTCTGCATTACATACTGTGAAAAGCCTAACCGGAATATGAACAGTAATACTGTGTAGAAGACATTATACTGGATAATAACGTACTGCTTGTTTGATAAGTTAACTGGGAAAAATAAGATACAGGGCCTCTGAATTATCATACCCCTACCATCCCCAAGAACCCGAAAAGAGATTAAAAGTGGACTTGACGGTAGTCTTCCCTTTTAACACTGGCGCCATCTGTAGGAAGATGGCAATTGATTAAGAAATCAGTAAAGGTAGAGCAGCACGTAAGGCAAGCGATACAGAGGTGATATATGCGAGTCTTATTAGAAGTATAGAAGAGACCAGCACCCCTGGGCAGTTTCAAATCTATTAGGACACTCACAAGCGGTATAAGTGATTCCGGTACCAGTTCGGTGACACATGAGGAATTTTCGGTAAATTTCGGTGTGATTCAGGTGCATTCTGAAGAGGGTACAGTAACTTATGAGTGTACAGAGACACAGTGCGCAGTTGGTTCGACACCATCTGGTCAGAATTCAAACATTTCCGATGATAATGTGGTGGTACCAAGTGAGATTGTTTCCGGTGAAAAGACAACTTGGTGCGGTGAAAGTTCGACAAGTTCCGCTGGTAGTTCGGTGCCACTTAGTGGGAGTCTGAAGTTTTTCGGTGATACTGCAGTACTACCTAGTGGATCCTTGTTACGCTTTGCCTACTCTTGATACTGAAGCTGAGGACAGACTATTTGATTTGGAGATGCGTAAGAGATTGAACGCTATTTTCGAGCCAGAAGGTGAGCAGTCTGATAATACAGATTCCGAAGGACAAGGCACACCCCCTCAAAACTCAAGAAACAACAGCGGTACCAATATTAGCACCATGAGTGGTCAACAACAGCAACAACCACATTCAGTCATCCCACCTTGCCCGGTTCCAACAAGGGTGACTTACACAAAGTTTGATGGATTTCCGGGTGACGATCCTGATGCACATGTGCGCACGTTTGAGATCAGTTATGCAGTATTAAACCACCCACCTGACCCGGCATACAAGGCCATCGTATTTCAGGCTACATTGGTCAATGAACCAACGAGGTGGCTAACAGAGTATGATATCAACCATTTCGTTAACTATGATGATGTGAGAGATGCGTTTTTACACAGGTTCCGGTTGAAGAAGAATCCTGCCGAAATCTTCGACTATTTGCAGAACAATCGACAGAAGCCGCACCATACTGTTCAGGAATATGCAACATTGTTTGGAACCCACTTACAACAACTGCCTCCGGCACATGCTAATCTACCGAATGATGTTATAACCCAGTGGTTCATTAATGGGCTCACTCCACAGTTAAGACAAATAACGATCATCCGCTATGTGGGTGCTATGACACTGGATGCTGTTATTGCGATGGCCCTACAACTAGAGCATAAAGTTGGGGGATTCACCGAAGAGTTGGAGTGGCTGAAGGCTAGTAAGAACGTAACAGATGATCTAGCTAAACAGATGTATTGCACCAAGTGCAAAAATCCAAGGCACACCAGTGCTACATGTGCCCTTAACCAGATGTATTGTGCTATCTGCAACACAACAGGACACTCAATGGAAAATTGCGCGTATAATGCCAAGGTGCAGGGGCGAGCAGCTGTAAATGCCATCATACAAGAACCAGGTCAGCCAGCAGCCCATTACGTGCCACCACAGATGCGAATCAATCAGTCACAAGGATATCAGAATTCTAGGGATCAACGGAACACCAATTTTAATTCAAATCAATGGCAGACAGGTACATCAGCGGAAGGTACTTCTCTTCCACCACTTCGATGTCATTTTTGCGACGAGATTGGCCACATTCGTAGATTCTGCAAGGATGCAGCAGAGTACGACAAAAGGAAGGAGCGACAGAATCCAATGACCAACATGGTCTATATTTCACCAGTTGAATCACAAGCAGCAACGGTTCATACTCGATCGGGTAAGCAGTTACAACCCGCCGCTGAGGTGTTCGAGCCCGGTATCCGCGAGCAGCAATGAATGTATACAAGGGCTAGTCAATGGACAGCCAAAGAGCCAATGGTGTTTCCTGATCCAATTCCGGTAACACGGGTTCCTGCCTAAGGCCAAAGCAAATGAACAAACTACTTCCCTAGCAACAGTAGAATCATCATCAAAATCGGTGAGAAGTACGATCCAAACAGATCAGGTATGGGATATTCTAGACAAGGCTTCAATTACACTCTCTTTGGGATAATTGCTCGCCTTAGTGCCAAGAGTCAGGCAACAATTCCAGCAACAAGTTAGTCCTGGATCTTCCTGTACTCCGATGACTGCCACAATACAACCGAAAGCTGATTCTACGGTGGATCATTCAGTTCCATTGATCACTGTCTGGCATAAAAATCACAAGATTACTCAAGTGCTAATTGATGGCGGTTCAGGTGTGAATATAGCAACGGCAGCACTCTGCAAGCAATTGGGGTGGACCCAAATCGAGCCCGTACAATTTTTTGTACGAATGGCAGACCAATCCCGAGTCCATCTGGTGGGACTAGTACAAAATATTCGGATTACCTTGCAGGGTATCACGTTTAAAATGACTTTTATAGTTCTCGAACCACCAGAATCTAGCCTCGACTACAATCTACTTTTCGATCGACCATGGTTGAAACAAGCCAAAGAGGTACAGGATTGATCCGCGCAGGAGTTAACTTTCAAAGATAACCACCTAAAATATGTAGTCAAATTGGATGCCATGCAACCCTGCGAGCTTCATGCAAGACCATATGTAGCGGAGCCGGTCCACATATTGGAAGGCTTATCTTACGACAAGGAAGAGGCATTTCTAAAGACCAATAAGGATCTGATCTCATTAGGTACTGTAGATCTCCAGTCGATCACAGACCGGATGCTACAACCCTTGACGTTAATTGTCAAACAATAATTTCTAGATGTTTATCGGATATTTGTACTCCTTGAGATTCATAAACTCGTCGAATTTGATCGATTAAAACTACTTGGTTGGTTACCGGCGGAAGCCAATAACCGTAAGCGGAACGGCCATCGGCAAGGCGGATCATCCTACGTCCCGGCGTGTGAAGAGATGTATGTAAAAGAGAGCTGTTGGCGGATGGAGAGGGATTCGAACCCCCGGTATTTTTCCGAAAATCATTCCGGATAACGCTTGCATCCCCTGTCTTACAACGGCTGCTGGCACAGAGTTAGCCGATGCTTATTCCTCAGATACCGTCAGTTCTTCTTCTCCGAGAAAAGGAGTTTACGACCCGTGGGAAGTGGAGTCGGGCTACTTGCATAGTGGTACCAAGGACCGGAGATGCAGCTGCAGATGATAGTGTTGCTAAGGATGGAGCCACCTTACATCAACTTTTGCAGTCAATTGATGATCTGGTAAAACCTCAACAATTTTATGTGCCGGAAGATCAGTTAGTAACATATAATTTGGGTGATGAGGTCAACCTGCGACCCGTTAAGATTAAGGCAGGATTATCGAAGACATTTCAAGATGATTTGATACGACTACTGCGGGAGTTCTCCGATGTTTTTGCTTGGGACTATCGCAATATGAAAGGTCTTAATCTGCAAATCTATCAACATCGAGTAGTGTTCAAACAGGAAGCGAAGCCAATCAAACAGTCCAGTTACCGAATGAACCCTAATTATGCAGCACAGATCAAAGCAGAACTCGATCGGTTACTGAAGGTGGGATTCATCATACCAATCGAGCATGCTGAATGGATATCTCTAATCGTGATTGTTCCGAAGAAAAATAAACAGCTGCGCATCTATGTTGATTATTGGAAACTGAATGCTACTACTGTACTGGATCCATTTCCTCTCCCCTTTCTGGACACAATGCTCGACCGGGTGGCAAGGCACGAGATGTATTCATTTTTGGATGGTTACAGTGGTTATAACAAGGTGAGGATGGCAGAACAGGACATACCTAAAACAGCCTTTATCACAAACTGGGGTGTTTATGCTTGTACGGTAATGTGGTTTGGGTTAAGGAATGCTCCAAGTACGTTTCAACGATGTATGCAAGAAGTCTTTTCATCCTACCTCACTACTTTTATGCAAGTATATTTGGACGACTTTTCCTTATTTGGCAAGATTCTGATGCACCTGTATCATTTACGGTGCTGCTTTGAAAATGTCGCGAATACCGATTATGCTTGAATCCGACAAAGTCAATTTTTGCAGTATCTTGTGGCAAATTACTCGGACATATTATCTCTGCACAAGGAATACAAGTTGATCCGGATAAAGTTGCAGCCGTGTTGGAGGCTCCAGTCCCTACAACACCGAAAAAAGTTATGCGCTTCTTGGGTCGAATTCGGTGGCATAGCAGTACGAATGGACTCCAGAGTGCCAAAATGCATTTGATCGTTTAAAGGTGTTATTGACGCAGGCCCCCATTTTGCAACCACCTGATTGGGACCGTCCGTTCCATGTCTTTGTGGATGCATCGAACATAGCTATTGGAACCGTTCTAATGTAGCAAACTGACAAATGGTTTCGGCCTATATATTATACAAGTCACCGATTAGCCCCTGCTGAAAGGAATTATTCAGTGACCGAACGAGAATGTCTCAAGTTGGTGTACTCTGTGAAGAAATTCCGACATTATTTGTTGGGCCGAGCCTTCCATGTGGATCACGCCGCACTTGTGTATTTGGTCCGGCAGCATCATTTAGGTGGTCGCATGGCTCGATGGGTTTTATTACTATAGGAGTTCGACTATGAAGTTATTCATCGACCCAGCACAACACATGCCTTAGCAGATTTTCTATCCCGTTTGGATTCCGGTGAAGCTCCGATGGGGTTTCATGACTAGTTTATACTTTGTCCCGTTCATCAAAGTACAAAACCAGATAGTGTTTTGAATCATTTGGGCAAGGATGCCACCACAGAGATGAGACATGTTCTTCCAGTTCTAGAACATGACCATGTTCTTCCAGTTTTAGAACATGAGGCTCGGGGGTTGCCTACAGTATGTATATAGCTCTATTTTCGAGGACGAAGATCTTTTCCAAGGGGGGAAGATTGTAATAAAGTAATTCTATGATCCAAGGGTCTAGCCGGTTCAGACAGATCTGAAATCGGACACGGTTTGGTCATCCGTGTGTATGACCAAAGATCTCGAGTTTTAGACTTACTAGGAGGTCTTGCGCTCTTGTGAACAAGTGATCCACTTAGCTTAGTGGTTAAGTCTCAAGGATGTGAAGGAGGAGGTCTTGGGTTCAACCCCCATGGGGTACGTGGGGAGAGTGTTTTGCCCAAAGAGCTCTAGAGCCTTCTAGAAGCATCCACTTGAGTTAACTCGAGTTAATTGGGACACTTGGCGCACATGTAGTTACATGGTTGACACTTGGATGGTTAGTATCCACCTGCCCAAGAAGGCAGTCCCCTGGAGAGAGCTATATATAGAGGCATTTGGTTGGGAGGAGAGTGATCTCTCTAGCATGTGGTGGTCGTAATCCTTGTTCTCTTACATTGGTATCAGAGCTCAAGGTTGAGCTTCCATGGAGACCTTGATAGGCTCACCATCATCTTCTGTAGAGCTTTCTTGAAAATCTTGTTGAGACCTTTCATCATTCGATTTTCATACGTGGCGCATCTCTCTCCACCGGAGTCTGTAGCTTTGTATCTTCTTTGTTTACAGTCCTGAATTATTCTGAGTAGCAAAAGGCTCGTATTTATATCTGTGTCAGCCAGCAACGTAATCGAACCCACAACCTCTGATTTGGAGCGTTTCAGCCTATCCACAAGCCCGAAGGCGCTCACGGAACAAGTTGGCGCGGCTGTTAAAGTGTTCTGAGTTTCCGCCTGAAGAAGGATCTCATCCAGGATGCAAAACAGAAAAGTCACCTCCGCTGTGAGCGACGGGGGATTTGAACTCAGGTCTCTCGTTCAAGAGGGTATTCTCCTATCCAAGAAGATTGATGACTGTTCTTAGTCTTTGATCGCCGGAGTATTTTTTATTCAGAGCCTGTCCCTGTAGAAGACTTCAATATGGAGTGCTAGCCTATCCATAAAGTCCACCGACGTTCGCGCTTTGCTGCTGGCGGCAATACATATTGGATGAGATTCTTCGATCAAAGAAAGGTTCATCCAGATATAATGACGGTTCTGCAAATTCGGAGATCGGTTTTGAACCCCCGACCTCTTGTGTATGAGAATTCTATGTTAGCCAAGAGGACAAGCGCTCTTCGTGATCTCCTATGTCTGCAAGATTTTCTAATCGCAATTGGGCGCTGAAGAAGATTCATGAAGGGGCCGCAAAACTGAAGCTCCATTTGGGAAGGCGACGGGATTCGAACCAACAACTGTTACAGCTCGGAACCCGAGATTTACTGAGTCTTGGGGGCACTCTTCCTTAGCCAAAGAAGCCAAAAACAAAGAAAGTTAAAGTTTTTGAGCAAAGTCTGAAGGAAGTGGAGCTGTGGTGTGAAGATCCAGAGGCCTTTGGTGATCAAAGTCAAACCAACTTTGAATTCCGACCAAAGTATTTAGAGAAAAGCTCTTCCAGAGGATTAAGGGAAGGACGTAGCTCTATGTGGAGCTAAGTATTTTCCAGTTTTTGCTTGGCCTTAATGCTTGATTTATCTTGTTTTCATTATTCTACACTTAATCCTAGATGCACATTGAAATAGCCAAGATTTCAATTGATTAAGCCTAGATTAGAAAAATGAATTAATCCATTTCTCATTCCAAGCATTAGTTTGCATTAAGGAAAGACTTGATTTCAAAAGGATCCTCGTGCATCAAAGAATGTATTTTGGTAGTTTAAATACATATTTCCTTTCCATTGAGTAAGTTTTCTATTGCACCTCAAGGGTATGTTTTTATATCATAGTGCATTAGGACAAAGGAAAGGATATACATGCATCAGGATTGCATGATATACATTCTTAGTACAAGGAAAAAATCATGCATCAAGTTCATGCATGATTGTTGTATTATTTTTTAAGCATGCAAAGAACATGCATGCATACGCATGTGAGCATATGCTTTTGCATGTAGATACATGCATTTGCATGATAGAATGGAATGTTGTTTGCAAATAGATATAAGAATGTACTCTCTTAGTATTTAGCTTACTTTATAAAGCTCGCAGTTTGACATTAGGGAAGACCAAGGACTAGTTAGTTGCAAAGACATACTAGTTCTAGTTTGCAACTTCCCAAGTCAATGCTTCGCTATCAAAGACAAATACTTAATGACAATAAGTATGATAGATGTCTTGATAGGTATAAGTAAGCACTAGGAGAAAGTGAAGTAATAAATTTTCTTGATAACCAAGAAAATTTAATTACTTGCAAACTCTTTTATGATGTATGATGATAATTAGAAAGTCATGCGGATAAGCTTTACTTGATTAGTTATACTTTATGTAACTTCTCAAGCATCCCAAGGTTGGATGAGAACATCAACTATATTTCCAAGTTTCATGAGCACTCTTCTATTTAGAAGATTTCGAAAGTTTTAAGAAGTTTCTTTGTGGTTTCAAGATTTGTATCTCATGATGAAACCTCGGTAAGTGACTTTTTGGAATTGAGATATGAAATAGTCAAGCCTTCTATTTCACGTGAGATCATTCTCCTACCATGTTCAAGATGAATTTATTTTTGGGAAGGCAGATGTTCCAAGTAGAGGATCTTAATTGATTCATGAACTCTTCCCAAAATACACATAAATTCATATTATATGATAGGTCCAAGGAATGATGAAGGCAAAACCTCATTAGGATATAAATGTTTTGCCAAGATATAAAGGTACCAAGCTTTTATAAATTTTCATTTGATTTCATCCCAAGGGGTGATGGAAATCAAAGGTCTCAACATCAATTGATCCTTGACGTCAATAAAAGGATGTTAGGTTCTATAGTTGCATCTCTAGTAAATGATGCAACTAGCTAAGCAATCTTTAGGAAAATAATATAAGTCCCTAAGGACTTGAAGCAAGTATGAACTTTTCATTTAGTAATAGAAAGTTCCAAGAAATGGATTTTCAATCCATGAACTTCTCCTAAACAAGTTATAAAGTTCAAAGTTGTGTTCACAGTAACATTACTATTGGATCAATCATCAATAGATGCTTGGACTTTAAACATAATTTTGATTGGTGAAATATGTTTAAAGGACTCTAGTAACATCTGAAAATTGACCAATAATAATGAGTTTTATATCACTCAAGAATAGAAGTCGATATCACATAAATGAAAGTTCAACTTAAACTTTCATAGTGGCATGGGAAACCATATCCAAAAGGTGATATTTAGTCTCTAGTTTGATACTCAGGAAATGAATACAATTGAATCAGTAAATTTTTTGGATATTATTTGAAAGAATTTCTTTCAAATGTTCTTTTAACATTGCAAAAGATTCCAAGATGAATCATTTGCTCAAGTTCATTTGATTCCTTAGAAGGAATCTCAAGTCTTTGAAGAATGGCATTCTTTCAAGTTTAGAATGAAATTCTTCATATTCTTTAGTCTGTAAGTAGTTCCTTAGCAATTCCCAAACCATCAGTATTGGTTAATTAAGTCCAAATAGTGATATAACCCAACGGTATATCAAAGATTCTTAGCTTTGGAATCTAAGAGGCATTAGTGTATGCTTGGACTTGAGTAAGGAAAAGATCTCTAAAAATCCTGCAGGTAAGCAAAGAAGCTTTAGATAGTTAGGAGATCTTAATTATAAAGATTTATTCTTTATTTTTGTCACCAAGATCAACCAGACTTGATCAAACTTGGCCATGATTGTCCAAGAATGTGCGATTAGAACTACTCTATAGATTGCCCAAGTATTGGCAGTAAAAAAAAATTCCGTTAGGAATTATTCACTCAAGATCCATTTATTAAATGAAAAATTATGAAAAAGTAAGCTGTTCCCAGTCTGAACAGAGTGAAGTAATTCCAAGTATGTAGTTTGCAACCGTGAAGACGGTACTTAAGTCTGTGGAAGGTAAAACATAAGTGTTTGCCTATCCTTAAAGGGATTTTGGTACAAATCCAAAAAGCAAGAGCGGATGCTTAGACTTAAGCAGTAGAGAGATTCTTGTAAAAAGGCCCCGGCCGGGATAGGTACCTAAAAGCATCAGTACAGAAAGGAATCTAAAGACAAGAAGTTAAAAGCTCTTGTCACTACAAAATTGGTCAAGAATAACCAATTGAACTTGAATTTGAGAAATTCAAGAACTTGGAATTCTGATTGGTTTTCATTTAAAAACCCTAGCAAAAAGGATTGGAGATATTCTATTAAAGGTTTTCAAGTTCCCAAGGTTGAGCACAAGATCGTGAAACGATCATGTCAAGGGATTAAAACCTAGAATATCAAGATGGAGATAGTACCTGAAATTGCAAAATTCTTCTCAAGAATTAAAGCTAGAAGGTTCTCTATCTAGAGATGTTGTAGACTTTAGGATAAAATTCACTCATACGTCAATGTGACTATAAAATAGGGTGGTATGGGACACCAGATTTTATACTCAGATTGATGTAGGAAAGATGGTATGGGACATCGGACCATGAGATGATGATTATCTTTGAGTCTTCATTTGGAATCTTGAAGTTAGGTTTGATCTTCAAGGGAATTAAAACTTCCAAGGAGTTTAAAATTCCCTTGAATCTCAAGATACTTCAAGATGACTTCAAGATCAAGGAAACTGAAGATATGAAGTAAGTAACTTCCAAGGTCTTCTAAGAACACTTCAAGTTTAAGTGTTATTGATAAGAAATATTTGATAAATTTCTGAAAGAAGTGGGACTTTGATTTTGAGTTGATCTTTTCAACTAAAGATTTAATTGACTAAGTCAAGCATCAAGTTTCTAGTATAACTTGGTAAATTCACTCTTTTGACTCAAAGAAATGCACGAGAATTGCATTCACGATTAGGAGTCAAAAAGATTGAATGTGACCTGAACTTAGTCTCAAGTGAAGCATTATTAGAGTAAAAAACTCATCAAACGAACCTCAGTGGGTCGACACACTGATGGTAATTGCCACACTAGTATCCTGTGGTTGGATGATGTTTTTGGTTTTCTTTGTATCTTTTTGAGAATCCAGCTTATTTCTCTTAAAGATAAAGACAATGCTTCAATATCCTATTGAAATAGATCTTTGAAAAGTTAAAGTCCTGAGTCAACTAGACTTTGACTCATAGCAAGTTTATGTATATTCAAAGTTTGAATTAGTTGTATAGAGTCTTAGTTATTTCTTTCCGCTTTCCAAATCTTTTGAAATTGACTCAGATATAGTATCTGATTCCTTTTGCAAAAGACCAAGGTTAGCCGGTTAGAATAAAATAACTAACTTGAACATCCTAGATAGATGTTATGTACAAGAACCTTTTCAATCTTCAAAAGATGATAAGTCTAAGTGGACTTATTCATTTGAGTTTGCTTCAAGTTATAGCATAAATGATTTCCTGGAGTCCAGTATACTCTAGAATAGGGAAGTTAGGAATTGCTCATCAGATTGACAATTCCCAAGAACTTTCAGTTAAAAGTCTTTGAGAAAAGTGTCCTAAGTTGGACAATTTTCATTTTGAATTTGAATTGGTGAAGTTAGTATGGTTGATTCCACCGAAATGGTAAACTTTCTCCTACAATTTACATAGGATTTTTTCAACTCATTGGGACAAAGTAGTCCTCTAGTCGGGTGAAAAAATCAAGTAACTGTTAGATAAAAGTAAACCATTGTGCAGACATCTAAAGTTAGATGTATGGGACAACCAAACTTCAAGTTGTCCAAAACAAATTCAAGTGAATCAAGAATTCTCAAAGTCTTGCGAGGGATAAGAATCCCACCTTCATTACTAAGCCCATGCACCAGTTATGCCTAGAAATGGACTAGTAATTTGAATCCACCTAGTTCACATGTTTGTGCCTAGATCGCACATCCAGAAACTGTGAATTAGCCAGGGATGTCATTAGATCCACCCTCATTATTCTTCACTAGTTTATACTTTGTCCCGTTCATCAAAGTACAAAACCAGATAGTGTTTTGAATCATTTGGGCAAGAATGCCACCACAGAGATGAGACATGTTCTTCCAGTTTTAGAACATGAGGCTCGGGGGTTGCCTACAGTATGTATATAGCTCTATTTTCGAGGACGAAAATCTTTTCCAAGGGGGGAAGAATGTAATAAAGTAAGTCTATGATCCAAGGGTCTAGCCGGTTCAGACAGATCTAAAATCGGACACGGTTTGGTCATCCGTGTGTATGACCAAAGATCTCGAGTTTGACTTACTAAGAGGTCTTGGCTCTTGTGAACAAGTGATCCACTTAGCTTAGTGGTTAAGTCTCAAGGATGTGAAGGAGGAGGTCTTGGGTTCAACCCCCATGGGGTACATGGGGAGAGTGTTTTGCCCAAAGAGCTCTAGAGCCTTCTAGAAGCATCCACTTGAGTTAACTCGAGTTAACTGGGACACTTGGCACACATGTAGTTACATGGCTGACACTTGGATGGTTAGTATCCACCTGCCTAAGAAGGAAGTCCCCTAGAGAGAGCTATATATAGAGGCATTTGGTTGGGAGGAGAGTGATCTCTCTAGCATGTGGTGGTCGTAATCCTTATTCTCTTACAGATATATATTGACTTGTACGGATTATGCCACCAAGTGGGCGGAAGCTTGGGCTTTACGATAGGGCACAATTGTTTCGGCGGCAAAATGCCTGATGAAGGACATATTCCCGCGTTATGGATTACCTCTGGAACTTGTGACCAACCAAGAAACACATTTTGCCAACAATTTAATGTGAGTACTAACTCACACCTTTCAAATTCTGCATAAATTTAGTTCACCATACTATCCGCATGCTAATGGTTTGGCGAAAAGTACCAATAAGACTTTGTTGAATATGCTCCACAAGTTGATCTTACAATCTCCGGAACGTTGGGACCAGTTACTACCTGCAATTTTGAGGGCTTATCGGACTACCTACAAAGTTGCTACTGGCATGACCCCATTCAAGCTTGCTTATGGATTGGAAGCCATTACACCGATGGAAGTAGTAGTGCGGAGTTTACGCATTGCCTTAGCTCAGATATTGCTACCAAAAGACTCTGCCATTTCGGTGGGATGCACTCAGAGCATGGGATGAACAGCACTGGGAAAGCTTTATGACGCTTCAAAAAGTTCAGCTTCGTCAAGCCCGTACCCATGATTGTTTCCTCAAAACTCTTGTGTTTACGGTGGGCCAGCTTGTGTTATTTTATAATGCTAAAGCAAATTGTACTGTTGGAAAATTTAAATTACGATGGTTCGGTCCTTATCGGATTAGTGAGCAAGTGGGACCCGCTACTTTTCGGTTGACTACCTTGACCAGAGTTTCTTTTCCCAAAGCGATTAATGGTTCAAAGTTACGCCCATATCACCAACCGCCTGATCACTGCTGCCGTGTTCCTCGTTTTTCCGCGTGTCACTTACTTTCTTTTTATTTTCGTATTTTGGCTGAATATAGGCCGTAAGTCTCCTCGTTTTGATATCTAAATATGATCAATCGCCCCCCTGTGTTACTGTTTCTGCCCATGCATGCACACCGTAATTATGAAGGTTATCATTTCAATATCGCGCGACTATTAGAGTTTTTCGATCGCCTCCTGTTGCCTGTGTGTCTACTTAAATCTTGTTCCTTTTACTGATAATCCTGTTGTGTCTGCGTGTTTCTGCGTTCTTTGATTTCTGTGTTCTTGTATCCTCGTGCGCACCATGGAAGCACTAGCCAATGTCGTTACCTTTCGTGAAGGACTCACCCCTAAAGTGAGTGAGTATTTGCGTATTCGTGGTCTTTTAAACTTCGTAGAAAGCCTTGGCATTTAGTGGAGTGTCAACCATTTTATACGCAGATTATTTCGGCTATCGCTACCACACCTGCTACGAAGCAGAGTTGACCTATCCTTTGTTTACCATCACGAGTCGTGATCACTTTGGCCTCGTTTGCCGATGCCTTCCGACTTCCTCGAGATGGATTAGAGAATGGTCCTCTACTTCCTGTCGCCACCATGACCGCGTTATTCCCACGGCACTCATCCAATGAGTACGCCATTCTATGTTGACCTTATCCGAAGCATACCGTATTGCAATATTTAGTTGCTATACTGAATTTGCAAAAACATACCTACGGGATCTCGCATCTCTTTCACTCAATGATAGACATGGCTTCTCGCGAGCCTGTCAATTTTGCATCTTTTTATTTTCGGCGCATTCACCGTGAATGTGTTACGATTATTAAACAAGTTAATAAGGGTAATCTTCCACGATCACGTCTTCCCCATATCCTCACTTTCCTCTTTCCCGCCATTCAAGCCGCGCAACCCCCACCAAATGCTCCATTCCTATTGCATGAAGAGTCTACTCGGATGCTCGAAGATGAGGAAGATGAAGATGCAGATCTTTTTCAACTTCTTCGCCGAAAACGCAACCGTATAAGTCCGTCTGAGAGCCAGGTGCAAGGATCCAACACTGGACATGAAGAAGAGGTCTTTCACGACACTGCCACTTCCATCCATGTTGATTCTTCCGCCCATTCTTCTCCAACTTAGCAACAGGAACAAGGTGCTTCCACCGTTGACTCTAAAGAAGTTTCTTCTCCAAACGATTCTCATCAACAAACTCAAGATGATGTGCAAGCCATTATTGCAGAGGTTCTCAATGAAGTGATTGCTCTGGTTGACGCTGTGATTGCCAGAACTGAAGCAACAAAGCAATCGACCATCGGAATAGTGTTGGTGTCTAATCTTCTTACGCACTTCCTTCCACCATGAACATTGTTGAGCCAATTGTTCCAGTCCAACCTATTGTTCCCAACATACCTCCTCCATCTTCTTCTCCCGCCTATTCTCCACCCTCTTCCCCTCATCTATTCTCCGCTTCTTCATCCCAATCTCTTCCTACCCTTTCTACTCCAACCCCGATGTTTCATGAACTCGAATCTATGGATCGACTGTTGATCCAATTCTCGCAACAATTACCAATGCAACTGAAGATGACCACTGATAATATCAAACAGGAGTTGCAGCATAAAGTTGATGTTTTGGAGGTTGATATTACCCCACTACAAGAAGAAGCAGATGTTAAAGCAAAAAACTATGCTTTGCAAATGCAGCTTCAGCATCTTCAAGCTAAGCTTGCAGAACAAGATACATTGATTGCACAACGTGATGCAACATTGGCAGAGTTAAAAGCCAAGGATGTTCTGTTAACTGCTCGAGATGAAAAAATCAAGCAGTTAAATCAACTTGCACAGGATAAAGAAGCGCTCAAGTGACAATTGGAAATTTGTTGAAAGAAACTTGAATCTAGCTTGATGAGGTCATGCAAAGAGGACAGGAGATGGCTACTTTAGCTAAGCAGACTAATGCAAAACTTCAGACCGCAATTGCCGATTTGTTTCAGGTGAATTTTGCCCTAAAATCACAAACAAGTCTTACAATTCAACTTCAAAAGAGATAGCAGGGATTAAGAAAGAAAGAGATGCTTATTATCAATTCATTCAATTTCAAGCTCAAGAGATAGAACGAAGAGAAAAGCAGTTAGGTTTTCAAGCAGAGCGCCTATCAAGAATTGATAATCAAATTACTCAATGAGATTGAGCCGAGTTACAGCCCTTGCCAATGACTTTTATTTGCAAGAGGCCTTTTTGCAGTCGCATACTGATACGTCGATAAGCCAAATCATTGCAGCAAGTTCCGTTCGAACTAACGCACAATTGATAGAGCCAAAGACACTAAAGCTGATGTTGGATTCCCTAAAATAGAAAATCTCTAAAACCTTCAAATTAGCAAGAACTATGTATATACAAGGCATCGTAGACGAGCCTTAATTCTGTTTGCATTGCAGGTTCACGTCCACTGTGCGTGCCAATGTTAGGCCGCCGGATTGGCATCATGTAATTTATATTTCCCTATATCGCACGTACCTAAAGGTTGTAGCAAAGTGTTGTACCCTTTTTATCAATCAATGAAGAGACATTACAGTGGTTCTCCGGTAGAGAGGAGACGGGATCGCCAGACTATCTGTCTGGGCGATTTACGATCCTGCGGAGACGTTGGAGTGCAAATTCCAATAACTCTGAGTACTGTTACTTTACATTGTTGAATTACATTAATTTCTGATTAACACAGTAATGTTCATTGACGATAATAAGTCTGTGCGATAATAAGTCTGTGAGACGTTGGAGTGCAGATTCCAATAACTCTGAGTACTGTTACTTTACATTGTTGAATTACACTAATTTCTAATTAACATAGTAATGTTCATTGACGATAATAAGTCTGTGCGATGATAATTATTACTCTCTGCGTTACATACTGTGAACAACCTAACTAGAATATGAACAGTAATACTGTGTAGATAAGATACAAGGCCTCTGAATTATCAGACCCCTACCATCCCCAAGAACCCGAAAAGAGATTAAAAGTGGACTTGACGATAGTCTACCCTTTTAACATTATGTAAGAGAGAATTTGATGAGCAAAGATATTCAATTGTCCTATACACTAATATTCAATGTGCAAATATGTTCACCAAATCATTGGATGGTATCAAGCTAAATAGGTTCAAAGGCATGATTGGATTGCTAGAAATCAATGAAGACTGAAGACTCAAGCATACTAGGCTTGAGAGGGAGTTGGTATATTTTATCCAAGCCTAATGCTTGATCATTCATGAATGTAAAGCATTACTTATGCAGTTCACCAAATCATTGGATGGTATCAAGCTAAATAGGTTCAAAGGCATGATTGGATTGCTAGAAATCAATGAGGACTGAAGACTCAAGCATACTAGGCTTGAGAGGGAGTTGGTATATTTTATCCAAGCCTAATGCTTGATCATTCATGAATGTAAAGCATTACTTATGCACACTCCCAGTAAGAGATACATCAAAACATCCTCTTGTAAATCTTGAAAAGTTATTACCTTGAAAAGTAAAATTCTTTGAAGAAACTCGTGGCCATATTAGGCATAAATTACGAGCTGAGTTAGCAATGATTGATTAGCTAGATGCTTCCTCAACTTTAGGGAACTTTTAGGTACAATCCCTCCAAGATGTGAATTCAAATATCACTATATAAACACCAATGTGTATTCATGGATGAAGGGAAGCAATTTGAGCTACATTATGGAGAGATTTTGATCAAACAATAAGATACAAGTGAAGCACACATTGTGCTCCTTCTCAAGCTTCATGTCCATTCATATCATGTACAATATGTTCAATACAGATTGATTTTCAAGCTATACTTCGAAGTAGTTCTTATTTGCTACTACACATTCATATTCTCATTTTTCAGTCAACTTTAGTGAGTGATTTGTTTATGTATACTTAATCTTTTGTTGAGCTTTAAATTGGTGTAGGTAATCTGATAAGTCTATTTTCATTGTACCAGTTTTCATCATCATTTGTTTATTGGTGTGTAAACTACATTCATTTGAAGCTGACTAGATATACTTGCAAGCTAACTCCTAAAATGTTGGGATGATACTTGTATGTTGCTAGATTGATTTCTCTCAGAATGGTTCATAAAAAATCACCAAATTAGTTGCTTTAGATTTGTTATCTATCTAATTAAAAGTGTGCAAAAGATCTACGAGCTTTGAGTTAATTTTCTTAGCAAACACAAGGTGTCTAATTATCATCTTTGGAGTTATTTTGGCAAGTGTAGAGCAAGTTTTGCAGCACGAGGCACATCTTTGGAGTGTATCATCCATCTTCCTTCACATGTGTCATGTATTGGTGGCAAACAGATTGTAGATTATTACACAAGGTATTGAAAAACAACCTAGTACACCTGAAAATATAGTTATTGAAGATGATGCAAATGGCATTGAGGATGATGATCTTCAAATTCCTGTTTGTGTTTCAATTCATATTGAACCTATTGCAAAGGAACTTTGGTGGGATGGCAGAGATGCTCAAGCACATGCATTGATAGCTTTGTCTATCAAGCATGCCATTATCATCCTCATGCAAAAAAGCAAAGGATGCTTGGGTACACTTACAAAGGATGCTTCGGGTACACTTACCTCCCAAAATAGTTGGTTTGCCACAAAGCCTCTCCCTATATTTGAAAGTGTGTCTTGCAAACAATCTTTGGATACCCTCATTGGCGAGTCCCAAGACTTTAAATGCACATCTTTTGGACGCTTTTAATGTATGAAGATATGGTTGGTATACATTTCCATCTCAACCTTAGCGTGTTTCTCAAGTAATAGGTGGGGGATTCTTAACTCTCACTCCCTCTCTCTTTCACATGTGGGGCTAAATGCTAGGAGACCTACAGTATGTAGTGGGCACAAAAATGTATGGTAACGAGGTGAGGAATATTATCCTCTCTCCATTCTACCACCCACTCTCTATGGGGTCAAGCTCCTTTGAGCTCCCCCTCGAGGTCTCTCTATTGCCCTTGCTTAGGATCAAACTATTCCCTGTCTACATGTAGTATCCATTACACTTAAATTGGGGATGTGCAATTTCAAGCTCATGAAGAAGCTAGGTAGCCGTGATATTGGAAGTGTTTCCCTATCAGAGCTGAGGGGTTATTGATGCTACTTCACAATCGAGGTGATGGACAAGGCATCGATTTCTAGTAATAAACAAAGTAGCAAAATTTCAGAGTTGTGATCAACCAATACTTGTCTTTGATTAGCCACTTTGAGATGGAAAAATTTACATGTATGATCATGGAATTATGTTCTAATAGTGATCTCTAAGTCTCACAATAGCAAAAACCCGAAAAACACTTTCTAGAGCCTACAAGCAAGTTTTATGCAGTTGAAATGCTTCTTGCTCTTGAGTACCTACATATGATAAGAGTTGTATATAAGGATTTGACGCTAGAAATTTTTTTGGTCCAACAAGATGGAAACATCATGATGTCAAACTTCAATTGCTCACTCAGATGTGCCATCAATCCTACACTAGTTAGATTTGCCTTGATGGTGGATGCAAATCCATCACAAGGAATCCCAGCTTATTGCTTCTAGACTACATGTGAGCCTACATGTAGCATGCCATGCAACTATACAATGCACGACTCCCTCGCATCTTCTGCCAAAGTTTCTGTCATCGTCGAGCTTAGGATAAAGAAGGAAACATAAAAGACAAGCCCCTATGCCAAAAAAACTCTCTTAGCCAAGCCAACTGAGGCTCACTCTATGTCGTTTGTTGGCCATGGAAGCCTTGTGGATTGATGGACATTTGGAATTTTCTTGTACGAGGTTCTTCATGGAAGGACTCCATTTAAGGGTTCCTAGAATAGGACCACTTGTGTTAATGTAGTGGTGCAACCCCTTCAATCTTTAGAAGCTCCTACAATGAGCTACATGGCAAGGGATTTGATCACTAGTTTGCTTGTAAAAGAACTACAATAGAGCCTTGGAGTCAAGCAGTGAGCAACACCTCTTCTTTGAAGGCGTGAATTGGGCTCTTATCTAAAACTTCATTCCTTCAAAATTTCATCATCCATTCGAGGTTAATACCTTTGCAACCATGGGTTCTCACATGGCACCTTGGACTACTTCTACAAGATCAAAAGCTCTTTGAGGTGGTGATCAAGAATCAAGTTCTTTAGACTTTTCGTATCTTTTGAGCATATGCATCTAAATTTGAGAATGAATTAGTTCAACAATCCCTTTAGAGGAGCCTATGGCTATTTTCATACATTTTGAGCACTATATATTTTTCAATGCAATTGCATCTACTATTGTAGATATGATTGGCAAGGTATTCTTCATCACTCCTTGAGGACTCTATTACTTCAATTATAATGGTATAAGATATGGGTGATGTTTTCAATGGTTTCTTGGGGAACCATATATATAGCATGGTGGTCCTCTAAGAGGAGGTGGCCTTGTAAGTATTCTTGAAATCTAGAATCTTTACACATGAGGTTGGTGTATTCAACTCTGTATGTGTTCCCACAAATCTCATCCTCATAGTACTTTTGTTCATAAGAAGATTCATATTCTACAATATTTTGGCTTATAGGAATACTCTCCATATCCTTGTTCATAGCCTTGATTTAAATTTTCCACACTTGTCAAAGGTGATACCAACACTATGGCTCTCGCTAAATTTTCTTCAGACTGTGCATATTTGATAGATACTACGCTCTATGGATGCAAGGGTTGTTGTCCTAGCATAGGTTGAGGTTGGTTATAAGCGTGATACTCACATGGTATTGGAATCATGAGAAGTCCCTGATATGGGACATATCTTGGAACATCCCCACCTTCATGTCTAAGTGGATATCCATATGGCCTATATTGTGATGGTAACTAGCCTAGATAGATTGTTATATAGGTTGTTTTTAGTGGTTTGATTGGTGTATCTTTGTTCAGTATGACACTATGAACTAAGGCCTTGTTCTTGATGTCTATGAAATTGATATGGTTATGGGGGGATAGGTCTTCTTATACAAGCATGAGATTGTTGGTCGCCACCATAGTGTATACACCTCCTTAGTCAAGGCATCCTCATGGGTGGGTTTTGACAATTCTTTGGACTTTGGACACCTAGCTTTTTGGCTACTTAATCTCCCAATTCTTCTACCTATTTGGTTTGTACAATTGTAATACTAGATGCATCCTCAAATTTGATAAGGGTCTATAGAATCTTCATATTGCAAGATTATCTTCCAAATCTATGCATTACCTTAGACATTCACTCAACATCTACAATCATTTCATAAACACTAGGGTTCTCAAATTCCCATTGACTAGACTATCCAAAAACAAAGATATTTTTAGCATAGGTCTCTCTAGCATAAGACATCATACTATGCTTTCCAAGATGCCTTTGCAGACTTAGCTATTGAAAAATGGAAAGAAATTTGTTCCAAAAGATTGAGTGATTGTAGCCCTTTCTTCATTTTATGTCCATAATAATTGACACTCGACATCTTTCTCTACTAAAGTCACATCCTTATCCTTTGCTAACTTCTAGCAGTCTATCTCTATTTTCCTAAGTTCTCTAATTTACTATTCTTTGTCTGCCAAGAGTTCTATAATGTTTACAATCAACTATTAGGCATCCTACAATTGCAACTCTAATTTTTTGATATTGTCTAGCTTTGCCACTATGTTTTGCAAATTTATGCGTGAATGAGACAATATGTGACAATAAGAAATCATTTTCAACTAGTTCTTCGATTATCGTATTTTGCAAAGAATTCCTTTCTATACAGACTTTTGCAATTGTTATATGGCCTAGAGTTACTCTTAATTCTAGTTGGTCTTCCTTTACTTGTTCTATATGAGCTTCCATGTCTATAATTTCCCTTTACATTACCTCTGCCAAGGTTAGTATCGAGCAATCATGCATATTTGTATTCACCAAAGCATGGTTTCTAACACATCTCCATTTCTTCATTTAATACAAGGGCCACCGAGATAATGTCTAATTTTTTTTTAAGAGTACATCCCTAGACCCTCTCATTTAGTAGTAGTGTAATTGCATTGAGCTTGGTTACAATTTCTATTGACAGGCTCTCAGGTGATCTAACTTTTCTTCATTTATTGGTTGTGCTAAGATGCAACCAATGTAAAGATTAGATGCATCCACATGTATATGAAATGGTTTATTTGAATTGGGCACTTTTAATATTGGTGCTATTAGATGCATCCACATGTATATGAAATGGTTTATTTGAATTGGGCACTTTTAATATTGGTGCTCAACGTAATTTCCATTTAAACCCATTGAATGATTTTACGCACGCTTATCCAAATAAATTTAGTCAACAATCTATTTGGCAAATCCAAAATGACCATCATCTTATCTTAGGTTATAGAAATTCCATTCTTGGAATGGAATGTGTCCCAACATCTTTCCTTGTCTCACCATGAAAACACATTTCTCCAAATTCAAACATACTCTATATTACCTACATTTATCAAATATTTCTCTTAATTCAAGTATGTGGACAATGTTTTGAGAAAAGTATGTACATAACTCATCTACATATACTTCCATGCTTTTCATGAGAAATTCGTTGAACACATGTTACATTAGTATTTGAAAAAGTTTTTGGGGCATTATTTCAACCAAATGACATAACTCCAAAAGAATATACACCCAATTCTATAGCAAAAACAATCTTATGTTGATCTTTAATAGCAATTGCTACTTGATTATATCCCAAAGATCCATCAAGGTAATTGTAGACTTCTTTACCTCCTACCCTTCCTAAAGATGTCTATAATGGGCAATGGATAGCTATCTAGAATGGTGGAAGCATTGGCTTTTTTGAGGTTAATACAAACCCTATGCTTTCCATTTTTCTTAGGTATAACCACAAAAGAAGATTTTATTTATATGTTCTTTGTTTAGAGGGTTTTGCATCAAGCATCATAGGAATTACATGGGCACCTATATTCTCAAATTAATGCTACAAGTTCTTGTTCCTCCTCTAAAACACAACCTAGCATATAAGTCCATCTCTCTTCATCTCCCTCTAGGGTTACTATCAACTTCTTCTGTTCCTCCTCTAAAACACAACCTAGCATATAAGTCCATCTCTCTTCATCTCCCTCTAGGGTTACTATCAACTTCTTGGTCTGCTCTTTGTTTTCATCCTTTGTTTAATTGGTTTTGTAGTAACAATTCTTAGATATTCTTCTATGGTGAATAGTTTTCTTTTCCATGACATCTTGTTCTACTACATTGGATATTGCTTGTTTGAGTCAAACTCAAGATCCATTTAAATGCTTTTCTTCTTTCCACTTCTTTTCAATTATTTCACCTTCTTCAACCTCTTGAGAAGAACCTTGTACAAACTTAATTCGATGGCTTGTTCATCTACACTCATTCATAGTCACATCTTCTTTGCTTACACACACATCTAGCATTACTAGATTTCCCATTCATTTGGTTGGTCCAAATGCTTTGTCAAGAAATATTAGTGGCATGTAGGTTGGGTCTTCTATACGTCTATAACTCTCATATCCTGCTTGCCAATATTGTAGTCTTTCCTCTTCTCACTTAGTTGCCTTGCAAATCCATAAGTGAGTGTGTCCTCATTCATCCACAATTAATCACTAGATCTAGCACTATGGATTGACACATCATCATCATCTCAATCAAGGTTCCATTAGAGTTGAAAATTTATGCCAAATTTGAGATTTATTTTAGTATTGCCTTGGTGTTGGAGATATAAAGCATCTTGTCCCCAATTTGGAACTTCCTTTAGTTGTCACATCAATGGTCTACCTAGGATTATCTCATAATTGCTTGCCTTTCCAAATTGGCAATATAGCTAAAGAGGTTTCACATTCTACTCCACAATTTATCAAAACTATGTTTTCAAGGAGTTGTAATGGTTTGTCTACATAATCATCTGCTAATTGTAGCTTCATTCTAGTCGATCATAGAGCTTGTCTTCCCTATTTTTTTCAAATTTTCTAGGTTGCTATTCCTACACCACCTGGTGTCTCTAGATGGTTTTGGTCATATATCCTCAAAAGGTGATTGAAATGCATGTGTTTTCTTCATCTCCCTCACTAAAAGATCCCATTTTGTATGCAACATAAAAATGATAGTTCAAATAACGGGAGATCAGGTTTGGGTTGACATTAGAGCCATTACATATGTTTTAACTCTTACCTCACCTCAACAGGTCAAATTTCTATGCGTTACTGCATCTCAGATACCCACATCTTTCATTTCATTAATCAAACCTTCTGCATAAGGTTTCACAAAATTTCACACAAATATTACAATTCTTCAATTGGATCAATACGTGAAGGGTAGTTTGATTACGTCCTCCTGTAGTATGATCACTTTTGCATAAGGTTTCACAAAATGTCGCACAAATATTACAATTCTTCAATTGGATCAATATGTGAAGGGAAGTTTGATTACGTCCCCCTGTAGTATGATCAACTCAGATAATACATTTTCTTACTCTGGGTAAGCAGGGTTTGTGGTCGCATCGTTTAGTTAGGATGCATAAAACTCTGTAAATACCATTATATAGGTCACAATGTAAAACAGCCCCGCTCACTAATTGTTCCATTCCCAGTTATGTAACAATCTTAAATCCTATGACCCATAACAGTTCCAGTTTCATATGATATGACAACTCCACACAAATAGTACAGTTCGATTGGATCATATCGTAAAGGCTTGTTTCATAACGTCCTCCTGTAGTATGTATCAACTCAAAGATTTATTCTAACTCAGAGGTAAACAGGGTTTGTGGTCAAATCAGTAAGTTAAGAGAATCAGGCATTATCTTAGGATCCATAACAGTTCCAGTCTTATATGATATAAAACCTCATGGTTACTGAACCACCAACTAGACCATGCAAATTGCATTGCTCATGTGCCCACTTCGAAGCCTGTTCCAACTCCATAGACAACTGACTACATCGCATCGTTCATGATGAGACCTATGTTTACTATTCTTCTATCTAATTGCCGGAAATACAGTTCCGTTCATGTTACACAAAGCAGCCAGAATGCCGCTCTGCCCATCAATTCATGCAGCAAGCAATGTTGACGTTTAGTGTCCCTCTGTTAAAACTCAAAATAGGGTGCTATAACCGATCTCTCTAACATAAAAACTTCAATTTCAAGAACACACACACACAAAGGTTCTCATACAACAGTCAAAAATCAAAGTGAGCGGAGCTTAATTGGCTCGTCATTGGAGGGCAACTAATGCACAACAGAGATAAAACAATATAACCATTGAAACAGAGGTAATCAACGACAATGAGAGAAAGCAAAGGAAAGCTTAACTACACAATCGAAAAAGACAGAAAAAATTCGAAAATACCCAAACGAACAACAAGATCAATGACACCACGCTCGTGCTCCTGCATAAAACATCATGAAACGGAAGAAGCTTCTAATCAATATATGCTTGCAAGCTTATAGGACACAGCCATTGCATTCACATTGCTCATCACAAGCACTTCAGCCTCCTAGAATAAGACGAAAGTCCAACCTCTAATGCTACAATTCTCCTTCTGGATTATTCACAGAACACAGGCTCCATGACAAACAACGTACAAACGTTGACAAATAAAGAAAATTTTTTAGCATAAAAATATCATTCGCTGTTAGTACAATGATATAACCTCAACATCTAATAAAAGAATCCATTTCTCAACAACTGTTCAAAAACGATCAACAGCGAAACAAGTACACAAACTGATTAAACAACGTGTAGCATGCTAAGCCGAAGCATCAAAAATTGTGCGTGTTCACAGGTTAACTACGCCAGAGACCAGCTCCCCAGGTAAGCCTTATGGTCCTGTAATTAACTTGAGATTGGTTCTAAATATTATCGCCTAGAAATTCATTATACCGTACACTATGCACTCCAAAACATGCAAAATACAGCTCATTTCACTCTAGGTAATGAAAACTGCATATTAATGATCAGAAAGGCTAGACTCACAACGAAACATATTATGGCCCCAATACAATACATGCAAAAATGTGGATATCAGCAATTCGACACTATAACATTCCAAAGGGACAATCAAATGTACTGCTTACTGTACCAGAGACTCCACAGTAAAAGAACCTCAGGATCAGTATAAGCATAGACAGATTCATCTTCGAAGGATAACTAAGGGGACTTTCCACGCATATGGGAAGAGTCTCCACTCTTGCCTTCGTGTTGATCCTGAAGGGGGGAGACCCAACGTCTCCTCCTATTTGCATACTTAGGGCTAAACAGCGGGGTCGCAACCTTACGGTCATCGGACACAGCCCATGCTTAACGTATAATGTAGGGAGCGCGGTAACTGACAAGATCATCCAAAACTCACTCGCAGCCAAATAAGAAGCTCCCAGCAACGTTATATACGCTACAGCCACTGAGGCCAGAAGGAGCGGAGGCTAGATATTCACCTCCCCACCTCGTACAAGCAGCGCGCACACATCTTCTCTAGGGATCAGAAAGTCTTCCATCGTAGCTAGATCGCCTTCCTGTTTCAGGAATCAGGAGTCTCCCGGTGTCGCATTAACATCGAGAGAGAGTTAGGTCTTCGTTAGTTATAGCATGATTTCTTTTTTTTCCTTGCTCTTTTTTCCTCCTACTTTTTGCGTTCTTTTACACAAAAATAATTATAAGATTAAAACTTTTGACTACATGGACGTTGGGTTTTGGTGACTAAGACTAGGTTCACATATAGGTGGTAGAACACACATAGAAAGAATGCCTATTTCCATGTAAAACGAAAGGAAGTAAGGATGTTCTAATGCTTCTATATTAGGATAAGAGGGTGGAACAAATCACAATTGGAGATGTGAAACCATTTGATTTGCACTAGAGATGTGCCACAATCTCTCGCTCTTGCAAATTCACTAACAAACACTCGAAAGAGATCATCGAGGCTTTCAAAATTTTGGATTTTAAGCAAGTGGAACCATGTTAACAAGTGTATTGAATTGAGCATATCTTAAGGTAGCAATATCTAAATTGAGAAATTCAAAATGTTATGCATTCCCCATTTTCACAGCTTTCCAATGAGTGGCCACATGCCATAGTCTACCCCTTCGAGGCCACCTTTGCAATGCATTCTATTATTTGCATACCTCTTCAAAGAGAGATGTTGCCCATCTACCTAGCTCTATTGTTTTGGGCCTAACTTTCTCACGGAAGGTCCAAATCAAGATATTCAAATTGCTCTTCATTTCAAGACTTTCCTTTTTATTGATTTTGGCCTTTGCAAGCCCTCTCTGCATAAGTTTTTAGATGGTTGTTGACTGATGAGAAACTCTTTTAGAGAGAATTGAGTGTCCAATGATGATTAGGAGTTCTTAATCATATTTAGCACCATTTGAATAGTAATGCATTAATTTTTATACCTATGCATCATATTTTTGGCTCTCAAGACCATTCATTCGCATATTTTTGCATCATAATTTATAATTTTGCATTGTTTTCTCTTCCAATCTTATGAAATTGACCTTGGCATGTGCACCAAAGTTAGCTTTGATATGATTGCACCTCTGCACATGAAGTCATGATAACTTGTATTGGTTCGTAAAAGCATGCAGAAGTTGTTGTTGTGTGTTTTAATATCTTTTTGTAGGTATTAGAGGAAGAAATAACATTGTTATGAGGGTGAGTAGTGTGCAACAACACATATTGCAAAGTTTCTTGTTTGCAGGTTTTTGGAGGTAAGAAAGTGGTTTTCTCACTAGTAGGATTATGCCGATCATTATATCATGGTTATTATTCTTTTTCTGACTTCATTTCCCTGGGGAATTGCTATCAAAAATTTTGTAGCCACATGGCATTATAGGCCATGAGAGAACAAGAGAGATATTGTGTTGTAAGAGAGAGAGGAAGTCTCATGTGTGCAACATAATTAAAAGCTTGTAAAGTAATTTACATAGAGAATAAGATGCATGAGTGGATGCATGCATACATAGATGGTATGATTTCTAGAAATGTGGAGTGCATGATGCATTTTCTGTCTATAAAGGACCATTTTATCTATCAACAAAATGAGTTAGGGTGAGTGTAAACCATGTGGTAAAAGTACCATGAGTAGACCAAGTTTGCCTTTAGAAAGTAAATAAAAAATATATATGATATTTTTCATTTTCATCTAGGTTGGGAATGGTTGGAGGATGGAGTCCTAATTCCTCCAAGAGAACTTTTAATTGAAGTAGCTAGATGAATACTAGAAGTTATGTCTAAGAGAGACAAAGGAATAATTTTAGACCATATAAGTATGATTCATGTCAAAGAAATACTTATCTTTAAAGATGCCATAAGAGTTTGTGATGTAAGTTAACATACTAACTCTAAGATTTTGTACATTAGACCATTTTTGGAGTGCAAGAATAAGAGAGTAAGTGTGTGTTTAGTTTTTGGACACACAAGAAACTAAGTATACTAGTAATAAATCGAAAGTTAGATTACAAAGTGTAAAGTTAGATTGTCTAAGTTAAAGAGTCAAGAGGAAAAAAAAGTTAAAAAATTTAATTTATTCATCAAGGCTTGCAAGTGAGAACTTTGGAAAAGCTCTAGAACACTTCAACTATGGATGAGATAAGATATAAAAGTACCATAAATGTGGTAGAAGTTTAACCATTGCCAAAATGATTCTTGATGTGAAAGAAGGAGAAATAGTGCTCATATTCGTTATTTCAAGACATTATAAGAATTTAGGGGTTGACTCACCATACTCTTATGATTAGAGCAATGGCTAAAACAAGGGCAAAGTAATGTCAAAGTTAAGAATAAGAAAGAAAAGAGGTATGAGTCCTAAGATCTTATGATTGTGTGAAACAATAGATCTTAGAAAGGACCTTAAGATTCCAAGATCTTAGGATTCTATGAGTCGAGTAGATCTAAAAGAACTCTACAGCACCTAAAGGTATATGATTTTTAATGAATAGTGATCAAGGTGAATAATTAGTAGCATTCTGATCAAAGAAAAGTATGAGTTTGTGGATAGTAAAATAGTAGATACTACATGTATGGTATCATTGAACGGATTATAAAAAAATATATAACTCAAGTATAAGACCAAGGGAGGTCTTAAGACAAGGGCAAGTGTTATCTAGGTCATTACAATAAGGAACTTAGTAGTTGCATATCTAAAGAATTCTAGGGTGTCTAGTCAAAAACTAGAATAAAAGATAGTCCATAATCAATTCCTTGATCTAGAAGAATACAAGTAGCATTTTGATCAAGAGGAATAAAAGATAAAGATTTAAAATAATACATCTAGAAAGAGATGGGAATATGGAAAACCTCAAATAATTTCAGTAAAAGGAATTGCCCTTTTTGGAGAACAGACAAATTGAAACAAGGGCTAGATTTTACTGAGGTCTCATGAGTTAGAAACTTAGAGGTAAGAGGTCTCAAAGTATTTTGAAACCTTAGAAGAAAACTTTAAGAACACATATAAGTTTAAGATAGTAGTAAATGAAGTATCTAGTTCACACGTAGTTACCACGACTACATAGCTATGAGAACTAGTGCACATTTCTATGTGTATAGAACAAAGAGGTCTATTCCACAAGAAATATAGACTTCAAATACGTGGAATAGAAAAGGACAAATCAAGTTGATTAAAATGTCATAGCTAGAAACAAATAATAAGAAATTCATGTAAGAACTTCCTTGATCTCAAAGTTGAGACATAGACTTCAGAATTATTAGCTTTATAGAAGAAATCATAGCTTGAATCCATAGTAGTTTAGAATGGTCAAATGGGATAGTTCCATCTATCCCTCTACCTAAGAATGAAGAAAAGAGATCCTATGTGGACTCATCTTCATTAAGCAAACAAGGAAAGCTTATAGGTCAAGTACTCAAGAGAGGATGTCCAAGATACATAGAAAGGCAAGGTTTGTAGAGAGCAAATAACGCAAGTCTGGAGGCCAAGTACTCAAGAGAGGATGGCCAAGATACATAGAAAGGAAATCTTTGAAGAAAAGCAAACAAGGCTATGCTATAGTCGAGATTACCCATGGGGAAAGACAAGGTTAAGTAGCAAGGCAGGGTTTACCTATTGTAGACAAGGTAATGTTGTTCTCTAGTAGAAAGTGATTATACAATAGGCAAGTTCTAAAAGAAAGAAACTTAGTTCCAAATGGAAAACAAGTTAAGAAACCAATTGCCTTACAACCTCTAAAGGAACTCATCATAGTAAATGTAGGCAACAATGCAAGATGTCCTGCAGAGGGCAAACGTATGGTTTCTTTCATTAACTCTAATGGGGATATCATAAAGCTTTAAAATGTGTTGTATGTTCCACAAATCAAACAAATTTTTCTTTCAATAGCTTCTATAATTGATCAAGGTCATGAAGTATATTTCAGTAAGACAAAAGCTAAGGTCATGAATAGTAACAACAATGTTGTTGGGAGTGGCATAAGGATGAACAACCTATATGAGTTGTCCACTCTTATAGCCACTACAAGTGTCGGCACAAGTATGCTATGGAATGAGAGATTTGGTTGTATCGGATACCTTGTACTAAAGGAGATGCATCACAAGGATATGTTTGGACACCTATCATCAATTGTAGATATGAAGGAACCATGTGAAGTTTGCATGATGTGCAAGCAATAGAGAAAGTCGTTTCCAGAAGAAACCAAGAACAAAGCAAGCTACCCTCTAGAGTTGATGCATGCTGACTTGTGTGGAAAAATCCCTACATAGGCCTTGGGTGGATCTTCCTACTTCATGTTACTCATCGATGACTTTAGTAGGAAGATGTATGTGTACTTCCTTCACAATAAGGCTCAACCTTTTAGTAAGTTCAAAGAATGGATTCAACTTGTTGAAATCGAAATAGAGAATAAGATGAGGAAATTGAGGACAGATGGCGGTGGTGAGTTTTCATCAATGGAGTTTGAAGATTTTTGCAAGAGTAAAGGAATCAAGCATCAACTTGCAGTGGCACATAGCCCTCAACAAAACAGTGTTGTAGAATATTGCAATCAAACCATCATGGAGATCGCAAGGTGCATGTTGAGGAGTCTATCAACACTGTTGTCTACATCTTGAATTGAAGCTACACCAAGGCACTTGATGGAAAGACTCGACAAGAGGCCTATACTAGTAAAAGGCCATATGTTTCCCATTTTAAAGTATTTGGGCAGATTCTATCAACACTGGTGTCTACACCTTGAATCAAAGCTACACCAAGGCACTTGATGGAAAGACTCAACAAGAGGCCTACACTGGTAAAAAGCCATATGTTTCCCATTTTAAAGTATTTGGGCAAAGCCTATCAACATTGTTGTCTACATCTTGAATCAAAGCTACACCAAGACACTTGATGGAAAGAATCAACAAGAGGCCTATATTGGTAAAAAACATTGATATATTTTGGTATTGATGTGTGTGAACACACTTAGGACTGTCATGACACTTTTGTCTCTCTTTAGGAGGTGTTTTTCCCTCGACTTGTTGTTGACAATAGCGAGGACAGTCCAAGAGGCTTGACAAGACAAGGAAGCATGTGGCAGTTGAGTCAAAGAGACCAAGGCAGAGGGAAGTTCTAGCAAGACCCACTCAACAAGGAAGCCAATGTAGATCTGGTGAATAGTCTAGACAATTCTTTTTTTAATCAAACAATTATCAAATAGTGATTTTCATCACTCCATCATATTGTACATCCGATTTTTTATAATGTCAACTCCATTTTCTCAAGTCAAGGAATCCTCAAGCTTGAGGAGTGCTACCTCTATGTACATACCAAATTTCAAAATTTGTGGAGCTCATTTAACCTCCAAAATAGCTTAGGAACCTAACTTTTAATTAGGTCAGACACTAGGTCTGAAAGCCCAAAGCTAGTCAAAAACTATAAAAGGAGCTCGAGAGCTCATTTTGGAGGTTGGATTATTGGGAACTGAAGCAACTTAAGCACATTGTAAACTTGCTTTTGGCTAATTAAGGATTCCATCGCTCCATTTCTTTGTCTTACTATGTGTATATGTGTGTGTGCATATGCTCATGTGCTTCACTCATACACTTGTACTCTCACTTACTCATGGTCATCATACCACCCTCATGTCTCCTCGGATTGATAGTTATGAGGTGGATCTCCTCACATTGATACTCATCATTGTGCTAGAGTGACAAAACTTGGCATTGTTGCCGAGGCTTGAGCTTCAAGGATGAGTGTGTGATGGTAAGATGTAGAGAGGTGACGTTGGAACCATACATAAAATCTCATTTTTTTAGTTTTCTACCTCCCTCATCATGATCCCAACCATCCTTAATCCCTCCCTACCTCCATATGCACCTCCGCAAAATTCCACCAATTTTGGTCATATTCTCTCCTTCTCTTCATTCTTCTCATTTTCCTTGTGAGAGTGAGAGAGAGAGAGCAAGCATGCATACTATGTTTTCATGTATTTGTGAGCTTTCTAGTAGGTAACAACATCCACAACAACAATAACAAGTCCAATAGGTATGGAATCTTTGTGCATGCACCCCGAGGTGAAAGCTTTTGTCAATCGTGTCAGATAGCAAAACTCATTATTTGGTAAAACAAAGTGCACCACAGTAGAGTGGAGACCATGCACATCACACACATGTAAAAAAATTAAAAAGATTTCCATTTTCGCTATCAATCATGACAGACACCTGTCCATCGCGACAGATAGGTGTCAATCATCAACTGATGATGGACAAGTGTCCATCATGATACAGAGATTGTCCATCATGAGAGAAAAACTTTCTCGAATAAAAGGTGTCAATCGTGATAGATAGCCCACATTATAATGAGTATGCATTGTAAATTATGTCCATCACGACACATAGACCATGAATTGCAATAGACAGGTGGCCATCGCACAACGGACAGGTGTCCTTCGCAATGGACCAATCCATCATGATTGATAGCCCCCGATGGACAGCCTGTCCATCGTGATAGACAAACCCTATCAATCATGATAGACAACCATTTTTTGTCAAAAATTTAGGGTTTTAATTTCGTGCAATTGTGAGCTAAAATTTGGTACATTTTCAGGCAATTGGAGCTCTTGAGCAAGGAAAACCAGCTAGATCACGTACAGATTGCACTTTGGGAGCATGCTTCTTGGGCATTGAAGCACTTATTGGAGCACCAGACTCGAGGTTGGAAGAATTCTTAACCCCCTCAGTCAATTTCTAGCCTAGTCTAAGTGTGATTAGAGGTATTGATTGATTAGGGTTATGCCAGGCATGAGTCAATTATTAGAAAACCTAATCACTCAAGTTCAAGTATAGCTAGACTATTAATTTCGAAAACTCTAAGCATAAAAGAACATGAATTCATTGATCACACTCAAAATACGATATAACTCAAGTATTCTTGACGACATGAATAATTGGAAAAGATTGTACACCCAAAACAAGAACCTAAAAGGAACAAGTGACTATGACAAAAAGATCACTGCAACATGGTTATACTTGGGAATCATTGGGTTAATAGATAGAGTATATGAACTTTAGATCATGAAGACACCTAGGTCAGGATAGGCAAAGCATCAGATCCTTTGAAGCTAGTGTAAATCACACAGCTAGGTCATGGGCCCAACATCTCAATGATTATCCCTATGCGCGAAGTTCTGAGGCTAGTGATTCAGAAATGTCATTTAACATGGAACAACCATAGATAGTTCAAGCATAGCCTATTTACAGACACCATAACGTCCCTACAAGACGTAGTTGGAGTATATTAGGAACAATCGATTAGGTGCTTGCATCTATGAGGATGGTCTATGAAGATCCGTTGTTCAACTCAAAAACCCAGATCAACACTTTGGACTTGAGCACCCGATGGTCAAATTTGAAGAGGGCTTATACAATGATAAGCAAGGAACCATGTACGTGGTTACTAGCTTATTGAATAGGACAAATGAGTTTGGAATTGTCATTCCAGAGAATGAGATAGCAGACCTAGAACAAGGAAATGTAGGATGAGAACCTCAAACACCTTGCGACAAATCCATCTTGACTAGAATCATCAAACCATAATAGACTCCTCGAGATTAAAAAGGTATTGAACTCTTACTGAACAGGGATATCGATGAAGCCTTTCGGAGATTTAAACCAAGTCAACCCAACAAAGTTGGCGGAGTCACAATATACAAGTTTAAAGATCCTAGGACACCAAGCAAGGTTGTCTATCTAGATAACACTTCATAGTAAATGTTTGTGGTAACAGAGCATGGTATGCATGCATACACTTGGAAAGGCAAATTGATTTTCCCTCCCTCAAGATCTAATGTGTTCCATTGCCAACAAGGTGTGGGATCATTTCAATTTCAGGGTAGCCACAAGGAAAGAACTAAAGAAAGACCTGAAGTGAGTTTTGCAAACCCTTTAGGTAGATATAGACCAAGATTGGAGACGGAACTAATAGATTAGGAGAGGCATAGAGGTCCGAGACATCAAAGAAGCATGGATGAGTTTCCCTTGCCCAAATCAAGAGAACACTTGAGGCCCATTTAATTGGTTAATTCCATGAAGAACTACTTCGATGGCATTGGAGACCCCTACGATTATGTAGCAGAGTTTAGACAAGTATTAAGAGCTGAAAAAGTTGACGATTTGTTCACTCAATACAATGCTTTTGGCCTTAATCTGAAGAATACTACCTTGATGTGGTTTCAACTAATACATCAAGGTCAATTCAAGAATATAAACCAGTTGCTAGAAGCATTCATCACCAAATTCTCTAAGAGCGGTATCAACACAATACCTCATCCCTGATACATAGTTTCAAGCAAACACCTCACGAAACCATCTGACTAGCTGGAAAAAGATTTAGACAATACTTGGAAATATGCCCTACACTAGAACTACCCACACCAACCAAACAAGTGGAATTGTTTTTAGATGGCTTGTTAAGTGATAGTCTATGTTCATATGTGTATTTGAAGGAACCTAGGAACCTAGGAACCTAGAATAGTGTACATGTGCGTAGACATAGAGGATAACTTGGGTGATCAGTTAGAGATTTCTAAGATCTATAAAGACTTCGAAAGTGCTACGAGTTTCACCTCTAAACCATCTACTTCAATAGATGAGTTGGCAGAGAAGGTAGCTCAAAACGTAGAAGTCTCAAGCAAGCATACCCCTAGAATGATCTTTGTTAAATGATGCTACCATTGTGGAGGAGACCACATGGCCAATGTTTGCCCAATCATAGCTCAATCCCAAGAAAACCCTAGTGGCCAATATTGTACCACTGAGAGGAGATACACTAACCACAATGCACAAGATTGCCCTTACTACAAGCAAGTGGTTAGGCAAAATTATCCACAAGCATATCAACAACGAGGGAGATACAAAAATCCGTACCAACCACAATAGTACTTTAGACCCCAACAATCATATCAATCTCCATACCAAGATCAACAAAGACCTCAACTGGTGTTAGGCCAACAACATCCACATCTAGCCAATGTGATCCTCATCAAGTATGCATCACTTGAGGACAACTTAAGTAGAGCCCTAGTGCCCCTACCCCCTTTGATTTTAGAAAGTGATCCAAACACTCAAAGCTTCGACTCAACGCATGTAGGTAGCCCACCGGCTTACTACATAGAGTCTCCACAACACACTGAAATTTACCCTTATAAAGACCCTAGTGAACCTAGTAGGGAGCCCCATTAATCGAATGTGATGTATGCAAACCCTAACCCTAGGCACCTACCAAGATAGATGAGATCCCAAGCCACTAGAGGTCCATGCTATAGATACTAGGGATATCACTTCATTCAAGACTTTCCAATCCCTACACCAAGACAACCTCAACCAATGACCATTCAAGGCTTTTGTCCAGACTGCATTAAGGAAAACCAACTAAGGGATTGCCCAAAGAACTGAGGAAATACATGAAAGATCACATCGATCAATGTTATTGGTCTAGTTGTAGACTCTAGTAGGAGCACGATAACTACAACCCCAGTGCAAGTAGTAACTAGAGCTCAGGCCCTACAACAAAACCAAGACATAGACCACGGGAAGAGCCCAAACAATAGTGAGATTGAGAGCATAACTAAGAAGAGAACGAGAGCTTGGAAGGATAGCTATGAAAGGATGAAGAGGCAATGGACAAAAAAAATGAGTGAACTTGAAGAGAGCTTAAGGTGAACTAAAGCTAAATTGATAGAGATCGCATCTCACACACATCTTCACAACCCACCACCCTCATTACACCAAAACCATCCCAGTAAACCACCATCACCCAAAGCAGGATTGGTCTTAGTAGATCCCACTCCAAAAGATCTTGACATGATGTTCAAGGCATATTAGGCCAAAATTCAAGAAATAAAAAATGTGGTAGAGATGGATAAATGGTATCCCAAAGCTGACTTAGAAATTGAAAGGATTAAGCTATGTGCAAAAATGGTGGAACTAGCTCAAACTATGTTTGAAGCCAGATGTCTTTTCAATTGCACTAAGTCAACCAACAAACAATTACACTTTGATAGATTGCTAGAGAGACTGGAGAGAAATATCCAAATATGGGAAGCTAGCTACATCAAAGGTAAGTAACAATGGCAGTGAGAGGATAAGCTTGCCTCCCAAGGAAGTTTATGTCCCTAACTCCACTAACCATGAGATCTCTTCTACTCTTAATCAATATGCACAAGGGTTTTTAAGACAAATTCAAGAAGATAAATTGGTGAAAGAGAGCCAAAATTCTCCCCCCATTGAGATACTGCATGATCTTTACGATCAATTCCCATGGGACATTCCCTCTATCTACAGATAATAGGAAGGTGCACAAACTAGTGAATGATTAGTCTTCAAATCCAATTCCCTACATGAATTTACTCAGTTCACATGCCCATGTGAGTCTAAGTCTATCTAGATGAGAGCCCCTACTATCATGGTAAGAAACGAGGAGTCAACCATACCTAAGAACACAGACGTGATAAAGAATACTAAGGTACAATGTCACCTCACCTTAGAGCAGTTATTGAAAGTGAAACCAAAACTGTGGGAGCATGTAGCAAATCAAATGTTAGGAGTAACTAAGCCACCCTCCCAAGTAGGAACACATAAAATAGTCCCAGAGATACCATAGGACAAGACATGAGATGTGAGTGGAGGAGAAGATGGAAATACCTATCTTGCTATTGCATATCAGGGCTATACCACTAAAGCAATCTTGGATTCAGGTGCAAGAGTTGCCATTGCTACCTTCTCCTTATGGAAGCATTGGGGTAATCTAGCACTTAGGCCAACGATAATGAAATTGCAAATTGCAGATAGACACATTGAGAAACCTTTAGGATTGTTAGAAGGGATAACTCTCACCACTTGTGGTGTCAAGTTTGAACACACATTCACCATATGCGACTTTAGCAAAATCCATGTCTATGAGATGATTTTAGGTAGGCCATTCATGCGACAACTACAGATAGTGCAAGATTGGGGAACCAATTCTTTGTACCTGCAACACTTTGGAGTCACCACTAAAGTCAATCTCAATGACTACTCACATAGAGATGCACCCCCCTTACAATGAAACTCCATCCAGAGAGCATCAGATGACATGGAGTTTGTGCACTCCATTGGATCAATATCCTCTTGGATGCACGAAGACACCCACTTATGGATATGTAAATTTGTAGTAGAGGAAGAGAAAAGAACCACCACTAAAGGTGTAGGTGCTCAAGAGAATCTTAGATCGGTCCAAGACCCAGCCTATGCGATGATGATTTTCCCTAATGAAGAATTTGAGCCCCATGGTTGGGCCAAAATTCTAGCCACCATGGACATATTAGTGTTGCCCGGATCCAATACACACGTATGTAGAGGATAGTACAGAAACGAAATCACGCAAAAATACTCAGAGAATAGAAAGAGACAAGAGAATTGACACTAGATTGGGTACAATATCCCCCCACATACGCTGATGGATGAGTCTATCAGAGCATGTGTATTTATAGGTATTTTTCATTATGTCTTGAATAGAAGATACATGAGGGTGGCACTTTGAAAAGTGTGCCTTTGCAAAAATCTGCTTTATTTACAAAATCGTTACCTATTATTTTTACAAAAAGATCACTTTTTAAAGAGATCTATTATTTTTACAAAAATAACTAAAATACTATCTTCTAAATATCTCCAAAAATATTTGAATAAGTCCAAGTGCGTTCACACCCTCATGAGTCTTCACCTACTAAATCAAAACACAAATCACATTAAAAACCTCAAGATATTAAAATCCGTACAACATTCCATTATTCCATAAAGTATAACATGCCTCCCAGTTGACAGGCAACTGACCTCAGTTGATAAGAATAAAATAGACATGGATGGCTAGTCACATGTCCCATTTACACATACATACACATATACACTTACACATGCACATGCACATACATGCACATGCACATACATGCATATACACATATACATACGTACATACATTCATATACACACACATATTACACACATATACATGCACATACTTACACACACATATTACACATATATACATGCACATACATACATATACGCACATGCACATGCACATACACGTACATACGCATATACACTTACACATGCACATGTAGATACATGCATATACACATATATATATGCACATACATACATGCACATATATACATAGATACATACATATACATGCATATAGATATACTTACACATATAGATATATACCTACATGTGCATATATACATTTTATATACACACAAGCACACATAAATATGAATGAATTATATAATTAAAGTACTAAAACACGTGCTTAATATAAACAATAATAACAATCAATATAACAAAACTTTTCATTACCTAATACCATACACACAATTCAAAACATAACTGAAATAAACTATATATATATATATATATATATATATATATATATATATATATATATATATATATATATATATATATATATATATATATATATATCAATGTAAATACATATCCGATGTCGTAATCAAGAATCCTAATGATCATCATCATCATCATGATCATCATCATGATCATCATCATCATCATCCGCATGATCTGATGTATGTGTGTGAGCACCCTATGACGATCGAGATCGTCCCTCCTATGTTTGTCTCTCCACCTCATCCATATCTGCCTCTCCATAATACTCCTGTATTACATATAACAAACTTAAATAAGTAAAACAATTAAAACATCCATAAAAATAAAATAATTATATAAAATTTAATAATACTCACAAAGGCATCCAGATGATCTCGCATATACTCGCTCAAATGCCGATATCCAAAATGTGTAGCATACTTGATCTCATGTTTCATAGGATATCGGCCATAATCCTTTTGCTGCATTAAAACAAATAAAAAAGATTAGTTTCTTGCATTTTAACTAAAATAAAAAATATACTCACAATAACACATATACTTACAAATGTAGCTACAAAACCATGATGGCCCATTTGGCCTAGGTGCGATGTGTGGCCCGACTCAACTCTCTTGTTTGCAGCAACCTGTTTATTTAAAGAAAAAAGAAATACATAAATTAAATGTAAAAAATTACTAAAATATATGAAAAATATAAATATAAACTATTAATTTGTATACCTTCTACTGAGGAAATGACTCCTAAAGACGTAGCTATCTATGAAAAAACTGCCACGTCTCAGGTGATATGTTAGATCGCCTCTTATTTTCTTCCACCATACAATATCTCCTATTAATTTAATCTCAAACAAAAAAGAAAGAATCAGAATACATACACATATATACACACACACATACACAGACCCACATACACATATACATGCAAACATATACACATACATATATGCATACATATACACACATACATACATATAACATAAACACACATATACATATCCACATATATATGTACACACATACACATGCATGCATATACACTCATTCATACAAAATACATGCATTTATCCCACAATAATGTGTATTTGTGTATATGTGAATATGTGTGTATGTGTAAATGTGTATATGTGTGGATGTGTAAATATGTATATGTGAATGTTTATATATGTAAATAATCTGATTATTAATATCAAATATCATTATTTGTAGATTTTGATCAATCAGATGGAACTCCACCACCGTCTCCTAATCGTGCAAGGACTATATACTGTAAGTATACCAAAATTTTAATTTTAAATATATTTGATAGATACATAACTAATATATTTTTTTGTTTCTTGTTATAATCAGATTCTGATCAATCAGACGACACTCCACCACCTCCTACCCATGGAACAACTTCACATGTGTCCTCCGATAGGAGTTATGATGAATTGTACTATCAAGAGCATATTATATGTTGGTGTAACTCTTGCTGTGGCATGTATCAAAGACCGCGATTGGAATGTATTGAACATGAGGTAGAGTATGGTACTTTTGAGCATGCACCATCACGTGGTCAACGTGATAATGCTTGGGTATGTATTTTTTCTATAAATTAATGTCATTATTCTATTCAAAAATCGTACACAAAATCAAATTACTGTTGATATATAGGAATACTTGCTCGATGATGATGATGATGATAATAATTCTCATAATGTTAATATACCTCGTACATGTCATGAACAAACTGTTCATCAATTACAAGCAGAGGTTTCTAGAAATCCTCTACCTCCTGGTTTAGAGACTGAAATGGTTGGAGATTATCCATTGCCAACTCATGATCATTCTCTAGTACAAACATATGATAGAAGAAGATATGGAGGATGGAATAGAGGAACACTTCCTTTAGATGGAGAGGTTTTTCAACTTTTGGGGTAATCGCTATATGATTGCTCCATCCATTATTACTAATTCTGGTCGTGGTCTCTTTATTGTAGAGGATTTGTATGTGCCTCTGAACTTTGAAGTCACTCTTATGTCATTTTGTTGTCCTATATATGGATGGGGAGATTGGCATCGACTTGCACGTTATGTTCAAAGCATGATTACTTATGGAATATGCTTAATGCGGCATTCCTTAGTAGTAGAAAGATTTCACATGTAGAAAATGAAAGATTATATATTGATGGAAGACCTTACACGCATGGAAATATAGCAAGTTTAATAAATACTAGTCGAGGGTTACATAATAGTTCAAGGACTAATTGCACATTTGAGGAGCATGAAAATAGTCATGAATCACCATACATGAGTAGAGATGTATCAAAATACATAGTTGTCAATGCTATTACTACATTACATGTTGATGATGAATTATTAGTGAATTATGGATGGCGTAGACCTCCAAGAGCACCTTTTAGCTAGAGAGAGAATGAAAATTTTCTATCCATATTTAATAACTTATATATTTAATTTTATGTTTAAAGTTTACTTTTTATTCATTTATGGAATACTAATTATTTTTATTCACGTGTGTAGATTCCAACATATGATGTTGATAATATTCCTCCACACCATTCACAATTGCCAATAAGACCTCATTTATTAGAAGCTTCTATGAGGAGGCTACACAAAAGTGATCCTGTGGAATATGCAAGGTTGAAAGATCTATATTCAAAAGAAGATAAAGTACAAGATTTGTGTGACAATGATGAAGATGATGGCATGGTAGATTTTATTGAGGATTGGTATCAAAATGACGGTGAGGGCATTGATATTTCTAAAAATGAGAAATATCTTCAAGAGGAATGTCTAAAGCATGTATATGAAGGAAGTCATTTGACATGACGAAGTGCGAGCTTACTTATTCTCAATCTTCAAAATCGTTTTGGATGGAGTAATGTATCTGTTTCGGTGCTATTAAGGTATAATTTTCAATTTTCTATTTACTTGTATATATACATGCATAAATATATATATATAAATACATGCATATATAGGCATACACATAATTATACATGAATGCATACACACATGTACACATATACACACATACACATGTTATGAGAGTAAGGTCAAATTATATATACCTATATCGAATGAAGATGTTTTGTCCATCTAGCCTTTAGAATCCAACCTTTAGAATCTTACCGACACATCTGTTTCTCCTATTCTAGTCGACCTAATACCTGTGCTGCTAACTCTTTTAAGAACTTTGCATAAAAATATTAAGTATTAGTTGGCTATGGAGGAATTAGGTTGTTAGGAAAATGGGAGGACCAAATTTATCTTGAAGATTTTGAAGGATGGAAAAATAATTTTAAAGGATGGGCGGAAAGAAAGCATCCATTCAATGCAGGTTTTTATTCTTACTTTAGCTAAGGTAAGAACAAGAACTTGTATTGAATGGACACTTTCTATCCGCCATCCTTTAAACTATTCATGCATCTTTCAAAATCTTCAAGATAAATTTGGTCCTCCTATTTTCCAAATGACCTAATACCTCCATAGCTAACTGATATTTTGTATTTATAAACAAATATGTAAGCCTTAGTTAGCAAGGCAGATAATAGATTGACTATAAAATGGGAGACAACCAGACGATTTAGTGGTCTACATATCTATATGAAAGTCTACAAACCACAATAAACAAAAAGAAAATTAGAAATGAAACCAAATATACATAGCTACACATGCATACATACACATATATATACACATAAACATACATATACACATGTTATGAGAGTAAAGTCAAATTATACATACCTGTATCGAATGAAGATATTTTGTCCATCTAACCTTTGGAATTGTCCACCCAACTTTTAGAATCTTCCTGACACATCTGCTTCTCCTATTCTAGTTGACCTAATACCTATGCTACTAACTCTTTTATGAATTTTGCATACAAATATTAAGTATGAGTTAGCTATGGAGGTATTAATTCGTTTGAAAAATAGGAGAAGTAAATTTACCTCAAAGAATTTGAAGGATGGAAGAATAATTTTAAAGGATGGGCGGACACAAAGCATCCATTCAGTGCAAGTTTTTGTTTTTACCTTAGCTATTGTAAGAACAAGAACTTGCATTGAATGAACACTTAATGTCCGTCCATTTTCCAAAATCGTAAAGAGAAATGTGCTTGTCTTATTTTCAAACAACCCAATACCTCGATAGTTAACTGATACTTAATCCTTGTAAACAAATATGTAAGTCTTAGTTAGCAAGGTAAGTAATATATTGACTATAAAATGGGAGACATCCAAACGATTCAGTGTTCTAGATATGAAAGTCTGCAAACCACAATATACACAAAAAAAATTAGAAACAAAATCAAATATACACAGCTACACATGCATACATACATATACATACATACATACACATTCATACATACATACACATACATACACATACATACACATACATACACATACATAATACATACATACACATATATACACACATACACATACATATACATATATGCATACACATATGCATACATATATATACATACATAGACACCTATAAAACACATATACACACATACATACATATACAGATATGCATACATATACGCATGCACATGCATATACACATCCACATACACATACACATGAACATACGCATATATAAAATTATATGCATATATATATGTATATTTATTTATTTATTTTTATTAATGTGTCTTTTTTTTATGAACTTACAGGTTATTATTTGAAAAGTTTTTACCAAGTCTGAATATTGTTACTACCTCACATGATGAAATGAAGAAGATAATCAACAATCTTGGTATAGATTATAAATGTATACATGCATGTCCTAACGATTGTATTTTATATAGAGGTGAATATGCAGACTCTTTGACATGTCCCAAATGTCAATCTCCTTGATATAAGGACGAAGAAGGTAAAATCCCAAAAAAGGTATTGAGAACTTTTCCATTGGCTCCATGGATTAGACATATGTTTCAGAGCCCCGAATTATCAAAGCTTTTGACATGGGATCATGATCATAAAAGTATTGATGGAAAAAACAGAATTCCTCATCATAGTGTTGTTTTTCGGCATATTGATTCTACATGGGTTGAATTTGCACAAAACACAGAATCTAAAGTTAGGAGTTGCATTAGATGGGGTTAATCCATTCTCCATTAAATCCAGTAAATGGTCAACATGGCCAGTGGTAGTCATAAACTACAATCTTTCGCCATATCTTAGCATTAAAAAGGAACATTTAATGCTTTCACTTTTAATCCCAGAAAAAAGACAAGTTAAAGATATGAATATATATCTTGCTCCTCTCATTGATGATCTCCAAGAGTTATGGAGAGGTATTAATGTTATTGATGTATCGAAAAGCATCAATGAAAGACATACTACAGTTCGTGGTATTGTGGCTTGGACTATTCATGATTTTCCAGGATATGGTGTTTGTTCAGGTATTGATGTAATTTTTTTATTCAATATGCATACAAATTAATGTGAGTTAATCTAATTATATTTTTATCGTTTTCATGATGCAAGAATATCTACGAAGGGTTATAAAGCTTATCCATATTGTGGTGATTGGTTGAGATCAATCTATAGTAAGAATCTCAACAAAAATATTTATCTTCGACATTGACGATTCTTGCATGATGATCATCCATTAAGATCTAAAAGAGAAGCAATACATTTTAATGGAAATCTTGAAACATGTCAGTGTCCAAAACCTATGACACCTATGGATTGGTATAAAAAATGGACAAATGGATCTCTGATAGATCCAGAATCAGAAATCTTTAGTGATGATGAAGATAATGAGTATGTGAAGAGAGGTAAAGGAAAATTGGCACTCACACAGAAGATATCAATATGGTATTCTTTGGAGTATTGGAAAGAGTTAAAAGTATCTCATCTTCTTGATCCTATGCATATATTCAAGAATATTGGTTATTCACTATGGTAGCATCTTCTTGGACTAAAAGATACCATAGCATCAAGGAATGATTTGAAATATCAAAACTCAAAACCAAAATTATGGCCAGTTTTTGATAGACATCATAGGAAACGACTTATGCACCTGCTCCTTGGGTACTTACAACAAAAGAGATATAGACTATCAACAATAGGATTCAATTGATTCGGAATCCTACAGGATATGGAGGATCTTTCCAAAACATGTTTACTATGGATGATAAGAGCTTATCTGGGTTAAAAAACCCATGACTGGCATAACTTTTTGAAACATATTTTACCTTTGGTTATTGATTGATGTACAATGAAAGGAGTATGAGATGTGATCTATTGTCTTGGATCACTTATAAGGTAATTATGATACTTTTATATTTAATATATATGAATATTTGATATCTTTTATTTTTGAATTAACTTCTTTATAATTTTTTTAATGATATGTATAGGTGGACATCAAAAGAGATTGAAAAAAACTCGATCCCAAAAAAAATGTGAATGCAAAGAGCTACTATGTTTGATGGAGAAAGAGCTTCCTACTTCATTTATTGATATTCAGGTTCATTTATTAGTCCATCTTGTAGATGAAATAGAGATTGCAGGTGTTGTTAACACTCGATGGATGTTTTGGGTCGAGCGATTTATGGGAATATTAAAAGGTTATGTGCGACAAAAAGCAAAACCAGAAGGATCCATGGCAAAGGGTTGGATGCTTGAAGAGTGCATGTATTAAGTTAGTGAGTACCTTGAAAGAGTTCATGAAGAAGCTCCACGTGCATGGACCAACGAGTCTTCTTAAGAAATAACAGATGAGGTATTATTAGGTAAGGGAGTTCCATTTTTATTTACATTTCAAGAAAAAAATGATGTTTCTACTTTTATAGCATGTAATAGCAAATGCATGCAAGCATTCCTTAGCAAGTACGAATAGGAACTTCAAAATCTCCAAAGTAAAAGGTGAAGAAACAAAAGATATAGACGTAATCTCAATAATAATGAGATTACAAATATGTCTTCTTTCATGGATTGGCTATATAGTCGTTTGCAACGCGCCAACGCAAATAATGAAGAAATCTAAGATGAGTAGAGAGAGTTAATGATAGGTTGTGAACCAAAGGTAATTTTATTTTAATACTATTTGTTTTTTTCATATATGTATATTAGTTTCTAGTTACTAATTTAATTTCTTTTGCAGGCTCGAATGTTCACTAATATGTGGGCTTTTGGACAACATATTAGAATCAAAGCCATTGATTTTTTACGTAAAACAGAGGATTCTAGTATTGTTTTTTCTTTCAAGCAACTATCACATGGTAGCTCAAAAGACACGAACCTTATAGATGGCGAACTTGGTTACATGGGAACTATTGTTGGTATCTACAAAATATCATTTCGTACATTCAAACAAGTAGAAAAAAGTTTATATTTTTTATGTTAGAGTTTATTATTTTTTTAAGCACCTAATAATGGGTTTTTGTTTTTATATAGTTTGATAGGTTATTTTGAAGGTTGACTGGTGGTTTCGAGCCGAGTATAAAGGTAGTAATTCCACATTAAGAAAGGAATTATCTGGGTTTTGGGCAATTGATTCTTTCAAGGTAATGCGATCTACTAAAGAACCATATGTTTTTCCTAGGCATATTGAACAAGCATTTTTTTCATAAAACCTAGATGCTCACCCTTGGTGGCAAGTCATTCATGTTCAACCCAGAGGTAGGTCATTGTTTGAACAATGTATTGTTAGAGAGATCGAAGAAAGTCCTCTTGATGATTCACCATCAGATACTGATACATCAACATCTGAAAAACACTAACATGCACACACATACACACACACAAGTGCACACAATATAAGACAAAGAGAGAGAAGCAATGGAGTTCTTTAGATTAATATCGAAATACATCACTGCTTTCAGCCATGGCCGGTGACTAAAATACCTTGATACAGAGAATTGACTATATCTCAAAAAGTTGAACAGAACTACCCAGACAAATTCTGCTAAACCTGTAGTAGACTTCGAGACGCTTATATTGGCGAACAGAAATTGGTATATACCTTTGGCACAGAAAGACAAAACAGCCTGCACAAGCACTACGATAGTGCGTTTGGAGGTCAAAACGAGCTCATATCACGATTTCGGCACCACACAACGAAGTTGTTTTGATCTCTGAAACACCCTAACTATGCTCACCAAATTTCGTGCGAATCTGAGACTGCAAATGGAGGAGTGTCAACGGCGCCCTAGATGAAGCGACGACCTGCTCTGATACCAATTGTTGGAGTTAGATGTCTACGGAAGCACGCGAACAACACAAGGAAGAAGAAGAAGCTTGGAGCACAACACAGAATACTGAATGTATTACTAGAGAATGTACAAAGATAAGTAGCCCATTAGGGCAATAGGCGTATATACAAGTCGGGGGAAAAAAACCTTCTAAAGAGAAAAAAGTGCCCCTAAATATATCAACAAAAGGATCTAAGTACCTTGGGTAACACATTTCTATTCATTCTTTACTTTGCATTCAAGGTACTATTAATGGTAAAGTTGTTAATATTTTACATGACGATGGTAGTTAACATGATTTTATTTCTCATACACTAGTGCAAGATCTCCAATTGAACCCACTTCCTTCAATGTATAAAGTTAAGGCATACACACACATACACACATGCATACATAATGCACATGCATATGCATACATACATGCTTACATGCATTACACACATACACATATATATGCATACACACACAAATGTAGAGAGACATACACACACACATACACATACATGCATACATAATGCATAATAAGGCCTATTCAGGAAATTTGGGAATTATTCAAGTCCCATTTATATTACTTATTATGTTAATTTCTTATGTTTTGAGCCCAACCTTGATACCCCATTTATAATAAAATTATCCTTAATGTTAAAGTGTCAGTTTAATATACTCCAATCAAGAGATAATAACATGTTGTGGTGTGTGAATGAGTCAAAAACTAAAACATAAGGACACAAAGAATTGTCTCAAAATCCTGTGTAATTCCCATTTTTCCTGAATAGGCCTATGCATATGCATACATACATACTTACATGCATACACACACATACACACACATGCATACATATGCATACATAATGCACATGCATATGCATACATACATGCTTACATGCATACACACACATACACACATACACATACACACATAGACACACACACACATACATACATACACACACATATATGCATACACACACATACACACACATATGCATACATAATGCACATGCATATGCATAGATACATGCATACACATACACACACATAGACACATACACACACATAGACACATACACACACATAGACATGCACACACATACACACACGTACACACACGTACACACACATATACACATATTTACACACACATACACATGCATACACACACATACACACAGACACACACACACATACACACATAGACACATACACACATAATGCATATGCATATTCTTACATACATACTTACATGCATACACACACATATACACACATATGCATACATATGCATACATATGCATACATAATGCACATGCATATGCATACATACATGCATACACATACAAACATAGACACATACACACACAAACACATACACACTCATAGACACATACACACTTACACACACACACACATCCAGACACATTTACACACACACATACACATGCATACATACACATATATATAGATACACATGTATATACACACATAGACACACACATAAACACATAGACACACACACATACACACATAGAAACACACACATACACACATACAGACATACACACACATATATGCATAAACACACATGTAGATATATATATATATATATATATATATATATATATATATATATATATATATATATATATATATATATATATATATATATATATATATATATATATATATATATATATATATATGCATAGACACACATGTAAAGAGACATACACACACATAGACATACATGCATACATAATGCATATGCATATGCATATGCATACATACATACTTACATGCATACACACACATACACACACATGCATACATATGCATACATAATGCTCATGCATATGCATAGATACATGCATACACATACACACATAGACACATACACACACATAGATACATACACACACATAGACACATACACACATATACACACATACACACATATACACATAGATTTACACACACACATAGACACACACACACATACACAAACACACTTACACATGCATACACACAGACATACACACATAGACACGCACACACACACATAGACACACACACATACACACATAGACACATACAAACTTACACACACACATACACACATAGACACATACAGACTTACACACACACATACACACATCCACACACATTTACACACACACATACACATGCATATAGACATATATATACAGATACACATGTATATACACACATAGACACACACATATACACACACATACACACATAGACACATACACACTTACACACACACATCCACACACACACATGCATATAGACACATATATACAGATACACATGTATATACACACATAGACACACACATACACACACATACACACACATGGACACATACACACACATATATGCATAGAAACACACATAGAGACATACACACATATACATGCATACACACACATAGAGACATACACACACACATACACATACATGCATACATATGCATACATAATGCATATGCATATGCATACATATATACTTACACCCATACACACCCACACATACACACACATGCATACATTTGCATACATAATGCACATGCATATGCATACATACATGCTTACATGCATACACACACTCACATATGCACCTACATACACATATACACACATACATATGTACACATATATATATTGATTTCTAACCCATTTTTTTTATATTTACAGGTATTATGGATCCTAGTAGAGAGAGAAACGTGAAACTCACCCTCATAAAAAGTCTTATGAGAGCAAGAGTTCCGCATGATACTCTAGGGATCATCATGCATGAGTACTTAAAGATGGCTGATGATGAGCTGGATTATACGATTCAGATGCTTACCCAACGATCAGAGGAGGGCTCTTCTGCGGCTCCACATGTAGGAAGATAGCTATCTGCTCATAGGTATGTTCTTTTCCCACAATTTTTTTTAATGATATTATAACACATATTTTTATTTATTTTTATCTATCTATTTTCAGGACACCTATAGCACCTCCAAATCATGATAGCAGAGCACGGGTGCCTATGAGGACATGCATAGGCACCTTAGGGCTAGAGTGCGATATAGAGCCAGAGGGGAACATTGTGTACATAGGGAATGGATTGGAGTTCAAGAGAAGAATGAGAGCATTATGCGACTGTTAACTGCGCCTTGTCCACTTACAGTGGAAGTAAGTATAAATTTTACATATAAATTAAAATAAATATCTTATGTTTTATTTAGATGATTTTTTCTTTTGTTGTAGTGAGCACGATGAGAGGGATAAAAAATGCGTACTTACTTCACTTGAGACAGAGTTTGGGACAGGATGGTCACTGTGTTGACCTAAGTATCAACCTAGGGACTTGCGGAGAAAGAGACTATACCTCAATCCCCTCACAAGTGCATATAGTGGGGATACACGCTTTTAATTATCAATCCAAAGAGTATACAAACCTAGCCGAGTGTATGAAGACATGCAATCATGTAATGGTCAATGAAAATGAACTACTCAAAGAAAGTAAATGAGGCAAAGACTTATCCAAACAAGTTCCAACTGTGGTCAAGGCAAAACGATACTTGGTGCAGCAGCCGTCAGTATTTTGGACTTTTCTCCCAGCTCCGAACTCCAAATATAGCAAATAGCATATGCGTTTCGAAGCTCTCGAGAAGACGCATCCAATGGCAGTGGTTTCACTCAATTCCGACGCTCCTACTTCAAGTTATGAACGAAATACTGAGTCGTGGGAATACTTTCCTACACTTCAGCGCTTCCTACACTTCGTACACACCTTTCCTACAGCAAAGAAACACTTTCATGGATAGACAACACTCACAAGCACTCTTTCCAAGCAATACACATGCATACAAGCTCACGAAGAAGGAGATAAGGAGGGAAGAAGACACAAATTCGAATTTCTGTGCTCTCTCTTCTCACAATGGCAATAAGTTCTTTACAAAGAGTCACATTTGACTTATATACTAGTGCCCTAAAAATGGTCCTTTCACACAAGAGACCGGCACTTTATTCACTAAAAGACTAAATTTCTACTATTTTACATGGGTAAGCTCCTAATCTTCTGTGGGGATGCATCTAGAGGACTCCTCTAGTGCCTTTACAACGGAAAATATATTACAAGAATGATTATGGTTACAAAAATATGAAGTCCAGATCGGAAAAATTTTGGGGCCCGTCTTTTTCTCTGCTTTGTGCGCTCTTTAGCTCTGCAACACTCTCCCCCTCTTCGTCTCTGTCGTCCCTTGACAGGCTTTGCTTCTTGTCATCAATTTGTTGTCCGCACGCACCCAGTGGTCAGTATTGTCTGATTCTTGATCTTGCATTACGTTTTAGAGGCGCTTTGATTTGTCCTGGTTGCACACATCGGACCTTGTTGTGTTATTCACTTCTTTTCACTGCACGCAACCTTTGCTCATTGTTACCTGTTTATAAAACAGGTGTTCAGTTTTGACAGCCTCTTTTTAATTCTTGTTTTACATTCTCTGGGCCTGATGTATTCGCCTTGATCGCCCGCAACCCTTGGAGTTAGACTGACTACCTGATATTCTGCAGTCTAATTCACCTATAGGTTCCTTAATTCTGGGTTGCCGCGCATGCCATTAGTGCACATATGCGGATGTAGCTCGTAAGCCTTGATCTGAATCCTCTGTAACTCAAGAGGTTGAAGCACCCACATATGTGATACTTGTTGGCCCTGATTCCTCCTTTTAGCTGCGTGCTTTTCCTTGGTGTGTGTGCCCCTGCGGGGCTCTGTGCAGAGATGGGTAATGTGCCCCTGCGGGGCTTCCTGCAGAGATGTATCTTCAAATCTTGCTTTTTAGTGAAGCTGCTTCTTTTGTTGTCTTCTTCTTTTCTTCTTTTTACTCGTCTCTCCCTCAACACTGCCCCCCTTCTGGACTCTGTCGTCCCCGACAGGCTTTGATAAGCGACGGGCATATGTTCGATATACTGTTTGCTCCTTATCATTCAGCAGATTAGCTTCACGTATCATCAGTTGTTTCCATTGTTCTGCCTTCACGCCATCATGTGGTGGCTGTCTGTGATCTGCGAAGAGGCTTAATTCATATGCTACTAATCTAGCATTGAGATTAGATGACATCTTCAAAAATATCTCAGACTCAATCTCAAAAAAACCCGTAAAAAATGCCTCTTCAAACGTCTGCATATATACACTGGGCAAAAACATCAATCTGGAATAATAAGCCATTATAGTTGGTCTGCTTGGCATCACTGATAGATTAAAAATAAGTATGTCTGTGCCCTGATTAATTCCAATAAAATTCAAAAAGGTGTATGCCGCGTGTTTGAAAACTTTCAGCACAGTGAGTAGCATACTAAGTATTTTATTTGTCATTTTGACAGCTAAATCTGGTACTGTCGCATAATTTTGTAGCCAAAATTCTATGGTCTTGACCATGTAATCCTCCGTTGGCAAATAGTTATGTGGAGGGCTTGTAAGTAGCGGATAATTCAGCCACTGATTATTTAGTGTACCGTTCCTTTGCATGTCCAAAAATGCTCTAGCTTCTCTTCTACGAGGTACAGGACAAAATGCAGGGTTTACCTGCAGGGAATATGGAGCAGCTTGCCAGTGTATTCTTAGTGTCGGATGTTTCTCCAAAAACTTTCTTCTCCAAACTGGCTGTGCAGCTTCAAATTCTGCTTGAGTGAAATTGAATGTGTCATTTTCGAAGTTGAGCTGCTTATCAGGGCTTGTTTTTGTGATCTTCTTGATATATTGACGTGTTTTCTCTTTCAGTAATCCGTATGGAATATTGAAAGGCTTCATAAGCGTCTCTAAGTCTTTTCCTTTGATCTTTGCTTCTTTCATGACTTTAATAACTTCATTTTCAAAATTTTCCGTCAATCGGGACACCACTAGTGCCCGTTCCTTCTGACTTATTTCTGCAGTATATGGCATAGGATGATCATCATGTAGATCCGCCACCTGCTCACGTATGGGAGAATGATAGATCGGTTGAGATAGAGGGCTTACCTCTACCTCGTCAGTAGGGTGTTTCTTTTCTGGCACTACTGATGTCCCGATCGGTTCTTTGTCTTTCCTCTGAATCTTCAGCTGTTCTATGCATTCATCTTTTTCTTTTATTGTTTGCATGGCTTCTCCAAGTGCTTCTTTGGTTGCCAGTAGTTCCTTACCTATGTCAGCTACATGATCCATATTTTCACTGTAGCTTTGGACCAGTTTTGCCTGTGCTGTATTTAACTGCTTTTTGAGCTCACTTATTTCTTGAGTGTTCTTCCGTTCTGATTCTTCTCGTACTTCTTTCGCTTGTCGCAGCAACTCGGCATACTGTGCTACCTGCTCTCTTAATTCCTGTTCTTTAGTGTCTGAGGGTCCCTGTTGGATGAGTGGTTGATCATATAATAAAGACTGCATTAATTCTTTATTTCTATTGCGTAGGCTGTCATTCTCTTCCATATATAGTTTGAGTTGTTGTTCTAAGAGTGTGCTCCGCATTTTCATTTTCTCTTTCTCAGCCTCGCTTGCTTCGTGTAATTTTTGCAACTCCGCTAGTTGTGTATGCAGCTGTTGATTTTGGGCGATGGATACGTCATATTGTGTCTTGATTGCCAACACCTCAGTACTTTTGTTTGCTAATTCCTTTTGTGCTGCAATCAACTGTGCTGATAGTTGTTCACTCATGAGTTGAAACTGATTCTTTTCTCTTCTTGCTTGGTCATATTCGGCATCTATATCCATCATTTGTTGTTGAGTGTCCATGGCCGTTTGAATCATGTGCTTTACTACAGGTTTCAACTGCGTAACATCCACGTTTAGCCATGTTTTTGGTATTGCCGGCTCTTCTCCGGTATTTACGTCTTTGCCTTGAGATACGTGTAATGTAGTGTCATGGGGCTGCCTAATCTGAAGCTGGATCTTTGGCTCAGCCCCCATGTCTTCTTTATTTCCTTGAGGTGTGTCATCAGGCACCTAGATTACGGTTTGTTCTTGTTGTCGGAGCTCCTTCGTTTCCTTACTCACTGGAGTTTGTTCTTCCTCTTTAATAGGTGCTTTGACATGTGTAACCCCAGTGGTCGTATCTTCCTTGATGCTTATTTTTGTAGTGTCATTTAATTGAATGACGTGCTCCGGTTCCATAGATTCTTCGACTCTTTTTTCTTCTTCTTCCTGATTTTGTGGCGTGACTTCCACTTGATTGACCTCGTTCCATTCACCTTCATGTGATTCCGTCCGTATATCAGTATCTAATGTATCTTTTTCGGGACTGGAATCCGTATTTGTGCTGGAATCATCAATGCCCAGCTCCTTGTATCTTCTCGCTTGTTTCGGTGTTTGCTCTGGGACTCGTTGTGTCTGCTCTTGACTAGCTTGTCTATAGTGATGTCCTTGAACGTTCAAATTGATTTGCCCTTGCATATACTGATGTGTTTGCTCGAGGGCAGCAGACAGGTCTCTCTTAGTAATAGGTACTTGTGTTGTCGTGATCTTCGGCAAGAGGTGCGTTCTCTTGGATTGAGGTGTTGCTTGGGCTTCCTCTTCCCGTAAACGCTTCGTACCCCTCATGGGTTTCTGTGTGCTAGTTCCAGCCTCTTCAACCATAACTATTGCTCTCCTTTTCTTAGGGACCGTCGCTGATTTTACATACCTTGCTAGTCCTTCCGAAGTCGGCATCTCTCTCAAACAATTCTTCATTTCTAAGGCTTCATAAATCAACAATGTAAGAGCTGAACTGCCATTCAAGAACTTCTTTTGCCCCCATTTCTTTTGTGCTTCAAACAATCTTTCTTGGACATACCCCGTTAGATTGACTTTGTTTCCAATTTGCCTCATGGCATGCGATAGTAGTTGGACTACAATTTTCTGTGGAGCTGTATACCTGTGCATACTGGGAAAACAAAAATGTTGATGTACAAGTCGTACAACATCTTCTATGTCAATTCTGTTAATTTCCAAGAATGATCTTTTCTTGGGATCATGGCATTCTTCTTTCACATTAGTAATGCCTGCTTGATTCCATCCAAATGCTCTGTTAATCAACTCATGTGTGAATTGAATGGTCTTCCATGCCCCGACTTTGTCCAATACTTGCGCTTCTGGAACTGATATTTTTGTTCCGGCAGGCTGCATGGTATTCATCACCTGTGCACACCTCTGAAAGTCCGGTACATATATAGGCAGTTTAAGAAATGCCTCTATTCCCGCTTGTGTCCATACATCCTCAATATGAGGTAGTCCTTGTATTATTGTCTTGAAATCCTGGGACAAGATTGGAAAATAATGATCTGTGTCCATGATTTTGATTGTAGCCATGAAGATTAGCTCTGCCACTGGTTGATCATCTCTGAACCAGTGACCTCTTGCCCTTGTTACTGATTCCAAAGGAAGAAGTTGCACCTCTTCTTGCTGCGTAGATTCGGAATCAGTGGAAGCCATCTGCACTCAATATAGAGTATGAATTAGTATCTATATGTTTTCAGAAATCCTCTTCTATATGCTGGTTATAAGTTCGATGTTGCTCCGAGTGCATGGTGTCGTCCCTTTCCCGTGTGTGTGAGAAAGGTAATACCTAGATCTTTTACATTTTTATGTATTTATATATATATATATATTTTTTTGCTGAAAAGAAAACAGAAAGGTTAGTCCATAGCCGAAGCGGTTAGTAATTTTTTTTTTTTTGGATTATTTCTTAATGTATGTACAAGTGCTCTCCTATTTCCCTATTAGGAAAATGTGCTTGACTATCTTGAAATAGAGAAGGATGTGCCGAATGCTTGGCCTTGTAATGTGGCCCTATCATGCATACTTTGGATCTCGACCACTCCATATGTGTGCAATTGGAAGTAGTTGGCGTATGCATGTTGTCCCGTTTGTCTTTCGGCATCCAGATTTGCCTCGTTGTGCTGGGCTTCGTTGTATGTTGCCCACTCCTACTGAATGTGGCTCTTTTCTCCTTGTTGTAAGTCTGCTTCATCTGATCTATGACTCTCGGCACGTCTCGGGCTACCTTTACAGACTCTTTCTTTCTCCAGTATCTCTTTTTCTGTGGTTGTTTTGCCTGTGGATTGCATTGGTCCTTCTTGTTTTGGGGATCATCCTTTTGGTTGATTTGCCTTGGGATGCAAGACTTCGGAACCCAAATTTGCGATCGATCTTGTTGAGCAGCTACGACTGTCTTGGGAATCCATAATGTAGTAATTTGTCGATGATTTCGCTGTTCAGACGGAGTGGGTTTTTGCTTTGCTCGTTTGTTCTGCTGTTGGTTGTGCTTTTGTCTTCGTAGATATTCCTTCACTTGATCTTTCTCTATCCACACTTGGTTAGAATATGGAATAGGGTATATTTTAATGGTGACAGGTTTTGAATTACTCTGAGGCATAGTCTCTTTGATGCAGGGTGTTTCAGTGAGGTTGATTTCAGTTTGAGTGATACTGTCAAGACTTGCTAGACTGGAACAAGGTGTGCAAGCAGAATTCACTGTGTCCGCACATATAGTACTTGATAAAGGTGTATCTATAGTGCTAGAGATCATGCATTGAGGACTTTGTTCATTAGATTGAACTGTCTGCTCCGTGCTCACCGATTTTAATGGTCGCTCATCTAGCAGACTGAATACTTCACGATGTCCTATCCTGGCTGAGATGTATCCCAACGCCAGTTGAATGGTCACCTCGTATTCGTAAATCCAATCTTGACCTAACACTACTTCCTCAAGTAAATCTTGGTCATGACACACTAACAGTTTTTGTTCCATGGTGTTGTTACCAAGATGCAACGGTAAGGTGATCTCTCCTATGCACTGAGTAATCGTTCCTCCTATTCCTATCAACCGGGCCATTGAGGGGCGTATTGTCTCTTTGAGTTTTTGGGTCAAAGAAAACTTAATGCAACTTACAGCGGCACCTGTGTCAATAAGAGCATTTACCAAGTGATACTCCTTTTTTCCGGCTCCCAAATTTAGATAGGGTTGTGTTCTTTGCGATCCCAGATTTTGAGTGGCTCTAAAATTAGCCATAGGGATGAGTTCTTCTCCTTGACGATATCTTTCATCTCGCTCTCTCATCCACTCTTTTCGTTTCTTTATCCTTTCCAAAGCTTCTTGTCTCGCTTCTTCCCGTATTCTTTCCTCTTCTACGCGTCTATTCTTACCTTTGAGTAATCGAGACAAAGCTTCTTCTGTTAATGGTTCTAGGTATTTTTTTACTCTACACCCACTGATGTAGTTTGGTAACACGTCTCCATCTAAGGTTGCTAAACTGATGGCTCCACCTGTAGATATACGATTAATGATTAATGGGCCATATCCTCTCTTTTGCAATTTCTTAGCATGTTGTTTCAAAGTGTATACCAAAACTAAATCTCCTTCCTTCAATTTCTTGTCCTTGATATGCGCATCAAAATAGGCCTTTTGCCGTCTTTTAGCAGCATAAATGCCCGCTACTGATTGTAACCTAGTTTCATGAAGCTTTTCTATTTGGTCCAATTGGGCTGATAATTCATGTCCTGTCCACTCATAAGTAGTTGCGACTCTAAGAGTGGGAATCAAGAAATCAATTGGCAAAATAGTGTTTTGCCCATACACTAAGTTAAAAGGAGTAGTGCCTATTGCAGTTTTATAGGCTACTCGGAATGCCCATAAAGCATGGTGTAACTGCTTATCCCAATCTGATCTACCGTTGTTAACGATTTTGGTGAGAACAGTACACAAGATTTTATTTGAACTTTCTGCTTGTCCATTTGCTTGTGGGTGATAAGGGGCAGATTTCTTATGAATTACTCAGAATTCATTCAACAAGGCTTCTATCACTTCATTGACAAAGTGCGTACCTCTATCACTCACAATCTCTATAGGTAGTCCAAATCTAGTGAAGACGTTCTCGAAGAGAAACTTGGCTGTAGTTCTTGCGTCATTTTTCGTTGTTTCTTTTGCTTCAACCCATTTAGTCAGGTAATCTGTGGCTACAATTATGTATTCGGCATGTGAACCTTTTGCTGGTGGGCTAATAGGTCCTATAAAGTCTATTCCCCACTTCGTGAAAGCTCTAGCACTCATCATGGGTCTAAGTGGCATCTCATCTCTTCTAATAGGATATTTCGTACGTTGACAAGTATCACACCGTTGCACATATGTTATGGCATCTTGATGTAGAGTTGGCCACCACATTCCAGCAAAGAGGATCATTTTTGCTGTTTTGTCTGCAGAAAAGTGTCCTCCTGCAGCACCTGTATGGGCCATTTCTAAGACAGAGAGATATTCATTTTCATGAAGGCACATTCTTAGTTGGTTATCTTTCCCGCGTTTAAAGAGTTGTTTTCCTATGATGGCATAATCCTTACTCTGTTCTTCAAGAGCACGTTTCCTTGCTAAGGTAGCTCCGTCAGGGTACTCTCGAGTTTTCAAGAACTTTACTAGAGGCATGCTCCACCTTGGTGCTATTGTAGAATAGCATAATGTACAATTCTCGTCTGGGGTTTGTTCTTGACAGGTTTGACAGGTTGACACATAGTTATGTGCATCTCGTTGGATGGTTGGCCAATATATGCCAAATCTCTTGAGTGTTTGCCACGTTCCATTTGCATTCAAATGAGTGTTCCATTAGTTTATGTGTGCTTTCTGAAGCCACATTTCTTGTTCCTCTTCTTCCATGCATCTCATCAGCAATCCGCTTGAATCCTGGTGGTACAAACTTCCCGCAATGATGTGAAGGTTTTTGGTCCTCCAGAGATCTTGCGTTTGGTTTGGCGTGATCCCATCTTTAGGTCCATGTGTAAGTATCGGGATCAATTTTTCTGCCCATTGAGGACATACTTCCAGGTTAAAAAGATAAGTGTCTGGTAGGTCATCTGGTACTCCTATGGGTGGTTCTCCATGGGTCATTCGAGATAAGTGGTCTGCTCTTATGTGGGCGTTTCCTTTCTTGACTATTACCTCAAAATCAAATTCCATTAGCAATAAAAACCATCGTACTAGTCGTCCTGTATTGCAAGGCTTGTTGACTAAGTACAATAGGGCTTGATGATCAATGAAGAATTTGAATTTGTTTTCCAGTAAGTAATGTCTGAATTTCTTGACTGCATATACCATCCCTAAGCCTTCTCTCTCCGTAGTAGTATAATTGCGTTCTGCTTGATTTAACTGTCTACTGGCATTGGCTATCGGGTGGTCTAATTTTCCTGTGTCAGCTGGTTGAGCTAAGATGCAACCAATGGCAAACTTGGAAGCATCCACATGAATGTGAAACGGTTTATTCCAGTTGGGGACTCGAAGAATGGGTGCTGAACTCAATCGATTCTTTAACTCATTAAAGGCTTTTTCACATTCTTCGGTCCAATTAAATAGAGTCAATAATGCATAAAGAGGTCTAGCAATTATGGCGTACATATGTATGAATCTTCGATAGTAGCCACAATGTCCCATAAATGCTTGAACTTCTTTAGCAGTTTTAGGTCTTGGTAAATCTAAAATTACTTTAATTTTGTCTTCATCTGTTGAAATTCCATTCTTAGAGACAATATGTCCTAGGATTTTCCCTTGTCGCACCATGAAGACACATTTTTCAGGATTGAGACATACTCGATATTGTCGACATTTAGCAAAAATCTTTTCAAGTTCAGGGATGTGCTCTGATCGTATAGCTGAATATGTACAAAGATCGTCCACGTATACCTCCATACTTTTTCTCAGAAATTCCTTGAACACGTGACACATCAATCTTTGGAATGTAGCTGGGGCATTTGTTAAACCAAAAGGCATGACTCTAAAGGCGTATACTCCCCATTCAGTTGCAAATGCTGTCTTGTGTTGGTCCTCAGGAGCAATGGCTACCTGATTATACCCTGAAAAGCCATCCAGAAAACTATAAACTTCCTTCCCTGCTACCCTTTCCAAGAGATGATCAGTGATTGGTAAGGGATAGCTATCCCTTATGGTTGCGGCGTTCACTTTCTTCAAATTGATGCACACTCTTAACTTTCCATTTTTCTTTGGTACAACCACCAAGGGTGACACCCATTCCGTGTGCTCAATTTCGTAGATGAATCCAGCATCTAATAACTTATCTATTTCTTCTTTTATCTTGGCTGAATACACATCATTATAAGTATATGGTCTCTGTTTCGAAGGTTTGGCTTCGGATGTCATGGGAATTCTATGCGCACATATAGATGGATCTACTCCCTTTAAGTCCTTATAAGTCCAAGCAAAGACATCCCTGTATGCTCTTATGAGTTGAATTAACTCTTGTTCTTCTTCCAATGAGACATCCTGTCCTATGAAGGTACATCGTTCCTCTCCTCCTTCCATAGTTACAACTATTTTTTTGGTTTGCTCCTTATTATCATATGCTATTCCAGGTTGTGCTTCTCTTTTAGGCATTTGAATAGCAATTTTCCTCTCCTCCACTTCATATTTTTTAAAGTGAGCTGGTACCTCAAATTTGTCTTGTGGTCTGTTTTCTTCATCTTCTAATTCCCTTTCAACTTCTAATTCCCCTTTTTGTGTGAGTTCTTGGTGCTTCTCATTGGTGATGATATTTATGTTGGTAGCACTATTTCCTAGATCTATGGGTTCAGGTTCCATTTCAATGCTCTCGTAGTCCTCCTTCCAGTCTTTCTCGATCACTTCTCCTTCTTCTGCCTCCTGGAGGACTACCATATACAGGCTCACATCATAACCCTCCTCATCGATACATTCGTTCATGGTCACTACTTCTTCGTTTACACAGACATCGAGGGTAGCTAAGATTTCCATCCAACCGTGAGGTTCGAATTCTTCATCCGGAAATACTTGTGGCATATAGGCTGGATCTTGTACAGATCTCACTATTCTTTGTTTCTGCTGCCATCCTTTTCTTCTCTCCTCTTCCTTCTTTGCAGCTTGACATATCCATAGATGAGTGTCCTCGTTCATCCAGGATTGATCACTAGAACCTGCACTATGAACTGATTGATCGTCTTCCTCTTTGTGGATTTGATTCCATTGTAGAGATGGCACATCTTGATAAGTGTATGTATGTAGGTTTATCCTAGTGGTGGTTCCTGCGTGTTCTAGGTATACTGCATCTTTTCCCCAATCTTTTACGACCTTTAGCTGTCTCATGAAGGGCCTTCCCAAGATCATTTCATAATTGCTTGGCCTTTCGAAGTGACAAATTGCTAAAGTATGTTCAAATTCCACTCCACACGTGGTGAAGACTACTCGTTCGAACAATCCTAAGGGTCTTTCCGTATATCCATCTGCCATTTGAATTTTCATGCGTGTTGGTCTTAATGCTGGTTTTCCCCATTTCTCCCAAATTTCTTTGGTAGCAATGCCGACACCAGCTCCTGAATCTAGTATGGCTTTGGTAGTGTAACCCCTATAGGTGATTGGAAGACAGGTATTTCCTTCATCTCCTTCACTAAAGTCTCCTACCTTATCCACTGGAATTCTCACTGTTTTCACTTCGTCAGCTACCTCTTTCTTTTCCTCCTTGACTTCCCATTGATTGATCAATTTCTCTTTTAAGTGTGGTTTTATCTTTAACAGTTCCTCGAATGTTAGGGTACATGGGATTTTTACCACTCTAAGACGTTGTATGATCTCAGATGTTTGGACTGATGGGTTCGTTTCCCGTCTCGTTATTGATGGAATGCGATACAATTCTGAGTTGTGCTCGTACTCCCCGGTGTAGTTGGGCAGTTCCTTTACATCTTCCTTGTCACTTGCATCCATTGGAAAAATTTCTTCTGAATTTAGTTCAGGTATTGAACCCTCTATTTCATTTTCTGCTTCTAATTCTTCAAAGGGAGGTTCCATTCCTTCTACCTTTTTCCACTTGTCCTCTTGAACTCGTGCCCATAGATCCTTAGTCCAGTCTCCTTCTACTTCGGGGACTATGGATCCTTCCATTCTCTCAACACCATGTTCTTCATTTTGTGGTCTATATACTTCAGGCTTTTCCTGAGTGTTTAGGCACTCTTGGAATTTTTCTTCGGAAATTCGGGTATTTGGTAGAGGCGATGCAGGTTTTTCTAAGGTATGTTGCGCAATTTCTATCAATTTCTTGCATATTTCTAACCTTTCTTTCTCTAAGTCGCCTTTCGGATATTCTCTCTCATGTTGCTCTACGGTAGGTCCTGCTTTTATTCGTGCCTTATATGCCTGAATCCACATGGCTAATTCTTCAGGCACAGGATCTGCTAGGACTGATCCTACCTCCTCCCTTTTATTCTCATTTTTATTTGCTTCTTCCACTTGCAGTTCCTTTGTTAGTTTCTGTTTACTCTTTTCATTTTCCTTCCTTTGTAATAACTTTTTTTCTTTTATCCTATCTCTCCGGTTCTTCCATCTCTGGGATCTTTTACTGGTGATACTTTTCTCTGGTTCTTCGGAGTCTTCTACTCTGTGAGGGATGGTTATATTCCCCTCTTTGTCATTTTGATCATTTTCGTCTGTTTTATAAGGGTTTTCTCTGGCCTTGGCTCTTGTTATGGCTTTCAAGGGTACAGTGTACTCTTTATCGCTCCCTGATGATTCAATCACTTCTATCACATTAATCTGCACGTTAGATGTAACTTTGTTGGGGTTCTTAGGACAATCTCTGAAAAGATGTTCCTTACCACAATCGCTACAGTAGCCTTCCCAAATTCGTTGTGGTGGTGGTGGGTTTGGCAATGTGCATTCTCTGATATAGTGGTCACCTCCACATCTGTAGCATGGTCCTCGGGGTACAGGCTGTCTATTCATTGGTCGAGGTGGCATGGTTGCTCTAGGAGCTGTGTACATTAAGGACACATAATCCTGCTCGTGTCCGTATGAACTATCCGGTGTTTCCATGCCATAAGCATATGGGTCATACTGTTGCCCATATTCTGTTATCGAGCTTTCATAACCAGGGTATGCTCCTTGACTAGGGTCATAAAATGAGTCATATGGTTCACTACTAGTCAAAGGTGTGGCTGGCACTATAGCCCTCTCTAGATTTTCTTCTGGTTGTGCAATTTTGACTGGAACAACGTTCTGAGGGTGGGGCGGTTGTTGTCCTAGTACTGGCTGTGGTTGCGTATATCCCTGATATGCGTATGGTCGTGGTATGGGTGTCTGCGGCTGATAAGAGGGATATCTAAAGGCTTCACCTCCCTGCTGATTCTGCGGGTATCCATATGGTCTCACATAAGGCTGGGTGGGTCTGGTTTGCCTATTGTAAGGGCAATTCTCGGTGCTATGGTTTGTATATCTCTGCTCTATACTGCAATATTGTAGAGGTCCGGGGACAGAGGGTCTGGGTTGAGCATAGGCAGGTGGTGGGACTACTCCCCTAGTACACAAATGAGAAGGATGATCTCCTCCGCACTGCATACATCTTCTAAGCATAGGCAGTCTCATAGGATTAGTGGGATAATTCCTCTGTCCTTGAACATTCAGTTTTTTTGCTACTAAATCTGCTATTTCTTCCACATTGTTTTTGGAGTTTGATGTGCTACTGGCTGATTCTTCACTTTTCAAACTACCTGGAGGTATTTTCAAGTCTTCTGCAAGGTTATCTTCTAGGTCTATACATTCCTTCATACACTCTTGCAAGGTTTGAACTCTCTTTACGTACACTAATGACCTCAAGGTTCCGTTCAACAGTCCTTCTAAGAACAATGATACCATTTTGTTTTGTGTCGGTCTCTCTTCCACCGGGCATCTATCTACATACTGTTTGAATCTCCTTGCTGCCAATCTTACTGACTCGGTAGGGACTTGTTTGAAGCTGTGGATTAATGATGAAGAATTGTTTTTAATTCCTGATTTGGTAAATTCTTCAATCATTTCTTGATATACCTGCTCCATGTTCTGAAAGGTATTCGGGTCCAATGGCTGAAACCAAGCCAAAGCTGTGTCTGACAAGGTAAGGCCAAAAGACTCATACTGAATCAGAAAGTCATCTACCTGCTCGGCTCTAATTACTTGTTTAAACTCTGCTATGTGGTTGTAAGGTTCACTAGAGCCATCATAGTGATTTCTCATGCACTTGGCAACTTGGATCGGTCTTAGTCGTCTTCCTGCTTCAGGATGCCTGGGCATCACTGGGAAAATTGGTCTCCCTATTGGTATGCCTGGTCCTCTCACTACCTGTGGTCTGACTGGAGCCTGAACTCCATGTCTTGGGTCAATAGCTGGTTGTGGCCGGTAGTGAGGATTAATGGCAGGCATTGCAAATTGCACATGTGGTCTGACTGGGATCTGGGTTTGTTGTGTTTGTTGTGTTTGTCCCGACTGTTGATATGAATCATACTGAGATGTTCCAAGTGGATTCCGTGAAGTAGTGGCTTGGTCCCTAGGGGGGAACACTGGGATATTCTGATATTTCAACTCAGCTCTCTCTAATTCTGTTAATGGCCAATATTTTCTCTGATTTTTATCCAAATATGTGATGATGGTGGGGAATTCAGGATCCTGTAACTCATAGATGGTAACTGGATTAGGAGCAGCTTCCCATATCGAGGAATGGGCTCTGAGCAAATGCTCCATCCCATTGATCAAATATACATCTATTAGAGTGTCATCCTGGGGAATCAGGTCTCCTCTCCAAATTTTTGTAATCGTAGATCTCCCTCTAGGAGTAGTTACTTGCTCTTCGTTTCCACCGCCATTTAAGCTTGAAGCATTATTTTCTTCACCATGCTCGTTAATGTTTTCCGGGTGTTCTGTGACCACGTATTGAATATCTTGTTTGTCCATGTACAGTCCTCCTACGTACTTGACTGCTGGTCTAGGCACTATGTAGGCTTCTGATGCTTTCTGTAACCTGGCCACAGATCTGTTTAAGCCATCCAAATAGATAGGGATCTCATTGTGGTTGGTGTTCACATACTCCAAGTAGGTTCTGTATTCTCCCTCAATGATTGTCATCATGCCAATCATGGGTACAGTGTTTTGCATATCCTCTGAAGCCATGGGAATTTCTCCTTCTGACTCACTGGAGGTTTCAAAATAATGTGAACGGCTACTTGGCTCGGCTACACTCCCTACAGAAGAAATCACACTTCTTCGGCTTCCTAGGGTTCTTCCGGATCTTAGGTTCATCCACTTAAGAGCTCTAATCAGATCTTGTCAACCTCTAGCCTCTAGAATTCTAAACTATAGCTTAGGAGTCTAGAGAAATTTGGCTGGAAAAAGACTGAAAAATAACTTTTTCCTTGGTCACGATACTTGACCTCTCAAAATATACGATACACGATCTCTAGCTCCCAACGACCTCTGAGAAACGATCTCTAGTTCTAAACGATCTTTGGACAACACGATCTCTTGCAGACGATACACGATCTCGGACGAATATCGCGATACCTGCCAAACGATACCGATCGCTAAGTGAAACGATACCGATACCTGAAGGCAAACGATACACGATATTTGGTCACAGGCGATACACGATACTCGAAGGGAGACGATACTCGATATGTGGGAAGTATCGCGATCTTTGCTCTAAACGATCTCTGAGCCAACGATACTTGGCTGAAAACGATCGACGATACTTGGAATCCCACGATACACGATCTCTGGACTGAAACGATCGACGATACACGATATCTGACAAATATCACGATCTCTGAAGATCAGACGATACACGATATTTGAACCAAACGATACTTCAGACAAACGATACACGATCGACAGCAAGTATCGCGATCTCCGAGTATCCGACGATACACGATACTTGAGCACAACGATACTTGATCCCTCGCAAATGATCGCTGGCAAAACGATACATGATACTTGTCAGGTATCGCGATCTTTGACCAAACGATACTTCTCAAGTATCGCGATCGGCACGAAACGATACTCAATCCACGATACACGATCAACGATCGCTGGTGAAACGATCTCTGACCAAATATCGCGATCGGCACGAAACGATACACGATCGATGGGAAATATCGCGATACTCAACCACAGGAGCAAAACGATACTTGTGAAGTATCGCGATACTCGACCGCGGGAGTAAAACGATACTTGACCCTTAGACAAATTTTAACAATTGTTTTTGAGTTTTTGATTTTTCCCCCTTGATCTCCTAGCTCCACTCTCCTCTCTTCACTATCTGTATCAATCAAAACACAACTTTTTGCCCCCTGAAAGCTCTAACGATACTTAGCGCAGATCGTTTTACACTGATGATGAATTTTTTGAATGATTAGAAGGAACTAGCAATGGAATGGCTCACCTCTGAAGCTCTGACACACTCTTCTAGCACCTTTCCTAGCTCAAAGGCACTCCGCAAGCTCTGCCACGATATTCAGCTGCTCACGATACTCGACGCTCACTCTCACGATACTTGTTCAAACAAGTGATTTTTCAAATGACTTTTTTGGTTTTTATACTTGGAGTTTTCTAGCTTACAAAAAGGAAACTTTTCTGAACAAAACTAAAATCTACTCTAATGACTTGGTCCACTCTCTAATCACTCCTACTCTACTTCTTCTACTCACTTCCCTAAACTAACAACTCACTACACACACTCCAAGAATGAGAAGTAGCAAGTGCGGCTGAAAATGACTTACCAAAGAAGAGAAGATTTCCACTCCTCCACTTACTTCAACGCAAAAAGCTACTTACCATCACACGAATGCCTCGGTTTGATTCGTCACTCCCCGGCAACGGCGCCAAAAAGTGTGTTGACCTAAGTATCAACCTAGGGACTTGCGGAGAAAGAGACTATACCTCAATCCCCTGACAAGTGCATATAGTGGGGATACACGCTTTTAATTATCAATCCAAAGAGTATACAAACCTAGCCGAGTGTATGAAGACATGCAATCATGTAATGGTCAATGCAAATGAACTACTCAAAGAAAGTAAATGAGGCAAAGACTTATCCAAACAAGTTCCAACTGTGGTCAAGGCGAAACGATACTTGGTGCAGCATCCGTCAGTATTTTGGACTTTTCTCCCAGCTCCGAACTCCAAATATAGCAAATAGGATATGCGTTTCGAAGCTCTCGAGAAGACGCATCCAATGGCAGTGGTTTCACTCAATTCTGACGCTCCTACTTCAAGTTATGAACGAAATACTGAGTTGCGGGAATACTTTCCTACACTTCAGCGCTTCCTACACTTCGTACACACCTTTCCTACAGCAAAGAAACACTTTCATGGATAGACAACACTCACAAGCACTCTTTCCAAGCAATACACATGCATACAAGCTCACGAAGAAGGAGATAAAGAGGGAAGAAGACACAAATTCGAATTTCTGTGCTCTCTCTTCTCACAATGGCAATAAGTTCTTTACAAAGAGTCACATTTGACTTATATACTAGTGCCCTAAAAATGGTCCTTTCACACAAGAGACCGGCACTTTATTCACTAAAAGACTAAATTTCTACTATTTTACATGGGTAAGCTCCTAATCTTCTGTGGGGATGCATCTAGAGGACTCCTCTAGTGCCTTTACAACGGAAAATATATTACAAGAATGATTATGGTTACAAAAATATGAAGTCCAAATTGGAAAAATTTTGGGGCCCGTCTTTTTCTCTGCTTTGTGCGCTCTTTAGCTCTGCAACAGTCACATAAGTGGTGTCTAAAAGAGATGCGGACACGTATACTCACGCACTCGTGCCATCACTTGTTCGAGGTCTTCATACCATCATCACGTCTTCCCGGATTGACATTAAAGGAGGTGCTACTCATCATTGAGCTACACCAAATTTTGGCGCCGTTGCCGGTAATCGAGCTTTGAGGACGAGGGTGTGATGGTAAGACGTAGAGTTGAGGCGTTGGAGTCGTAGGTAATTTCTTTACTTTTATCTATTTTCTTTTGTTTTCTTCACCATCATCATCCTCACCATCTCCCACCTCCATTTCCATCATCGCAAAAAATTTCAGTTTTTGGTCATATCACCCTACCCATACCATTTCCCTCATTTCACTTGTGAGAGAGAGCGAGAGAGCGTATGTGTGTTTGTGCTATTCTGTGTTTTTTGAGATTTTAGGCAGGAATCAGCATCCCCAGCAGCTTCACCAGCTCCAACAGGTAAAAAATCTGACTTTGCAGGTCCAAAGGCGTTGACCTTTATCAATCGCGACCGACAAAAAAGTTGATTTTTTTGCAAAACAAAGTGCATCACCATGATGTGTAGGCCTAGGGCATCCTAAATATGTGTTTGAAATTTTAATATGTCTTTGTTTTCTGTCAATCGCAATTGACCTGTCAATCGCGATCGACAAACGATGACGGACACTTGCCGACGGACTCATCATCGCGACCGACACCTCGATCGCGATCGACAGAGTCAACGACCGACTGACCACGACCGACAGAATTTACGCGTGCCACGTGTCAATCGCGATCGAGCCATCAATCTCGATCGACCCATCAATCGCGATCGAGAGAGTTAACGACCCTTTGACCATGATCGACTGAATTTCCGTGCCACGTGTCAATCGCGATTGACCCATCAATCGCGACTGACAGCCACGACGGACCTGTCAATCGCGACTGACACGTCGATCGTGACTGACATATCAATCGCGATTGACAAACTACTCGATCGCGATTGACGGGCAAATTCGGCCATTTTTTAGGGCAAAGGTAGCGGGCCTATTTTGAGGTATTATTTGGGCAATATTAGAAATTTGTTGGAGCATTGTGAGGCCACTACAGAAAGTATTTCGAGAAGTCCTGTTTGCTTGTTAGCCTGTTTGAACCCTGTTTTAAACCTAGAACTCTGAACAGTCATAACTTTCTCATACAAAATCCGTTTGCGGTGATTTTTGTTTTGTTGGAAAGCTCGTGGGGAGTACAACCAAAACTTCCATTGGTTACGGTAAAATTAATATCAAGATTATTAGATAGCGTATTTTGAAGTGACCATACCTAGGGGGCAGAAAAACTAAGGGATCCTTAGGATTGTTTTCCATAAAGCCAAAGCACGGTTTGATCTCTGAATTGCATGAATGAGGATGGTCTGTTGTATCAATGGAATTCAATTCTTGAGCTAACTTTGGGACTTTTATAGGTCCTTTGAGAGCATCGAAGGGCACTCAAAGCAAGAGTAAGTGCAAGCTTGGGAATACGCTTCCTGGGCACACAAGGGCAACCGAGGAGAGAAACTAAGGGTGGAAATTCTCAACACCCTCTGTCAATCCCTAGCTTAGGCCAAGTACGGATAGAGGTTTGGATCAATTAGGGATACGTTAAGCACGACCAAGTCCAAGAACTCTAATCACTCAAGTGCAAGTACCAAGAGATTACATTTGCGAAATAACCTAAGGGAAAGGAATTTAAATCGAGCGACCAAACTCAAAGTACGATAAAACTTAAGTGTTCTTTGCGACGAAGATGATTGGACAAGAAGTGACATCCTAAGAAAAATTAAAAGGAACAAGTGACTAATACAAAAGAACTCAGCAACGAAAATTGTACTTGGGAAATTTGGGATTATTCAATTGGGCTTATGAACCTTAGATCAGGACGACACCTAGGAAGAGATAGACAGAGTCTTAGGTCTTCAGAGGTGAGTGTCAATCATACCACTAGGTCTTGGGCCCAGCAGTTGAGCCATTATTCGCACTACCCTAGCTCTGAAACTAGTGAGTCAGAGATGTCTCAAGGTATGGAGAGACCTACAGGAAGTTCAGGTGTGCAATATTTACATAGGGTAGAAGGCCCCTACAAGATGCAGCTGGAATACCTTAGGACCAACCGATTAGGTGCTAGCATCTATGAGGACGGCCTAGGAAGATCTGTGGTCCATATCAAAAACCTAGATCAACCCATTGGACTAGAATGTCCAGCAGTCAAATTTGAAAATGGAGCATACCTGGACAAAGAAGGAACCATATACGTAGTCACCAGCCACTCAGATAGGACAGACGAGTTCGGTAATGTGATCCCAGAAACGGACATAGGTGACCTAGAGCAAGGGAACATAGGAGGAGAGCCTAAAACCCCTCGAGGCAAATCAATCCTCACTAGAATTATCACACCAGAGTGGATTCCCCAGGACAATAAGAGCATAGATTTGCTCTTGAACCGAGAGACCGATGAAGCCTTTTGGAGGTATAAGTCTGATCAACCTAATGGGATAGGAACGATCACAATCTATGAGTTCAAAGATCCGGATAGCCCAGGAAAAGTGACCTACCTAGACAGTACTTCAGAGAGGATCCTTGTGGTCACAGAACATGGTAGACATGCCTACACTTGGAAAGGAGAATTTATTTTTCCCCAACCAAGATCTAATGTCTCTTTTGGCCACCAAGGGGCTGGAACATCCCAAGCTCATGGCGCTCAAAGGGATAGAAGTAGAGATAGGCCAGAAGTGAGTTTCGCCAACCCAATGGGAAGAGCAAGAACAAGAACGATAGAGTGGAACCTGAGCGACTTAGAGCTCCAAGGAATCCAAGAAATGCAGATGAATTCCCTCTGCCAAGACCTAGAGAGCACACGAGGACTTTGAGACCTACACAACTAGTTAAATCCAGGAAGAACTACTTTGATGGCACTGGAGATCCATACAATCATGTGGCTGAATTTAGACAAGTCTTGAGAGCTAAACAAGTTGAGGACCTATTCACGCAGTACAATGCCTTTGGTCTAACCCTTAGGAACACCGCTCTTACGTGGTTTCAACCACTAAATGAGAGGCACTTCAGGAACATAGACCAACTTCTAGAGGCTTTCATTATTGAATTCTCTAAGAGTGGCATAAGGCATAATACTTCCTCACTGATGCATAGCTTCAAGCAAACCCCTCAAGAGATGGTTAGACGTGCAGGAAGAAGGTTTAGGCAATATCTAGAGAGATGTCCTGTTTCTGAGTTACCCACACCATCCAAACAAGTGGCTTTATTCCTGGATGGACTGCTAAGTACAAAGTTGAGATCATACGTGTACTTAAAAGACCCGAGGACCATAGAAGAGTGTGTACGCATGTGCATAGACATCGAGGATAACCTAGGGGAGGAATTAGAACTTTCCAAAATCTACAAAGATTCAGATAGTTCTACTAGCCTCTCTTCCTCGCAATCCACATCCATTGAGGAACTCGCTGAGAAAGTAGCTTAAAAACTAGGTGTCTCTAGCAAACAAATCCCAAGATTTGCCCCAGTTAAGCGGTGCTACACTTGTGGAGGTGACCATATGGCGAACGTATGTCCTATCATGGCTCAACCCCAAGTGAATCCTAGTAGCCAATACTGCACCATAGAACGGAGATACACAAAATCACACAACACAAGACTGCCCATACAATAAGCAAGCGGTTAGGCAAACCTACCCTCAACCATATCCACAACAGGGCATATATCAGAACCAGTACCCACCACAACAGTATGCTAGGCCTCAACAAACCTACCAACCATAATATCAAGCCCAACAGAGACCCCAACCAGTGCTAGCACAACAACCCCTTGCTCCAGCCAATGTGATCCCAGTAAAGTATGCAGCTGCAGAAGAGAACCTGAATAGAGCCATAGTGCCAGTGACACCATTGCTTTTAGAAAGTGACCCTAGTGACCATAGCTTTGATTCTACACATATTGATAGCCCCCAGGCTTACTACATGCAGTCTCCTGAACATGGTGAATCCTACTATAGTGAAGGACCGAGTGAACCTAGTTGGGATCCAGAGTATGCAAACATCATGTACACAAATCCCAACACTGGACCTCAACCTAGGCAAGTAAGACCCCCATTCCCTAGAGGACCATGCTATAGATGTCAAGGAGATCACCTCATTCATGATTGCCCTATGCCTGCTCCTACACAACCCCAATCGGTCACAATCCAAGGCTTTTGTCAAGATTGCGGAAAGGAGCATCTCTTATGAGATTGCCCAAATAATCCCAATAATATGCCAAAAATCACTCCAATTAATGTTATTGGGCTAATAGTAGACGCTACAGGAAGTGTAACTTCTACTGCACCAGTACAGGTGGTCACTAGAGCTCAGGCTTTGCAGCAGAACCAAGGGTTAGGATAAGAAAAGGGTGCCGAGGTTAGTGAAACTGAGAGCATAGCCAAGAAACGGATGAGGGCATGGAAAGATAGTAGGGAGAGAATGAAAAGACAATGGTCCAAAAAGATGAGCGATTTAGAAGAAAGCATAAGAGAAACAAAAGCCAAAATTGTTGAACTCACCTCTCAACCAAACTCTCACATAGCACCCCCACCTTCATCCCTATCACCATCTAATCCACCATCTTTCAACCCACCTCAGACAATCCCACCACCCCCTAGAGTAGGATCAGTCTTAGCTGACCCCACTCCTAAAGACATAGACATGATGCTTAAGGCGTATCAGGCCAGAATCCAAGAAGGGCCAAATGTGACGGATCATGACAAGTGCTACCCTAGAGCTGACTTAGAGATAGAAAGAACCAAGCTTTGCGCGAAAATGGTCGCATTGGCTCAGACCATGTTTGAAGCCAGTCGCCTCTTCAACTACTCTTGCTCAGCTAAGGCACAATTGCACTTGGATGGACTATTAGAGAAGTTAGAGAGCATAATTGCAAGATCTGTCAAGGAAGAAAAAAACCAAGGAAGAGATGAGGCAAGTAAAAGAATAAGCATTCCCCCACAGGAAGCTTATGTGCCCAATTCCACTGAATCAGACACCTCCTCTTCTATGAATAGGTACACACCAGAATTCCTACGAGAGATTCAAGAAGAGAATTGGGAAAAAGAGAGTGAAGTCCCTCCTCCCTTTGAACTTGTGGATGACACGCATGATCAATTCCCATACGATATTCCCTCCATTTATGGAGAGCATGAGAGTGCACAATCTCAAGAGAGATTAGACTTTGAGTCTAATTCTTTACATGAATTACCCCACTTCACAGGCCCATGGGAAGCTAAGTCTACTTGTATGAGAGCACCCACGGTCATGGTACGAAACAAAGACTCAATCATACCTAGGAACATGGAGTTACTCAAGGTTAGGCCGGAACTGTGGAAACATGTAGCCAATCAAGTGCTAGAGGTAGTGAAACCTCATTCCCAAGTAGGATCCCATAGAACAGTGCCAGAAATACCCTTGGATAAGATATGAGACATGAGTGAAGGAGAAGAAGGAAACACCTATCTTCCCATTACCCATCAAGGATACACAACCAAGGCAATTTTGGACTTAGGCGCAGGAGTTGCCATTGCTACCACTTCCCTATGGAAGCGTTGGGGCAAGCCAACACTTAGGCCAACGAGAATGAAATTGCAGATGGCTGATGGTCACATAGAAAGACCCTCAGGATTGCTAGAAGGAATAACTCTCACTACATGTGGTGTTGAGTTCGAACATACTTTCGCTATATGTGACTTTAGCAAGAATCATGCCTATGAGATGATTTTGGGAAGACCATTCATGCGACAGTTGCAAGTGGTACAGGATTGGGGAACCAATTCTTTGTATTTGCAACACCTAGGTGTTACAACCAAAGTCAATCTCAAGGATTACTCTCATAGAGACGTACCACCTATTCAATGGAATCCCATCCATAGAGCCAAGGATGACACGGAATCTGTGCACTCCATAGGATCAGCATCCTCATGGATGCATGAAGACATCCACTTGTGGATGTGTAAAGTTGCAGTAGAAGAGGAGAAGAGAGAAAAAGCCAGAGAGATAAGTGCGAAGGAAACCCATAGATCAATTCAAGACCCATCCTATGCACCTGTAGTATTTCCTGACGAAGAATTTGAGCCTCACGGCTGGGCAAAAATTTTAGCAACAATGGATGTAGCCATCAATGAGGAACAATGGACACCCCACTGTGATGAGGATGGATATGACATTTCAGTCTTCTCAATAGAACCAATCATGGGAGGTGTAGTTTTAGAAGAATGCGAACCTAGCCTTGATGCATTTGAAGATGCAAGTGACTCCGATTTAGAGTCAATAATTATGGACCCACCATTTGCATCATATGAAGAATACTTCTATGAAGTTGAAGCTCACCCTCAGAGACATGGAGAGCTCACAAACGATGTAAGGTTAACCACACAAGTGACCCTGAAAGATGAAGGAAAGAAAAGAAAGAAGAGAGAAGTCACACCAGAAGAAGAAGAATCTTTGTTTGAGGTCCCTGAAAATTTTAAGAAATATGAAATAGACGATAGAAGAGTCATGATAAGAATGCCTAAATGTGAGGTGCAATCAAGGGAGGCCTATGATAACAAAGAAACCACCAAGAAAATAGTTATAGCCATAGAAGAAGGAGAGGAGAGATGCACTTACATAGGACATGACCTGACAGAAGAAGAAGAGCAAGAGCTTATAGCTTTGCTAAGAGAGTACAGAGATGTATTCGCTTGGAGCTATAAGGATTTGAAAGGCATTGACCCTGACATATGCTCACACACTATCCCCATGACCTCAGATGCCAAACCCTCTAAACAAAAGCCACACACATATAATGATAATTATGCTGCCAAGATTAAAGAAGAGATAGATTGCTTGGTTGAAGCTGGATTCATCTATGAAATTGAGCACACTGAGTGGGTATCCCCCATTGTAGTGGTGCCCAAAAAGAATGGGAAGCTACGAGTGTGCATTAACTTGAAGAAGGTTAATGCCGCCACTATTCGAGATAATTATCCGCTTCCTATCACTGAGCATCTACTAGAAAGAGTAGCAGGCAAGGAAGTGTACAGCTTCCTTGATGGATTTTCTAGCTACAATCAGGTAGCCATTGCCCCAGAAGATCAGCATAAGACCGCTTTTGCCACAGAATGGGGCATATTTGCCTTTAGGGTAATGCCATTTGGGCTTACGAATGCATCCGCCACATTTCAGAGGTTGATGTGCCATGTATTTAAAGAGTTCTTGAGGAAGAATTTAGAAGTCTATGTTGACGATCTTTGTGCTCATTCCAACGTTAGACAAACACATATTCTTGAACTCAGACAAATCTTTGACAAATGCAGAGAATATCAAGTTTGCCTGAACCCAAAAAAGTGTATTTTCATGGTCAGGCAAGGCAAGATTCTAGGACACATAGTGTCAAAGAACGGCATATCTACGGACGAGAAAAAAGTTAGAGCTATTGCAGAGTTACCTAGGCCAAGGAATGCCAAGGAAGTACAAGCTTTCATGGGGCATTGTGGTTATTACCGACGGTTTATACACATGTACACCATCATTGCAAAGCCTATGTATAGCCTTTTGACCAATTTTGAGTGGACTGATGAATGTGCGAACTCCTTCAATGAGCTTAAACGACGATTGTGTTTAGCATCAATCTTGATCACACTAGATTGGAGTAAGCCCTTTCATGTTCATGTGGATGCATCCAATTATGCTATTGGATGTGTACTCGCACAACCGACTGGTGAAGGTAATATGGATCTTCCAATTGCATATGCTAGTAGACAATTGAATGCAGCTTAACGAAATTATATCACCACTGAACGCGAAGGATTAGGCATGGTGTATGCGGTTAAAAAGTTTAGACACTATTTGCTTGCAAATAAGTTTAAATTTTTTACTGATCATCCAGCACTGTTGTACTTGGTAAACAAGCCATGCAATATAGGTAGATTAGTAAGATGGTTTCTCTTACTAATGGAATACGACTTTGAGGTTGTGGTGAGGAAAGGGAAGACTCACTTGAGACCAGACCATCTCTCTAGGCTCACATCGGTAGGGGCCCCACAAGGAGTATGAGATGACCTTCTTGATGCTTACTTGTTTAATCTGGAAGTTGTACCTCAGTGGGCTAAGACATTAGTGCCAGTATTGACATACGGGCCTAAACACCCAGTAATAAACACACAGGATAGGGAGATAGTAAAAGCCAAAAAATACCAGATCATGGCAGGAAGTATGTACATGCATACAGATCAAGGGATCCTAGCTTGTTGTGTGGAGGAGTATGAGTACGCAAAATGGTTGCAATTAGCACATGTAGGTGCATTAGAGCAACATTACTCAAAGCAACGAACCCTGCAGACACTAAGGAGACTCGAAGTGCATTGGCCAACTATGGAAGGTGATGTCCATAAATTGTGCAAGGAATGCCCGATCTGCTGCACTAAACCACCTGTGGAGCATGCCACTCTTTATCAAGTGTCCATAGTGCCAGATTGGAGTGAACCACTAGTAGCCTTCTTGAGGACGAAAACATTCCCTCAAGACATGACTTTGGCTACGAAGAGAACTTTAGAACAAGAAGCCCAAGACTACTCACTCATTGGAGATAATTTATACAAGCGTGGTAAAGATGGCTACCTCAGATTATTCCATGAGAGCGAATACCTCAAGATATTGGAAACTGCTCACCAGGGTGTAGCAAGAGGACATTTTGGACTAGATCGGGTGATCAAGGCTATACTATTTATAGGTCTTTGGTGGCCAACCCTTCACATGGATGCACATACCTATGTGAAACGATGTGATGTTTGTCAGTGGACTCACTATCCTATATGCAAAGATGAGATACCTCTGAAACCTATGATGGGTGGACGTGCATTCTCTAAGTGGAGAATAGACTTTGTTGGTCCTATTAATCCCCCAACTAAGGGTTCACATGCTGAATATATCATTGTGGCCACAGACTATTTAACCAAGTGGGTAGAAGTAAAGGCTACGACAAAGAATGATGCTCAGACGACCGCTAAGTTCTTATTTGAGAACGTGTTCACTAGATACGGGCTACCTATAGAGCTAGTAAGTGATAGAGGGACTCACTTCTTAAATGAAGTTATTGAAAATCTGCTCCAAGAATTCTTGGTTATACACAAGAAGTCTGCCCCCTATCACCCACAAGCTAATGGACAAGACAAAAGCACAAATAAGATTCTATGCAATGTGCTCACCAAATTAGTGAATAATAAACGCTCTGATTGGGACAAACAGCTACACCATGCCGTTTGGGCATACCGAGTTGCCTATAAAACGGTACTCCAAGCCACACCCTTTCAGATGGTATTTGGCCAAAATGCAGTGCTACCGTTGGACTTCTTGATACCTACATTGAAAGTAGCACAAGAGCATGAGTGGACAGGGCATGAACTCTCCTCTAGAATCTTTGACCTTGAACGACTCGGTGAAACACGATTGAGAGCGGCAGCAGGAATATACGTAGCCAAGAAAAGACAAAAGGCATGTTTTGATGCACATGTGAAAGATAAGGGTTTGAAGGCAGGAGACCTAGTCCTAGTGTACACTTTGAAACAACATGCACGAAAGCTAGAGAAGAGAGGTTATAGACCTATGATCATAAATAGAATCTCCATAAGTGGAGCAGTTCATTTAGCTACACTGGAAGGTGATGTTCTTCCTAGTTACATAAGTGGATGCAGAGTCAAACTATATCAAGAACCCCTCACTGAGGAAATGCTCAATCGACTCAACACTGCTAAGAAACGTAACGAAGAGGAAAAACGAATTCGAGAAGAGGCACAAGCAGAAGCATTGGAACGCATCCAAAGGATTAAGTTAAGAAGACTGGGTAGAGATCAACCTAGGGCAAACGCCTATGTGTGAAGTTTCAGGTAGTAGCTCTCATAGAATAATTGACCGACGTCCTTTTGTGACCTTAGGGATAGGACAAGGAACAAGTGCAAGGACTGTAAGAGCCTTGATTGACTCAGGTGCAGCCACTAGTGTTGTTAAACTTTCTTACTGTCGAGAACTGAACTTAAATGTCAATCCTGTGGAAGCATATCTCATAGGGTTGGGAGGCGTGGAGACCCCTTGCATGGGCGAGGTGGAACTTCCTCTCTACATTCAAGATGTTTTACTGACAGTTAAAGTACTAGTGTGTCAAGATGAGGATCTCACTGAGCCTCTTGTCTTGGGTCAAGACTGGATGTATGATCATGCAATCAACCTAAACCTAAGAAGTGGACTTCTTCAGGTATGGGTGAATCAGAGTCAAATTACAGTTGAGTTAACTATGGAGCACTCAAGGAACTAGGAAAGGCACACACTCCTTGTCCTTCAAGGGGTACACATGAAGATGACCATGTTATTCTTGTCCAAAACTATGTGATGCAGAGCGATGATTATCGCAACACAGAAGTCAAGGATACAATGGAACTCTCTTCTTTTCCAAAGGCCATCGGGATGCAGCAACCAGAGACAGATAAAAGATAGAAGGAGCAGACGACTTATGCTCAAAGCCAAAAGAAAATATGAAGCACGATGTCTCAACCATCAAAACAAGTGTGGGTGTGGAAAGGCGAGCATCCTATTGCGGTCAAGCCACAACAACTAGCTCAACTTCCTATTAGTGATCAACGACATGATATTAATAAGAAGCCTTCCAAAAATTCTTCTGTGAAAGTGAAGTCTATCTGGGTACCCAAGAAGTCGATGAAGGCTGGCCCACAATCAAGACAAATTTGGGTGTCGAAGGCTTGCTTGCGGGCTCAACTAGTCACACACAGATCGCACCATGTACAACAGGGTTCACTCACTCGAAGAGCCGATGCCCACTCTTATTCGATACACACAAACACATATTTACCCATGAGCACGAGCGGAATCACTTGTAAATGGGCCCCTAAAAAGCTTCATTTCCAAGCAGACACCCTCATAAAGCCCTCCAGAGTCTCCACAAAACCAAAACCTAAAGTCATTCACTGTGTTTGGCAGCCCAAAGCTTGTAATAAACCCCCCGATCCCATTTGTACATTCATCTCCACCTACTAACTGCATCATTCTCACACTGCATCTTTTCACTTAGCTCATAGGACTACTTGTTCACTAACAACACACACAATCATCGAGCACTCACTGACCTACTAACTCATCATTCACCTTATGTTAATGTTGTAACGGGGACAAAAATTGTTCTACCTTGTCCTTTACAATGTTAACGCATGCTTCTATATTCTCACAGAACCAGCAAGCAAGCTGTAACATGGCAGAAACCGGAGGCACCAGTTCCCAGGTAGGGTCTAGCACCCAGATAGTGGACATTGAAACCCTCCTTCTTGAACCACAACTCACTGAGAGGCCTCAAGAACTTAGAGTTGTGCATGTGCTTCCTATTCAGGACCCGCCTTAGGGGCACACTTCTCAAGTGGGGAAACACGCACATTGGTTCAGTGATGTTGCAGGGCCATTGGGAGACAACACCTACTTTTGGGAGGCAAAACTTGAGTTTAATGGCAAATGGGGACGATATCATTTCTTCACCCGTGAGTTCGAGCAGTACCAGAATGCAGAAGTAATGCGATTGGTATGGACCAAAGCGGGCTTGGATGGCTATTTCCGGGCACATTTACCTAAGCCAAATTTCCTGCACTGCTCCTACCTGATCAGTACCATCACCCCTAGCAGGGCTAAGGGAGGCGATAGTACTTTCATGCTACCCTCACTGACCCCAGGCCACGAGCTCAAAAGATTCAAAAGTGACCTTCAACTTAGTACGGGAAGCATTGAACATGCAAGGTATGCATATTCCCACTGAGAAGGAAACAATGATTCCAGGCAGGATGAAGCACAAGGATCTCAACAAATTGAAGGACATGGTAGCAATGACACCAACCATCGCTCTCCACCTACGAACGATCATGCAATACTTCGCTTTCCCCACCCAAGAACACTTCACTATGCCACCAAAAAAGATCTGGTTCAGCTTGTACTTGGTGGAGACAGAGGATCTCACAATTAATCTACCACACTGGATCATAGATCAAATCCACCTAGCACATCAGCGATGGAATAAGAAACAGAAGAACGTGCTTCATGGGTGCTGTGCATTAACAAAAATAATTTATAGATGCTTAGCTTATGACGTACCCATTCAAAGAGCACTAGTGTGGTCTAGAGCCCAGGAGTTCCAGAGACGACTATCCACAACACGTCCTCCATTGAAGAAAATGAGAGGTACAGTCTAGTTACCGTGTGCCCAAGCAAGGGGAGCCACCACCACACCAGAAGTGACCCCTCCACAAACGAGATGTGTCCGTCCGTTTACAATTCGCTTACCCAGACAGAGTGCAGAAGGACCAAATCTAGTTTTCCCTCCAATCCCTTCAGACCTGGAGTTTCCACAGGACTACACCCTGAATTATCTCACTGAGGAAGAAATTGCTAGGCTGATCAATGAATCTAACCTCAAGACGGAAGCAGAGCAGACCCAAGGACCACAACCCACTACAACAACTTCAGCCCCGACCCAACTGGAAGTAGTAGAAGTAGAAGCGGATGAAGAAGAGACAGAAGAAGAAGAAGATGAGGAACATGATCAAGAATATGACGATCTTTGAGAACTAGCAAGTGCCCCAGCCTATTCGGCACAAATAAAAAGATTGTACAAAACCATGAAGCGAGTCCAGGAACACCACAAACTGTCGCTCGAAACAGCAAAGGTGTTAATGAGCCAAATGTTAGGAGAGGAAGGCGTGGATGAAATGTTTATTGAATCCATGAACTTGCACGCGGATGCGGTGGGCTTGGATGAAGCCATTCATTCAGCTACGACTTATATTCATCGCTTTGAGAAACGGGTGTCAACCTGTCCCATGTGATCTGGCAAGCAAATTCACATCGATGTATCAGTGCTAGGAGATACTACACAAACAAAAGAACATCAGGCGGCACCACTCTCACCACACTCCTCACCTCTCACTACACAATTCACTTCACCATATGGCACAACCACCCCCACTTCCACCATTGCCACATATGTCATGGGAATTCCTCTCTCTCCTAGCATCCAATTCGGAGGAGTTACCATGCCCACTTTCACAACACTATTCACGAACATCACATCCACCCCATCCACTGTCCCCATCTACACGGTCACACACACGTTTGACACCATGGAAACATCACCAGCCACAGCACCACTCCCTCCCCCCACGCAGCCACCATCTCCCATACCCCCTCCACCCACATCACCTCTTGTGTCCACTTCATTCACTATCCCTTTCCCTCTCCCCAATCCCCCTGCATCCTCCACCTTCCCTGCAATCATGAATGTAAATAACATGTTTTCTGCATTACATTAGTGTGTACATCAGTTGCAGACAGAATACCAAACCTTGGAAGATCGACATAACCAAATACCCACGGATCATGAGCAACTATAGAAGAGGCTTGCAACTTTGGAAGTAGAAAATACTGACCGAAATCAATGCTACACTACGCTCGAGCACGCTCACCAGACACTTTTGGAAGCTCCCCAACCATCCGATTTCGATGAAGTTGAAAGAACAAGCGCCTGCAAAGGTAGAATGAAGAAAATTTAGAGGCAGCCATGGAGGGTTCCCCCCAGGAGATCGACCCTGAAAGATTCAAAGCTGTGCCATCCGAAACTATGAAGACAATTTTAGAAAGCTATGTGGATCTATTGGACGCGCATGATGAGCTGGGCAAAGAACGGGATGCTCTCCGCTACCAGCTAATGATGCATGAAGCCCAACCCAAGATCACCAATTCTAGAACCACTATATAAGAGGTAAAGGCACTAAGAGAACAGGTCGCGGAATTGCAAAGCCAGTTACTCAAATATGAAAGACAACCCTCCCCAGTCATCGAGCCAGAACCAGAAGAATTGGTACCCATTGATGTGGATGAGTCTTATGAAGAGCCATATGTTCCTATGTCAATGCCAGGTGGTCAACAAACCACTGAGGGATTGGACACACTAGAAGTAGAAGCCCTAGAATGGATGCAGAAAACTCGAAAAAACAGCCAATACACATGATGATCGAGTAGCGGTTCAAATTGAGTCCATGAGTAAGATTGAGGACACCATTATCAAATTAGAATATTTCCGAAGTATGTCTCATCAAAGATGGATAGGCACCAACAATGATCAGTATGTGCCTTATTGTGTACTCTTGGCAGATTACAACATAGAGATTCAACGACGATGTGGCAAGGCTCCAACCTTTGCCACACAATTCGGCCCTGATGATATCCCTGAGAGTGCTAAAAAAGGATCCATTCATTAACCTACCTGGCGGCTACGACTCTTAGAAACTTACCTAAGATGGTTCGAACTTGGAATAACATGCCACTCTTCATTAAGTATAATCCTTATTATGCTCCCATACTCAGAAGACGCACATGGCCTGAGTTTGCCATCGCTATGAAGGAGGTCAAAGGCTGTGCAAAGTGGCTCAATTACGTATATCTGGCACCGCCACAGGGGCTATAGTGGGCTACATGATCTCTACCATCCGCCACTGGGGAGTCAGAATGCGCAACGTCCCAGATGTAATGGCTCAGATGTGCATAAAGATATTCGAGTTAATGTTGGTTACCTTAAGAACCTTCAAAAATATTCAAGATCCACATTTCTCAGGTGTTGGATTCACAACAGGTAACCTTGACTTAGTCTACGATATGAGTACAACTCCCTCCATCCAGGTGATATATGCATGACACGCACGAATTAAATACCTCCCCGCTTGCTACAAGCAAACATTTGAAGAGATGTTCATTACGGGATTCTAGGAATACCACTCTGAAGTCTTTGTTCCCAGACCCTCCCATCTACTCCACCTCTTTACAATGGAGCGAACATTACATTCAGAACAACTGTGTGTGCCACATCCGGACGTTCCAGGTCCAGTGGATTGGGATGCCCTCCTAACAGACTTAGCAGAGGACTGCGCATGGAAGAACACCACCTAGCTTCAGACGTGGTTGAATTCTATGTCAAACGCTTCACCAAACAAGGGTCTATCAGAGACGACAGACGTGAGAGAGGGGGGGATGTTGGCAGTAGTCAAAGCACCCAAGGACTCACGAGACAAGGAAGCCAAAGAAGGGAGCTAGAGCGGAGAGAAGGCACAAGCAGACAAAGTAGCCAACGAAGACCTGGCAAGTAGGCCATTCAAATTTTTCCAAATCAACACCCTCATAACAGTGATTCTCATCATTAAAAATCATTGTAAATACCATTTCACCTTTTTGTAACTCCATTCGGTGCAAGCCGAGGAGTCCTCGAGCTTGAGGAGTATTATAAGTATCATCATACCAATTTTCATGATTTTTAGACTTCGTTTGAGCCATCAAATAGGCCATAGAACCTAAATTTTAACTAGGCCGAACACTAGGTTTGGACAAGGCCAAAAGCTAGTAAAAAACTATAAATAGAGCTAGAGAGCTCATTTTTGAGGTTAGATGGTTGTAGAATTAAACTTGTAAGAGCACTTTTGAGTAATCTAAAGAACTCCATTGCTTCTCTCTCTTTGTCTTACCTTGTGTGCGCGTGTGTGTGTATGTGTGTGCATGTTAGTGTGCTTCTCACTCATGCACTTGTGCCATCACTTGTTCGAGGTCTTCATACCATCCTCACATCTTCCTGGATTGACATTAAAGGAGGTGCTACTCATCACTGAGCTACAACCTTGCTTGGCACTCCTCTGCACACACCTAAGTCACACTTCTTGCACACTTTGCACTTGCTTCTCTATGTCGCACACTGACTGAATGTCGCTTGCTCTTCTCTCTCCTAGTGTAGACTATGCTCACCTTGCTTAAACCAAGAATAATGCATGCCTTGAGTTGAGGGTCGGTTCACATACGTACGCTCCTAACTGATAGAGTATCTTGGTGCTCACTTTGATGTCCCAAGATTGTCTCAAAGTGTGTACAACCAATGGATCCTTATTTTGTCATGTAATGACTTTAGGACTAAAACAAAAATTTAAATGGTGGCCTATACTTTCACTTTTGTGTATGCTTCCTCTTCACATGACTTCACATTTTTTCCTTCAATTCTTCAATTGTGTACCTAAGGTAGGGTTCAACTAAACCTTCCAAACACTTAAAAAAACCTTTGAACCTTAGAGAAATTGCAGAAAGACAATTTGCAACCTGCATCCAACTTTCTGCAAAACATTACCATTGTGGACAAATTGATTGTGCACAACCTGTGCACCTTGACAATTGAACTTTGAACGCTTTGACCTTGATCATCTTGACTTTGACCTTGATCATGTTGAATTTGACCACATTGACTTTGACCAATATGAATTTGTTGGACTCAACAAGTATCTTTATTTAATCAAAGCCCAAACTCAAGAGGAGGAAAGATCAAAAGAAGAAGAGACATTGATAGTAACTAAGAACAAGAAAAGAGGGAAACCAAACCCTAAGACCGTAGAGGAAGCGACCACCTTTGAAGTCCCAAAAAACTTCAAGAAATATGAAATAAACGATCGAGAGGTCATGATTCGGATGCCACATAGAGAAGCACTCAGAGAAGTGGCATACGACAACAAAGAGAAGACTAAGAAATTTATTGTGATCCTAGAAGATGGCGAAGAATGATGTACTTATATAGGACACGATTTGATTCTTAAGAGAGTATAGAGATGTGTTTGCATGGAAAAGGAGTTGATTGGATTGTTAAGAGAGTATAGAGATGTGTTTGAATGGAGCTATAAACACTTGAAAGGAGTAGACCCAGATATCTATTCGCATAGAATCCCCATGTCCTTAGCAACCAAACCCTCTAAGCAAAAACCATACACATACAATTATAAAATGCAACAAAGATCAAAGAGGAAATAAATAACTTGATAGAAGCCAGATTTATCTATGAAATTGAGCATACCAAATGGGTATCCCCCATTGTGGTAGTGCCCAAAAAGAATGGAAAGCTACATGTGTGCATTACCTTGAAGAAAGTCAATGCCACCACTGTTAGAGATAGCTATCTGCTTCCTATCACCAAACACTTGTTGGAATGTGTAGCAGACAAGGAAGTCTACACCTTCCTTGATGGATTTTTGGGCTACAATAAAGTAGCTATTGCCCCAGAAGACCAACATAAGATGGATTTTGCCACAGAGTGGGGTATTTTTACATTGTGTGTGATGCCTTTTGGGCTCACCAATGCTCCTGTTACATTTCAAACATTGATGTGTGACATGTTTTTCAAGGAGTTCTTGTGAAATAACTTAGAGTCTATGTTGATGATTTATGTGCTCATTCCAATATCAAACATGCACATATTCTTGATTTGAGAGCTATATTTGACAAAGAGAATATCAAGTCTGCTTGAACCCAAAAAAGTGTCTTTTCATGGTTAGGCAGGGCAAGATTCTAGGACACATAGTGTAAAAGAATGGAATCTCAACGGATGAGGACAGAGTTAGAGCCATTGCCGAGTTACCTAGACCAAAGAATGTCAAGGAAGTACAAGGCTTCATGGGAATTGTGGCTATTATGGATGTTTTATCCACATGTACGCCATCATTGCAAAGCCTTTGTACAACCTTCTGACTTATTTTGAGTGGACATAGTAATGTGAAAACTCTTTTAATGAGCATAAGTGATGAGTGTGTTTAGCACCAATCTTGACTACACCATATTGGAATAAGCCATTCCATATTCATGTGGATGCATCCAATTATGCCATTATGTGTGTGCTAGCGCAACCTACGAGTGAAGGTGACATGGATCTTCTGATAACTTATGCAAGTAGGCAGTTAAATGTGACTGAGTGAAATTGAAGCACGATAGAAAGAGAAAGATTAGGCATGGTATATGCCATTAACACACAGATCAAGGCATTTTGGCTCATTGTATGGAAGAAGATGAGTATGCAAAATGGTTGCAATTAGCACATGTAGGTGCATTGAAGCAATGTCACTCTAAACATCGAACCCTCTAGACTCTGAAAGATTAGGTGTATATTGGCTAAGCATGGAAGTAGAGGTCCATAGGATGTGTAAGGATTGTCTAACTTGTTGCAATAGACCACTAGTCTCTACACTATTATGTGTTCTTTGGTTCATCTTTAGTTCAAGGTCTCCATTAAACGTCCAATTCCTATAGATTTGAAGAGGTAATATCTCAAAGTAAGTTTGTCCATTTGGGATGTGCTATAGTTGATTCAAAATCTCTTGGGGTCTATTATATGTATGTAAAATTTATGTATATTTTTTAAAACTCTAAGTTAATAAAGAACTGTAGGATCTACAATAATATCTTGGTTCTTTGCATACTAGTCTGTGAAATATCAACTAGAGTGTTTTGGGTTCCGCCTACTTCTATATGTACTTTGGAGGTCAATAAAATCCAAAAGTGCTAGCAAGTGATTGAAGTTTGGAGAAGGTTAAAATACTTTGATGAAGAATTTTAATCTATTAGAGCAGAGATTGATCATCAACACTACACAAAGGTAGAAGGAGATAGCAAGGGCAGCACATCAAGCAACATCCAATAAAAGAAAGGTGCATAGAATTCATTAACAAGGTAAATATTATATTTTTTATTATAAACCCAAAAGAAGGGTTTAAGGAGTAGTTTGATCATATAAACAATGGGAGACCAACATGCACAAATAGAAAAGCTTGAAAAGAATAACTATCAATCATGGAAGTTTAGAATCATTGCATAATTGCAAGGTAGAGGCTTGTATGGCTTGAGTGATGGCATAAATGTCAAACCTAGATTACTAGAGGATCCAAATAAATGTTGGAGATAGACGTCTGCGAAAGCACGCGAACATCACACGGAAGAAGAAGAAGCTTGGAGCACAAACACAATACTGAATGTATTACTAGAGAATGTACAAAGATAAGTAGCCCATTAGGGCAATAGGCGTATATACAAGCCGGGGGAAAAAACCTCCTAAAGAGGGAAAAAAGTGTCCCGACGGTCCTAGAGTGTTCACACACATCACTACCTAAATATATCAACAAATCCCCCCTGGGAGTGATGCGGTGAACAAGGAGCTCGCACTCATGTATAAGGAAGTGCCAAGCTATGTGGAAATCACTCCACAAAAGGAAGTAAGCCCAAAGCTTTGCGGAAAGCTTCAAACTTCTCCCTAGGCAGAGCCTTCGTGAAAATGTCTGCAATGTTCTCCTGCGTGGGCACATATGCCAAGTTGATCTCCCCAGCAGAGAACCTCTCTCTGACATAGTGATAATGCACCTCAATGTGCTTAGTGCGAGCATGGAACACAGGGTTCCTCGCAACTGCCAATGCGCTCTGGCTGTCAGTGAAGATGGTGGTGGCAAAAGACTGGCCAACACCCAAATCAGCCATAAGGCGTCTGAGCCACACACACTCAACAGTCGCTGTGAAAGCTGCAATATACTCAGCCTCACAACTGGAAGTGGCCACAGTGGGCTTCTTCTTGCTCAACCAAGATATACATGAGCTACCAAGCATGAAGCAAAAAGCACTGGTGGACACACGAGTGTCATAGCAACCAGCCCAATCTGAGTCAGAAAAAGCATGCAAATCTGGCGGTAGTGATCCCTCCTTGGGATAAAACAACCCAAGAAGCCGAGTACCACTCAAGTAGCGAAAGATGCGCTTAACCGCTTTCCAATGCGTGACTCCTAGGCAATGCATAAATCTGCTCATCTGTGAGACAACAAACTGAATATCTGGCCGAGTAATGCATAAGTAAATCAAGCATCCAACAGCCTGCTGATAGAGAACAGCATCAAATGCATCTCCAGCATCATGAAGACTCAATCGTAAACCTGTCTCCATAGGAGTGGCAATAGGCTTACAGTCTTCAAGGCCAAAACGCTGCAATAATGTGTCAATATATTTCGTTTGACACAAAGCCATTCCACCATCAACGTGCATAAACTGAATGCCCAAATAGTGATGCAAATGCCCCAAATCAGACATCTCAAATGAGGCATGCAAATCAGCCTTAAAATCAGCAATATGTGTCTCAATAGGACCAGTGAGCAGCATGTCATCAACATAGACAACAATGATCAGAAGCACATCATTAACACGTTTAACATATAAGGTGATTTCAGTTGGACTGTTCTCAAAACCATGTGCAATCAGATAGGCATGTATCTTCTCATACCAAGCACGTGGTGCTTGCTTTAAACCATATAATGCCTTCTTTAACCTGCAAACCTGGTTTTCATGCCCTTTCTGCACAAAGCCACGGGGCTGAAAAACATACACTTCTTCATGCAAGTCACCATTCATAAATGCTGTTTTAATGTCCAACTGATGTACATTCCAACCATGATGGGCTGCAAGTGCACAAATGCTCCGAACAGTAGTCATACGGCATGTAGGTGCAAAGGTCTCATCAAAATCAATGCCTCTTTCCTGTGCATAACCCTTTGCAACAAGCCTAGCCTTATACCTGTCAACTGTACCATCAGGTTTACGCTTCAGCTTGTATACCCACTTAGTGCCAATGGCCTTCTTGCCAGGAGGCAAGTCACATAAAGACCATGTACCATTCTTCATTATAGCATCATATTCATATTGCATAGCAGCCATCCAATTTTTTGAATTTTGTGCTTCATCAAAAGAAACAGGCTCATTCTCATCACAGAGACTAGATGCAGCCATAGCATAGCAATCTGATGCAAAGGAGGCACTATGAGAGCCTGAACGAGTACGATATGACAAAGGTGCATCTAATTTGCTGTCACGCAAAGTCTGCACCAGCCATTTTGGCATAGTTTTTGCCTGCTCAATATCAGTTCTCTCATCAACAAGTGCATCATGTAAATTTGCATCAGAAATGGAATGATCTGCATCATCATATGAAACCTGCAAAGGCTGAGAAGTTGCCTCATTAGGACCAGCACTAGCCTGTCCACCTGTAAAAAGAGGCAATAAAGTATCATACATGTCTTTGGAGCTAACAAATGTCTCCTTAGTACATGAAAGCAATGGCTGAATAGCATCTTCCACAAAGACAACATCACGACTAACCAGAATGCGTTTAGTCTGTGGATGATACAGATGATAGCCTTTACTTTCAGAACTGTACCCAACAAAAATACATTTTGCTGCCTTATCATTCAATTTTCTGCGATGTTGTTCAGGCACTAATGCATATGCCAAACAACCAAAAACACGCAGATGAGCAAGAGATGGCTTGCGGTCATGCCAAGCCTCATATGGAGTGATAGACTGACCTGTTCTTTCGTTCAGCAACTCCATTCTGTTGAGGTGTATACGGCACTGTACACTGGTGTTTTATCCCACGTTCAGCCAGAAATGCATTAAAATCTGAAGACATATATTCCCCCCCTCGATCAGAACGGAGGGTGCCCATTTTACATGCTGACAGATTTTCAGCTAAAACCAAAAACTATTTGAAGCACATGAACACTTCGGACTTTGCTTTGAGTGGATATACCCATGCATGCCTGGAAAAATCATCAATGAAAGTCACGAAGTAAAGGTAATTTCCAAAAGAGGGTGTCTGCATAGGACCACAGACATCACTATGTACAAGCTTCAATTTCTGTGTAGCCCGAACTGAACCATCTTTTGGAAAGGAAGAACGCTACATTTTGCCCAAAATACAGCCTTCACAAACATGTTTTCCAGGTGCCTCAAGTTTGGGCAAAGAGGACACCATTTCAGATTTCTGCAGGCGTAACAAACTAGCAAAATTCAGATGACCAAAGCGTGCATGCCAAAGCTTTGCATCTGACATAGCCTGAGAATCATGAACTGCACATGCCGAATCATTCAGAGATCTTTCATAGTCTATGAGCTTATACAGCCCATGACATAAAATGCCAGAAGCAATAATCACATCGCCATTTGAGAGATCATGGACTGTACACCTGTCATCAACAAATTTCACAACCAAGCCAATCTTGGCTAATGCAGAAATTGATAACAGGTTCTTTTTGATCCCTGGCACAAATAAAGCATCTGACAAAGTGAAAGAACTACCATCAGCAGTAGTCATAATGATCTTACCAACTCCCATAACAGGATAAGAGGAGTTATTGGCGCATGTGACAGTATTCCCTGTAGGGGCAGGCTCGAGTGAAGAGAAGAAACTGTGCTGCGAGGTAATATGTTTGGTCGCCCCATTGTCAAAGTACCAAACATCTGAGTCTACATGCACTGATCATGAGAAGATGGGTCAGAACTGCAGACAGTAGTAAACGCCCATTTTTCTTCCTGCACAAGATTTGCAGACTCTATTTTTGGTGTAGAGGCCTCTGCAACAACCATTCCAGCCTCTTTCTTCTTTGCCTCTTTAGCAGCCAGTTTTGGACAGTTCTTTATAATATGATCATTTCCTTTACAGTACTTGCAGAACAATTTCTGCTTTTCTGATTTCTTCTCATCTTTATCCTGGTTCTTCGATTGTGCAGCATTTGCAGATTTCTGCTTACTAGTAGAAGAGCTCCATTTTCCTTTGCCCTTCTGACTAGCCAGGAAAGCTTGATCTGCAACACGCATAATGGACCTGTTCTTCCTGGACTGATCTTCCTCCAACAGAACAGAGACTAATTCCTCAAATGACAAGGCATTCGGATTGCCTTTCATCATCAATCGAAGAGTAGAGGCAAAACTCTGATATGAATCAGGAAGACCATTCAGAACGGTCTGCACAAGTGAGCTATCTGGTATAACCTCATCAGCAGAAATCAATTGTTCCTTCAGGTCTTTGATCTTTGTAAGAAAACTGTCCATAGAATCACCTTCATTCATGTGCTCACTCTCCAACTGTTTTCGGAGGTAAGCAACACGAGCCTCATTCCCAGCTTGGTACAAAGTGGTAAGTGTATCCCAAGCATCCTTTGCTGTTCTGCAAGAGCGAATGTGAGGAATAATGACACGTTTGACAGACAAAGCTATCAATGCATGTGCCTAGGCATCTCTGCCATCCCAACGAATCTGCTCTGCAGTAGGTGCAACAGAAACAGCAGCACGAATAGGAATCTGTGGAATATCATCTTCGACACCATCTTCATCAGCTCCAACACCTGTATTTGCAGTACCTGTCGTTACAGGTGTAACAAGACGTCTTTCAACACCCTGCACAATGTTCCACAATCCTTTTGCAACCAGTACATGTCGCATCATATAAGCCCATAATGGGTAGTTGGTACCATCCAACTTATCCTCAACAGCCAACATATGGAATACATCACTGCTTTCAGCCATGGCCGGTGACTAAAATACCTTGATGCAGAAAATTGATTGTATTTCAAAAAGTTGAACGGAACTGCCCAGACGAGTTCTGCTAGATCTGTAGAAGACTTCGAGACGCTTAAATTGGCGAACAGAAACTGGTATATACCTTTGGCACAAAAGGACAAAATAGCCTGCACAAGCGCTGCGATAGTGCGTTCGGAGGCCGAAACGAGCTCAGATCACGATTTCGACACCAGGTAGCAAAGCTGTTTTGATCTCGAAAACACCATGAGTATGCTCACCAAATTTCGTGCGAATCTGAGACTGCAAACGGAGGAGTGTCGACAGTGCCCTAGAAGAAGCGATGACCTGCTCTGATACCAATTGTTGGAGATAGACGTCTGTGGAAGCACGCGAACAACACACGGAAGAAGAAGAAGCTTGGAGCACAAACACAATACTGAATGTATTACTAGAGAATGTACAAAGATAAGTAGCCCATTAGGGCAATAGGCGTATATACAAGCCGGGGGAAAAAAACCTCCTAAAGAGGGAAAAAAGTGCCCCGGCGGTCCTAGAGTGTTCACACACATCACTACCTAAATATATCAACAATAAATAATAATAGAGGAAACTTAGACTTTGGAAGGAATGAGACAAAAGAATTGTATTCATTTTATAAACAAATATTCAAGATTCAACGATAGGTCACATACAAGACCTAAACACAAGTAGGGATATTTGTCTTGCATTGGAAATAAACTATGCTACTTTTACAATAGAAAGGAATATTCAACTAAAAATTGAGTTGAAAAACATGAAGAAATGTATAAAGACTTCAATGAATGATTACATATTCGAAGTTAAAGAGATTGTAGATCAACTAAGATCAAGCTTGAGGTGGAAACCATTCATTAATTCAATTTATGTTAGAGGAGAATTACTAGACTTTGCTCATGTTTTGGCACCCATGGTCATTGAGGAAACGAATTTAAATTATTCTACTTCAAATAAAAAGGATCCCAAGGATAATCCCTCTATGCAGGATCATCAATATGAGGACAAATAGGTAGAAGAGGTTTAAGTAGATGTAGAGGAGGAAGAGATGCATCAAATGATGATAAAAAAACTTCAAGTAGCTCGTTTAACACTAAAGAAAGGGGAGATCAAGGAATAGAGGCACGAGAGTCTACTACAACTATAATCAAAGACAAAGAAGTGACAACAATTGCTACATATGTGAAAGGTATGGAAACTATGCCAAGATTGCTATGAAAATGAGAATAAACAAGGCAGTAATAGAAGAAGAGGCTCCTCAAGAAGAGGTAAACAAGAAGGAAATTATGCAGTTGAAGGTAAAAGTGATGATTATGATTCTTTTCTTATGACGAATGTAACAACTAAGATGAATTGTAAGAGTGATGCTTGGTATATAGGAAATGGTTGTTCTAACCAAATGTTTCGTGATGCTTCATGGTTTTTAAATATGTATAATACTTCATGTAAAATTCATGTTGAAATAGGAGATGATACAACACATAAGATTATGTAGGTTGGAGATGTTGTTATGCATGATAAGTGCAACAAGAATTGCTTCAAGGATGTACTTTATGTGCTAACCATCACCAAGAATTTGATGTCAACTAGTTGTTGATATATTTAGGTAGTGATGTGTGTGAACACACTAGGACCGCCGGGGCACCTTTTTCCCTCTTTAGGAGGTTTTTTTCCCCCAGCTTGTATATATCCGTATAGACCTAATGGGTTACTTATCTTTGTACATTTTAGTGGAAATAAATTCAGTATTGTGTGTTGTGCTCCAAGCTTCTTCTTCTTCCTTGTGCTGTCCACGTGCTTCCGCAAACATCTAACTCCAACAATTGGTATCAGAGCAGGTTGCCGCTTCATCTAGGGTGTTTTTGACACCCCTCCGGTCAGAGTCTCATAATTACACGAAATTTGATGAGCATACTCATGGTGATTAGGGGATCAAAACAACTTTGCTATGTGGTGGCAAAATCACGATTTGAGCTCATTTTGGCCTTTGAACACACTATTGTAGCATTTGTCTAGGCTATTTTATCTTTTTGTGCCAAAGATATAGATAGGTTTCAATTTTCTAGTATAAGCATCTCAATGTCTGCTACAGGTCAGTGGCCATGGCTGAAAGAAGTGATGTATTCCGTATGTTAGCTATTGAGGATAAGTTGGATGGTACCAATTACCCATTGTGGGCTTATATGATGTGACATGTATTGGTTGCAAAAGGAATGTGGAACATTGTACAGGGTGTTGAAAAACGTCCTATTACACCTGCAAATATAGGTATTAAAGCTAATGCAGATGGAATTGAAGATGTTGATATTCTTCATATTCCTATTCGTGCTGCGGTTTCTATTGCACCTACTACAGAGCAAATTCATTGGGATGGCAAAGATGCTCAAGTACATGCATTGATAGCCTTGTCTATCAAACATGCCATTATTCCTCACATTTGCTCTTGCAGAACAACTAAAGATGCTTGGGATACACTTATCACATTGTACCAGGCTAAGAATGAGGCTCGTCTTGCTTACCTCTGAAAAGAGTTGGAGAGTGAGCATATGAATGAAGGTGATTCTATGGACAATTTTCTAACAAAGATAAAAAACTTGAAGGAACAGTTGATTTTTGTTGATGAAATTATACCAGATAGCTGACTTGTGCAGACCGTTCTGAATGGTCTTCCTGATTCATATCAGAGTTTTGCTTCTACTCTTCGTTTGATGATGAAAGGCAATCCAAATGCCTTGTCGTTTGAGGAGTTAGTCTCTGTTCTCTTGCAAGAAGATCAGTCTAGGCAGAACAAGTCCATTATGTGTGTTGCAGATCAAGCTTTCCTCGCTAGTCAGAAGGGCAAAGGTAAATGGAGCTCATCTACTAGTAAGCAGAAATATGCAAATGCTGCACATTCAAAGAAGGAAGACAAGGATGAGAAGAAATCAGAAAAGCAAAAATTCTTTTGTAAGTACTGTAAAGGAAATGATCATGTTATAAAGAACTATCTAAAACTGGTTGCTAAAGAGGCAAAGAAAAAAGAGGCTGGAATGGTTGTTGCAGAGGCCTCTACACAAAAAATAGAGTCTGCTAATCTTGTGCAGAATGAAGAATGGATGTTTACTACTGTTTGCAGTTTTGAGCCATCTTGTCCCAAACATCGTATGTGCATTGTAGATTGAGATGTTTGGTACTTTGATATTGGGGCAACCAAACATATTACCTCACAGTGCAGTTTCTTCACTTCACTCGAGCTTGTCCCTACAGGGAATATTGTCACATGTGCCAAAAAATCCTCTTATCTTGTAATGGGAGTTGGTAAGATCATTTGACTATTGCTGATGGTAGTTCTTTCACTTTGTCAGATGCTTTATTTGTGCCAGGGATCAAGAAAAATATGTTATCAATTTCTCCATTAGGGCCAAGATTGGCTTGGTTGTGAAATTTGTTGATGACAAATGTACAATTCATGATCTATCAAATGGCAACATGATTATTGCTTCTAGCATTTTATGTCGTGGGCTGTATAAGCTCATAGACTACGAAAAATCTATGAATGATTGAGCATGTGCCGTACATGATTCTCATGCTATGTCAGATGCAAAGCTTTGGCATGCACACTTTGGTCATCTGGATTTTGCTAGTTGGCTACGGTTGCAGAAATCTGAAATGGTGTCCTCTTTGCCCAAACTTGAGGCACCAAGAAAACATGTCTGTGAAGGCTGTCTTTTGGGCAAAATGCAGCATTCATCCTTTCCAAAAGAAGGTTCAGTTCGAGCTACTAAAAAATTACAGCTTGTTCACAGTGATGTTTGTGGTCCTATGCAGAGACCCTCTTTTGGAAACTATCTTTACTTCGTGACTTTCATTGATGATTTTTCCAGGCATGCATGGGTATATCCATTGAAAGCAAAGTCCAAAGTGTTCATGTGCTTCAAACAGTTTTTGGTTTTGGCTGAAAATCTGTCACCATGTAAAATGGGCACCCTCCATTCTAATCGAGGGGGGAATATATGTCTTCTGACTTTAATGCATTTCCGGATAAACGTGGGATAAAACATCAGTGTATAGTGCCATATACACCTCAACAGAATGGAGTTGCTGAATGGAAGAACATGTCGCTCATGGAGATGGCAAGGTGTATGGTCAAGAGTCAGGCTTTACCACATAGTTTTTGGCTTGAGACTGTCATGTGTGCAGCATATGTACTTAATAGGTGTCCCAGTAAAGCACTGTAGACTATCAATCCATATGAGGCTTGGCATGGTTGCGAGCCATCTGTTGCTCATCTGCATGTTTTTGGTTGTTTGGCATATGCATTAGTGCCTGAAAAAGATGGAAAGAAATTGGATGATAAAGCAATAAAATGTATTTTTGTTGGGTACAGTTCTAAAAGCAAAGGCTATTGTCTGTATCACCCATATACTAAATGCATTTTGGTTAGCTGTGATGTTGTTTTTGTGGAAGATGCTATTCAACCTTTACTTTCATGTACGAAGGAGACATCTGTTAGCTCCAAAGACATGTATGATACTTTGCTGCCTCTTTTTACAGGTGGATAGTCTAGTGCTAGTCCTAATGAGGCAACTTCTCAGCCTTTGCAAATTTCATTGTGATGATGCAGATCATTCCATTTTTGATGTAGATTTACATGATGTACTTATTGATGAGAGAGCAGTGGGGAGGCCAAAACTATGCCAAAATGGCTTGTGCAAACTTTGCGTGATAGCAAATTAGATGCACCTCTATCACATCATCCTCATTCAAGCTCTTGTAGTGCCTCTTTTGCATCAGATTGCGATGCAATGGTTGAATCTAGTCTTTGTGATGAGACTAAGCCTATTTTGTTTGATGAAGCACAAAATTCTGAACATTGGATGGCTGCAATGGAATTTGAATATGATGGTATCATGAAAAATGGTACTTGGTCTTTATGTGACTTTCCTCTTGGCAAGAAGGCCATTGGCACTAAGTGGGTATACAAGTTGAGGCATAAACCTGATGGAATAGTTGACAGGTATAAGGCTAGGCTTGTTACAAAGGGTTATGCACAAGAAAGAGGCATTGATTTTGATGAGACCTTTGCTCCTACATGCCAAATGACTACTGTTAGAAGCATCTGTGCACTTGCAACTAATCATGATTGGAATGTACATCAGTTGGAAATTAAAACAACATTTCTAAATGGGGACTTGCATGAAGAAGTGTATGTTTTTCAGCCCCGTGGCTTTGTGCAAAAAGGGCATGAAAAGCAGGTGTGCAAGTTAAAGAAGTCATTATATGGTTTAAAGCAAGCACCAGGTGCTTGGTATGAAAAGATACATGCGTATCTGATTGCGAATGGTTTTGAGAACAGTCCAACTGAAAGCACCTTATATGCTAAGCGTGCTAATGATGTACTTCTGATCATTGTTGTGTATGTTCATGACATGCTGCTCAATGGTCCCCATGAGAAGCATATTGTTGATTTTAAGGCTGATTTGCATGCCTCATTTGAGATGTCTTATTTGGGGCATTTGCATCATTATTTGGGCATGTTGATGGTGGAATGGCTTTGTGTCAAACGAAATATATTAACACATTATTGCAACATTTTGGCCTTGAAGACTATAAACCTATTGCCACTCCTATGAAGACAGGTTTATGATTGAGTCTTCATGATGTTGGAGATGCATTTGATGTTGTTCTCTATTAGTAGGTTGTTGGATGCTTGATTTACTTATGCATTACTCAGCCAGATATTCAGTTTGCTGTCTCACAGATGAGCAGGTATATGCATTGCCTAGGAGTCAAGCATTGGTAGGTAGTTAAGCACATCTTTCGCTATTTGAGTGGTACCCGGCTACTTGGATTGTTTTATCCCAAGGGGGGATCACTACCGCCAGATTTACATGCTTTTTTTGACTCTGTGTTGTAGAGCAAAGGAGCACAAGAGAAGAGCCCCAAAATTTTCAAATTAATGGGCATATTTTTCTTCTTCAAAGTCCTAGAGAATTCCCTCAAGCCATGTAAATGCACTAGAGGAGTCCTCTAGTTGCATAATCCCAATTTGTTGTAAAATATCTCTTGTAAACTAGTAGGAAATTCACCTTTTTTGTAATAAAGTGCCGGTATCTTGTGTGAAAGGACCAAACTTAGGGCACATGTATATAAGTCACTTTGTGACTCTTTGTAGAGACTTTTTGCCATTGTGAAGAAGGAGCTCTTCAAAATTTCGAATTTGCCTCTTTCTTGCAGATTTCCATCTTCTCTTTGATCTTGTATGTGTGTGTAATGCTTGGAATGTGTGTGTAGGATTGTTGTCTACCCCTCCCCACTGTTTTTGAGCTACTGTAGTGTGTGTGTGAGCTTGTAGGAGTTGTGGTGTGAGTGTGGGTGCTTCCTGCCATTCACTATTTTGGTCATAACTTGAATCAGAGTTGTCAAAATGGAGTGAAACCACTTCCAGTAGATGCATCTTGTCGAGAGCTTCGAAACGAGTACCCTATTGACTATATTAAAGTTCAGAGCTGGGAGAAATCCTTGATTTTCTGAAAACTGTTGTAAGAGGTATCGCGGCAGACACTTCCAGTTTCTCAGTGAGCTTGAGAGGTGGATTAGTCTTTTCTCATTCATAGCAGCTGAACCACTTCATGTTCCATCATGTGTGCATATGTCCTCATACACTTGGTTAGCTCGTTCGATCGGATTGACATTTAAATGTGTGTTAATTTCCCACTATATGCACTTGTGTTGCAATAGAGGTACAGTCTCATTGGCACGAGTCCTTGAGTCTTCTTGACTCAAGTACACATGTTTTTGGCGCTGTTGCTAGGGAACACTCAGCCAAGGTGCCTTCGTGACGGTTATAAATCGACTGTGATGGAATCGTACTTGTAGAAGTGAACTCGTTCCGTGGCAAGTAGTCAATGACTTCAGCACTTGTTACTTCACATACCCAAGGTGTGTGTAATGAGTTTTTAGGTTTAGGGTTAGTAGGAAGGGAGAGAAGTAGGAGTTAGGGTTAGGTGAGAAGGAGAGGAGAAGTGGAGAGAGGTGAAGTAGGAGTAGGCCAAGACCACTAAAAAAAGCCCAAAAATTGTCTAAAATTAGGAATGTTCAATTCCTGTCAAAAAAGGTATAAAAACCAAAAAAATTGATTCATTTGATACTTCACTGCACTCTGGTATCGTCTGTGGGCAGCGACCGGTATCGCGGGAGGAGTATCGTGCATTTTAGACCTTCAAAGTTAGATTTTGAGCTAAAGGTGCAAGCAAGGTAGTACAAAGGTAAGGATCCACAAAGATTATCTGATAAAAACACACTAAAAGTGCACAAATGAGTGATTAAATGCATGCGCAGTATCGCGGGGCGGGAAACTAGTTGTTAATTGAATTTCTTTGTGAGGGACAAGGGCCTAGGAGTGAAGAGGTGTGTGAGGAGAGCAAGGGGGTGCAAAACTTTTTGAATTTTTTAGGCTTTTTGGCTTTAGTATCGCGATCGGTTGAGTTTTGGTATTGCGATACCAAAATTCCCTTGTATCGCGATACTCGCCGAGGTATCGTATCGCCGGGTACCAATCTTGGTATCGCGATACCAATCTGGTATTGTGTCACCAAGTTGGTATCGCGATCTCACTTTACCCAGTGGTATCATATCGTTACCTACTGTGGTATCGTATCGTCCACTTGCTTGATTTGTATCACGATACCATCTTCAGTATCGTATCGCCTTGGTTCTCAGGTATCGTATCGCGAGGACCTTGGTATCATATCGTCCTTGACCGTGATATCGTATTGTTAATCCAGAAGTATTGTATCGTCCACTTCCTAGTGTAGTATCGCGATACCATTGCTGGTATCGTATCGTACCAGTTGGTGGTATCGTATCGCCACTTGTCTTGGTATCGTATCGTCTCGTTGTCGAGAGTCGTATCGCGATACCAAGTTGGTATCGTATCAGTGTATGCTCTAATATCGTATCGCTTGAGCAATCTGGTATCGTATCGCAGGGCTTCCAGTATTGTATCGTGTAAAAGAGGTGGTATCGTATCGTGGCCAAAATCAGTATCGTATCGTCGGCTATAGCAAGTATTGTATTCGTGTAGATTCCAAGTATCATGTCGTGGCCAGCTCGATATCGCCCAATGCAATATCGCCTGGAAGTGGTATCGGCTAGAGTGGTTGAAGCATTTTGTCAGGAAACTTGAGGCTTTGGAAGAGCTACTCAGGGAGAGTCTCTAAGAATTAGAGAGTCTGAGGAGGGTGAATGAACTTGAGGTCTAGATTAGGATAATGAAAAACAATCAATTTCTCATTCCAAGCATTAGTTTGCATTAAGGAAAGACTTGATTTCAAAAAGATCCTTGTGCATCAAAGAATGTATTTTAGTAGTTTAAATATAGATTTCCTTTCCATTGAGTAAGTTTTCTATTGCACCTTAAGGGTATTTTTTATATCATAGTGCATTTAGACAAAGGAAAGGATATACATGCATCAGGATTGCATGATATACATTCTTAGTACAAGGAAAAAATCGTGCATCAAGTTCATGCATGATTATTGTATTATTTTTTGAGCATGCAAAGAACATGCATGCATACGCATGTGAACATATGCTTTTGCATGTAGATACATGCATTTGCATGGAAGAATGGAATGCTGTTTGCAAGTAGATATGAGAATGTACTCTCTTAGTATTTAGCTTACTTTATAAAGCTCGCAGTTTGACATTAGGGAAGACCAAGGACTAGTTAGTTGCAAAGACATACTAGTTCTAGTTTGCAACTCAAGTAATTAGTCGATTTCTTCCCAAGTCGATATTCTACTATCAAAGATAAATACTTAATGACAATTAAGTATGTTAGATGACTTGCTAGGTATAAGTAAGCACTAAGAGAAAAGTAATAAATTTTCTTGATGACCAAGAAAATTTAATTACTTGCAAACTCTTTTGTGATGTATGATGACTCTAAGTCCTGGATGTACTTAGAAAGTCATGCGGATAAAGCTTTAGTTGATTAGTTATATATTTTATGTAACTTCTCAAGCATCCCAAGGTTGGATGAGAACAACAACTATATTTCCAAAGTTCCATGAGCACTCTTCTATTTAGAAGATTTCGAAAGTTTTAAAGAAGTTTCTTGTGGTTTCAAGATTTGTATCTCATGATGAAACCTCGGTAAGTAACTTTTTGGAATAGAGATATGAAATAGTCAAGCCTTCTATTTCATGTGAGATCATTCTCCTACTATGTTCAAGATGAATTTAGCTTTGGGAAGGAAGATGTTCCAAGAAAAGGATCTTAAATGATTCATGAACTCTTCCCAAAGGATCTTAATTGATTCATGAACTCTTCCCAAAATACATATAAATTCATATTATATGATAGGTCCAAGGAATGATGAAGGCAAAATCTCTTTAGGATATAAATGTTTTGCCAAGATATAAAGGTAAACCTCAACATCAATTGATCCTTGATATCAATAAAAGGATGTTAGGTTCTATAGTTGCATCTCTGGTAAATGATGCAACTAGCTAAGCAATCTTTAGGAAATAATATAAGTTCCTAAAGACTTGAAGCAAGTGTGAACTTTTCATTTAGGAATAGAAAGTTCCAAGAAATGGATTTTCAATCCATGAACTTCGCCTAAACAAGTTATAAAGTTCAAAGTGTTCATAGTTGCATTACTATTGGATCAATCAATAGATGCTTGGACTTTAAACATAAATTTGATTAGTGAAATATGTTTAAAGGACTCTAGTAACATCTGAAGATTGACCAATAATAATGAGTTTTGTATCAAACTCAAGAATAGAAGTCGATATCACATAAATGAAAGTTCAACTTAAACTTTCATACTGGCAAATGTGATATTTCGTCTCTAGTTTGATACTCAGGAAATAAATACAATTGAATCAGTAAATTTTTTGGATATTATTTGAAAGAAGTTATTTCAAATGTTCTTTTTACAAACGATTCCAAGATGAATCATTAGACTGGAAAGCAAAAGATTCCAAGATGAATCATTTGCTTCAAATTATAGCCTAGTATTACTTGATAGGAATCAAAAAGTTTGCTTCAAATTATAGCCTAGTATTACTTGATAGGAATCAAAAAGTTCTTGAAAGAAAAATCTCCCCAGACGTGAGACTAGCATCTTTCAAGAAAAGTTATATAGTAAGTAGTTCCCAGTAAATCCCTAACCACCAGTTTTGGTATTTAAGTCCAAATAAGTGATATAACCTAACGGTATATCAAAGATTCTTAGCTTTGGAATCTGAAAAGCATTAGAAAATGCTTGGACTTAAGTTGAGGGAAAGATCTCTAAAATCCTGCAGGTAAGCAAAGAAGCTTAAAGATAGTTTAAGAGATCTTAAAAGATAAAGACTAAGTCTTTATTTTGTCGCCAGGATCAACCAGACTTGATCAAACTTGGCCGTGATTGTCCAAGTAATGTGCGATTAGAACTACTCTATAGATTGCCCAAGTATTGGCAATAAAAAATTCCGTTAGGAAGTATTCACTCAAGTTCCATCTATTCAATGGAAAATTGTGAAAAAAAAGTAAGCTGTTCTAAGTCTGAACAGAGTGAAGGAATTCCAAGTATGTAGTCTGCAACCGTGAAGACGGTACTTAAGTCTGTGGAAGGTAAAACATAAGTGTTTGCCTATCCTTAAAGGGATTTTGGTACAAATCCAGAAAGCATGAGCGGATGCTTAGACTAAGGCAGTAGAGAGATTCCTGTAAAAAGCCCCGGCCGGGGTAGGTACCTAAAAGCACCAGTATAGAAAGGAATCTAAAGACAAGAAGTCATAAACTCTTGTCGCTACAAAATTGGTCAAGAATAACCAATTGAACTTGAATTTGAGAAATTCAAGAACTTGGAATTCTGATTAGTTTTCATTTGAAAACCCCAGTAAAGAAGAATTGATATTCTGTCAAGAGGTTTTCAAGTTTCCAAGGCAAAGCACATGATTAAGAGGTGATCATGCGAAGGAATCAAAACCTAGGAAAATCTAGTTAGAGGTAATGCCTGAAACTTCCAATTCTTGTAAAAGAATTGAAGAAATAAGGTACTCTATCAAGAGATGTTTAGACTTTAGGATAAGAATCACCCACACATTAATATGAATATAAAATAGGGTGGTATGGGACACCAGATTTTATACTCAGATTGATGTAGGAAAGATGGTATGGGACATCGGACCGTGGGATGATGATTATCTTTTAGTCCTAGTTTGGATTTTGAAGTTAGGTTTCATCCTCAAGGGAATTAAGACTTCAAGGAAAAGTTTAATTCGTAAAGGATGAAAGTAGTATCTTACGATACTTCAAGGTAACTTCAAGATTAAGGAAACTGAAGATATGAAGTAACTTCCAAGATCTTCATAGAACACTTCAAGTTTAAGTGTTATTGATAAGAAATATTTGATAAATTTCTGAAAGAAGTTGGACTTTGATTTTGAGTTGATCTTTTCAACTAAAGATTTAATTGACTAAGTCAAGCATCCAGTTCCTAGTGTAACTTGAAAAAATTCACTCTTTTGACTCAAAGAAATGCACAAGAATTGCATTCACGATTAGGAGTCAAAAAGATTGAATGAGACCTGAACTTAGTCTCAAGTGAAGCATTATTTGAATATTTAAAACTCATCGACAGAACCTCAGTGGGTCGACACACTGATGTTGGTTACCACACTAGTATCTTGTGGTTGGATGATGTTTTTGGTTTTCTTTGTATCTTTTTGAGAATCCAGCTTATTTCTCTGAAAGATAAAGACAATGCTTCAATATCTTGTTGAAATAGATCTTTGAAAAGTTGAAGTCCTGAGTCATCTAGTCTTTGACTCATAGCAAGTTTATGTATATTCGAAGGTTGAATTGGTTGTACAGAGTCTTAGTTATTCCTTTCCGCTTTCCAAATCTTTTGGAATTGGCTCAGATATGGTATCTGATTCCTTTTGCAAAAGACCAGGGTTAGCCGGTTAGAATAAAATAACTAACTTGAACATCCTAGATAGATGTTATGTACAAGAACCTTACAAGAACCTTTTCAATCTTCAAAAGGTGATAAGTCTAAGTGGACTTATTCATTTGAGTTTGCTTTAAGTTATAGCATAAATAATTTCCTAGAGTCCAGTATACTCTAGAATAAAGAAGTAAGGAATTGCTCATTAGATTGACAATTCCCAAGAACTTTCAGTTAAAAGTCTTTGAAAAAAATCCTAAGTTGGACAATTTTCATTTTGAATTTGAATTGGTGAAGTTAGTATGGTTGATTCCACTGAAATGGTAAACTTTCTCCTACAGTTTACATAGGATTTTTTCAACTCATTAGGACAAAGTAGCCCTCTAGTCGGGTGAAAAAATCAAGTAATTGTTAGATAAAAGTAAACCATTGTACAAACATCTAAAGTTAGATGTATGGGACAACCAAACTTCAAGTTCTCCAAAACAAATTCAAGTGAATCAAGAATTCTCAAAGTCTTGCGAGGGATAAGAATCCCACCTTCATTACTAAGACCATGCACCAGTTATGCCTAGAAATGGACTAGTAATTTGAATCCACCTAGTTCACATGTTTGTGCCTAGATCGCACATCCAGAAACTGTGAATTAGCTAAGGATGTCATTAGATCCACCCTTATTATTCTTCACTAGTTTGTACTTTGTCCTGTTCATCAAAGTGCAAAACCAGATAGTGTTTTGAATCATTTGGGCAAGGATGCCACCACAGAGATGAGACATGTTCTTCCAGTTCTAGAACATGACCATGTTCTTCCAGTTTTAGAACATGAGGCTCGGGGGTTGCCTACAGTATGTATATAGCTCTATTTTCGAGGACGAAAATCTTTTCCAAGGGGGGAAGAATGTAATAAAGTAAGTCTATGATCCAAGGGTCTAGCCGGTTCAGACAGATCTGAAATCGGACACCGTTTGGTCATCCGTGTGTATAACCAAAGATCTCGAGTTTAGACTTACTAGGAGGTCTTGTGCTCTTGTGAACAAGTGAACCACTTAGCTTAGTGGTTAAGACTCAAGGGTGTGAAGGACGAGGTCTTGGGTTCAATCCCCATGAGGTACATGGGAAGAGTATTTTGCCCAAAGAGCTCTAGAACCTTCTAGAAGCATCCACTGGACACTTGGCACACATGTAGCTACATGGCTGACACTTGGATGATTAGTATCCACCTGCCCAAGAAGGCAGTCCCCTGGAGAGAGCTATATATAGAGGCATTTGGTTGGGAGGAGAGTCATCTCTCTAGTATGTGGTGGTCGTAATCCTTCGTTCTATTGCACAGGGGTAGGTAATCAGTACCGACCACCCATAAGACCACGACCACCAATAGGAGGATAGCCGGGAATGCCCCCAGTTAGACCAGCAGTCCCTGTCTTCCCTGTAATGCCGAGACCGCCTGAACCAATGAGAAGACTGAGACCTATACAAGTGGCCAAGTGTGTAAGAAATCATTATGATGGATTAGGAGAACCTTACGATCACATTGCCGAATTTAAACAAGTTCTAAGGGTAGAACAAGTAGACGACTTCTTTGTCCAGTATGAGTCTTTTGGACTCACCCTCACAGGAACGGCTCTAACTTGGTTCCAACCATTGGACCCTAATCAATTTGGGAACATGAAGCAATTCTTTCAAGAATTCATTGGGGAATTCATGAACAGAGGGATCAAACACAATTCTGCATCTTTAATCCATAGTTTTAAACAGAACCCTAATGAAATAGTGAAAACAGCAGCCCGAAGATTCAATCAGTATGTGGATAGATGCCTTGTTGCAGAGAGACCCACTCAACAAAAAATGATTTCATTATTTTTGGATGGACTCACGAATGGAACCCTAAGGACCTTAGTGTACGTGAAAAGACTACAAACTCTGAGTGAATGTCTTCAGGAATGCATTGACCTAGAAGATAACCTAGCTGAGGACCTCAAGAGTACACCCAACCCCATTAAATCAGAAGACTCGCGAAGTACCATTACTTCCAACTCTAGTAATATGGAAGAATTGGCTGAATTATTAGCAACAAAACTAGGAGTCCAGGGACAAAGAACTTATCAACACCTAGCCCAAAGAGTGCCTATGCTACGAAGATGTAGCCTATGTGGACGAGATCACCCCCCACACATGTGCGTGCGAGGAGGGACCGGTGCACATCAAAACTACCCATACAACAGACAACACCAACCAGGAACCACTTTGTATTGCCACATAGAACAAAAATACACTAATCATACCACTGAAAGTTGTCCATTCAATCGGCAAGCAAGACCATTTCAACCGCCACAGTATCGACCATATGGATATCCACCTAGAGAGCAAGGCAGAGAGGTGCCCAGATACTATCCAACACCAACAGGAGTATCAAGACCATATGAACAAGCACCTTATCCACCACCACAGCCAGTGCTAGGACCACAACTGTCACAACCTCAACAAGTAGCACCTGTGAAGTATACTCAGCCCGAAGATAATTTGGAGAGAGCCATAAAGCCAGCATCATCTACAATCAATGAGGAATCAGCGAACCCTGGATATGAGCTGCCACCAGGAGATTACTACCCATATGAAGCCAATATGGTAGATTACGACTCAACCTATGATTCGGCTTATTATGGATATGGAAACTATGACCCAAGCTATGGCACTGAGGTCACAACTCTAATGTATACCACTCCCAAAGCACAACCACCCATGAGACCAACCATTAGACCACCTGTACCAAGGGGACCTTGTTATAGGTGCGGAGGAGAACATTTTATAAGAGAGTGCCCTCGACCTTACAATCCACCACCACTTAGGTGACTTGGGAAGGATATTGTAGTGATTGTGGAAAGGAACATCTTTTCAAAGATTGCCCTAAGAATCCAACCAAAGTCTAGGACACTGCACCTATCAACGTAATCGAAGTGATAGAAGGATCTGGAAGTGATAAGGAATATATCGTGCCACTGAAAGCCATTACAAGAGCTCAGATAAGGCAACAAAAAGGGAAACAACCAGAACGGGAACAAGAGAGCAATAAAACCGTGAGTCCTAGTGGAAGATTCAGAAATCTACAAGAGAGTGCACAGAACACCAAAGCTCAAAAATGGAAGGAAAGAAGAGAAAAAATAAAAAATAAATGGACAAAAGATGAGAGTCAAAAAAGTAAAAAACAAGCCCGAAACAGAAGGGAACATAAAGAACAAGGGATCCGAGAGGAGACCCCGGTGTCACCACTTATCCAAGAGAAAGAGAAACCAGGATCAATTCTAGCTGACCCAAAACCAGACGACTTATACATGTGGCTGAAAGCTTACCAAGCTAGAATTAAGACTGGGCCGAATATAGAGCGACACGAAAGACTCTACCCACAGGGGGAGCTGGAAAAGGAAAGATTAACGATATGTAGGAAACTAATAGAGGTAGCACAAGCAACCCTAGAAAAGACTATCCCAACTCTGCCAGAGACAAGGATAACAGATGATCAATACGAAGAACAATACGAAGAATGTGTCCAATCCCAAGGTAAAGAACTTAAAAGGAAGGAAAACGTGGATGAGCAAATGAAAACTCAAGATGAACCTGTGTCAATAATACCGGACTTGGAGGCAGAATGGCCAAAGGAATTATGGAAGAGACTACGAGAAGAACAATGGAAGAAAAATGGAGTATCAAAACCTCCTTTCGAGGAAATAGATGTGGAGGTTTATCAACCAAATACCAACCTGGAGGAAGTATATGAGGAAGTATCAAGACTCGATAGGAGGAGGGAGGAAACCCTGAGTATTTCTACCTTACCGAATTACATGGGAGAATACGACAAGGAGTCTATAATAATACGAGCACCCACAGTACATGGAAAAGGAAAAGGGAACTTAGAAAAAAGTTCACACAATCTAACGGAACTCAAGAAAACGAAAGTACAATGCAAGTTGACCGTGGAAGAATTACTTCAACTTAAGCCACAATTATGGAGACAATTAGCGAGCCAATTAGAATTAGGGCAAGAAAGGGAAGGAAAGGAAAAAGAGAACACATCTAAAATACAAATCCCAGTGGATAAAGTGGGAGAGTTTAGTGAAGGTGACGAAGGCAATACCTGTCTGCCTATCACTTAGAATGGGTACATGACCAAGGATATACTAGACACGGGAGCCGGGGTAGGAATTGCCACCAAGGAGATATGGGAAAAATGGGGAAAACCTGCCTTACGACCCACATGCATGAAGCTACAACTAGCAGACGGTCACGTGGAGAAACCCTTAGGAATATTGGAAAGAATCAAATTAACCACCTGTGGAGTAGAATTTGAACACACATTCGCCATCTGTAAGTTCGAAAAAGCCAACAACTACGAAATGATATTAGGGTGACCCTTTATGAGACAAATGCGGGTAGTGCAAGACTAGGGAAGAGATTCATTGTACCTACCACATCAAGGAAACACGACCAAGATAAACTTGCATACATTTGCTTATCGAGATGTCCCTCCGTTACAGTGGAATCCTATACACAAGGAGGAAGATGACCTATCCATGCATAGTGCTGGATCGAGCGATCAATCTTGGATGCACGAGGATGCTCAATTATGGATGTGCAAAGAGGCCAAGAAGGAGGAGAATAAAAGACAACTGTGGCCGATAGGACATCCTAACTACCGACCAGTAGAGGACCCTGATTACATGCCTCAAATCTTTCCTGATGAGACCTTTGAACCGCATGGATGGATGGAAATCTTAGCCACCTTAGATGTGTGTGTGAATGAGGAAGTTTTGACAATGAACGAGTGCATAGATGAGGAAGGCTACGATGTAAATCTTTATATGGTTGTTCTTCAAGAAGTAGAAGAAGGGGAAGTTTTGGAAAAAGAATGGAAAGGGGAATATTAGAGTATAGAAATGGAACCGGAATTCGACTCCGAAGAGAGTTACCTAGACACCATTCAAAGTAAAGAGGGACAACAACCAACAAAGATCTTAGCAATTGAAGCTGCTCCCATGGTACAAGAACAAGTGGAAGACATGAGTAAGATGGAACCGAACCCTGATCTTTTTGAAGTTCCTGAACATTTAAAAAAATATGAAGTAGAAGAAAGAAAGGTAGCCATTCAAATGCCTAAACGAGAGGCTAGAGACAGAGAAGCATACGACAATAAGGAACAAACAAAAAAAATCGTGGGAACAGTGGAAGACGGAGAGGAGTGATGCACATACATAGGCGAAGATGTGTCAATTGAAGAGGAAGAAGAACTCATACAACTGATCCAAGAATATCGAGATGTGCTTGCATGGACATATAAGGATCTTAAGGGTGTCGAACCCAATATTTGTTCTCATTCCGAATACCAATGACGGCAGACACAAAACCTTCTAAACAAAGCCCTTATACATATATTGAGGTTTACGCAGCCAAAATTAAGGAAGAAATTGACAAACTACTAGGTGCAGGATTCATATATGAGATAGAACAGTGGGTATCGCCTTTAGTTGTTGTGCCAAAGAAAAATGGAAAATTGAGAGTGTGCATTAACTTGAAAAAGGTCAATGCAGCCACCATACGCGATAGCTATCCATTACCCATCACATACCATCTATTGGAGAGAGTAGCAAGAAAGGAAGTCTATAGCTTCTTGGATGGATTCTCCGGATACAACCAAGTAGCTATTGCTACTGAGGATCAACATAAGACCGCATTCGCAACCGAATGGGGAGTCTATGCTTTCAGAGTGATGCTTTTGGACTCACCAATGCACCTGCTACTTTCCAACGATTGATGTGTCATGTTTTCAAGGAATTCTTGAAGAAGAGCATGGAAGTATATGTAGACGATCTATGCACATACTCAAATCAAAGACACGAACATATTCCGGAGTTGAGGAAGATATTCGATAAATGTAGACAGTACAGAGTCTGCTTAAACCCAGAGAAATGTGTCTTCATGGTGAGACAAGGAAAGATCTTAGGACACATAGTCTTGAGGAACGGAATATCCACAGATGAGGACAAGATCAAGGTCATTTTAGAGCTTCCTAGACCAAAGAATGCGAAAGAGGTACAAGCCTTTATGGGACATTGTGGATATTACCGTCGGTTCATTCACATGTATGCCATAATTGCCAAACCCCTGTATGGTCTCTTAACTCAATTCACTTGGACTGAGGAGTGTGAGAAAGCATTCAATGAATTAAAAAAGAGACTTAGCACAACCCCAATTCTGAAAACGCCCAATTGGAACAAGCCGTTTCATATTCACGTGGATGCGTCTAATTATGCAATCGGATGTATCTTAGCCCAACCGGCTGATGAAGGAAAGCTACATCACCCAATTGCCTATGCGAGTAGACAACTAAATCAAGTGGAAAGGAATTATACCACTACTGAACGAGAAGGGTTAGGAATGGTCTACACAGTGAAGAAATTCAGACACTATCTTTTAGCCAACAAATTCAAGTTCTTCATAGACCATCAGGCCTTACTGTACTTGGTTAATAAACCCTGTAACACGGGAAGATTAGTAAAATGGTTCTTACTGTTAATGGAGTTCGACTTCGAAGTGGTAGTAAAAAAGGGAAACACACATGTAAGAGCAGACCACCTTTCTAGGTTAACCCATGGAGAATCGCCAAGTGGAATACCCGATGATCTGCCAGATACTTATTTGTTCAATCTGGAAGTATGTCCAAAGTGGGCAGAGAAATTAATTCCTATACTCACCCATGGTCCACAACACTCAATCAATAAGAATAGCAAAAAGGCAATTCTTCAATCAAGAAATTTGCACATTATTGCTGGAAGTGTGTACTATAAGGAACCCAATGGAGTGTTGCTAAGATGTGTCGAGGAGGAGGAACAAAAGAAACTAATTGAGCAAGCACATGTGAACAAATAGAGAACACACCAAGGAACTTATGGAACTATTCGGGAATTGAAAAGATTAGGAGTGTACTGGCCAGACATGCCCAAGGACTTCCATGACTATGTGAGTAATTGTGCAGAATGCCAGGAGACAATTTTGGAGGATCATATGTCCATACCATTTTCAACCATAGCACCCAATTGGAGTAAAACATTGGTTAAATTTCTAAAGAACAGAGAACATGAGGAAGGAATAAGTTTAACTAGAAGACGATCCCTAGAAGAAATGAGCAAGGATTACGTACTTATGGGAAAACAATTGTTTAGGAGAGGAAAGGATAATCAATTACGATTATGCATGCATGAAGGAGAGTATCTACCCATATTAGAGATGGCACATGCAGGTGCCGCGGGCGGTCATTTTTCAGTTGAGAGAACTGTCAAAATGATCCTCTTCGCCGGCTTGTGGTGGCCAACTCTACATATGGATGCGGAGACTTATGTACGAAGCTGTGAAACGTGCCAAAGGGCTAAATACCCAATTAGGAGAGATGACATGCCATTAAGACCTATGGTGTGCGCGAGAGCATTCTCCAAGTGGGGTATAGACTTCATAGGACCCATCAACCCACCAGCCAAAGGCTCTCATGCAGAGTACATCATAGTAGCCACAGATTACTTGACCAAATGGGTAGAAGCAAAAGCTACGAGAAAGAACGATCCTCAGTCCACTGCTAAATTCCTTTTCGAGAATATATTCACTCGTTTCGGATTACCAATTGAGATTGTGAGTGATCGAGGAACACACTTTCTTAATGAAGTAATAGAGTCGCTAATGAATGAATTTTTAGTGATTCAAAAAAAATCAGCCCCATATCATCCCCAGGCCAATGGTCAAGCTGAAAGTTCCAACAAGGTGTTATGTACTGTATTGACAAAGATTGTCAATAATGGAAGGTCGGATTGGGACAAACAATTGCATCATGCAATTTGGGCCTTCCGAGTTGCATATAAGACTGCCATTGGAACTACCCCATTCAACTTAGTGTATGGGCAGAATGTTGTTTTGCAGATTGATTTTTTTATCCCAACTTTGAGAATGGCCCAACAGTATGAATGGAACAGACATGAGCTATCCCAACAACTCGACCAAATCGAGAAGTTACATGAAACTAGGTTACAAGCAGTGGCAGGAATCTACGCAACCAAAAGAAGACAAAAGGCATATTATGATGCACATATAAAAGACAAAGGACTTAAAGAGGGAGACTTAGTCTTGGTGTATATATACAACGCATGCTTGCAGGACACAACCTTACCTAAACCTAGGGATTGACAAGACAGAGTACAAGTTGATAGACGCCTTGTGTTAGCAGTGGACAAGGGAGAGAAGGCACAAGCAGACAAGGGAGTCAACGAAGATCTGGCAAGTAGGCCAACAATTTTCTTCGGGAAGAAGCACTTATGAACATTCACGCAGATTTAGCACTAAGGCAACCTTAATTTTTCAAAACCTCTACACCAATTAAAAGTGATTCTCATCACTAAGCACCATTGTAAATATCATTTCATCTTTTTGTAGCTCCATTTTGTGCAAGCCAAGGAGTCCTTGAGCTTGAGGAGCATTAGAAGTATCTACCTGCCAATTTTCGTATATTTCGGATCTCGTTTGAGCCCCCAAATAAGCCCTGGAACCTAATTTTTAACTAGGCCGGACACTAGGTCTGAACAGGGCCAAAGCTAGTCAAAAACTATAAAAGGAGCTAGAGAGCTCATTTTTGGGGTAGATTGTAATTGAAACGAACTTGTAAGAGCAATTTGAAAGTAATTGAAGAACTCCATTGATTCTCACTCTTTGTCTTGCCGTGTGTGCGCGTGTGTGTGTATGTGTGTGCATGCTAGTGTGCTTCTCACCCACGCACTTGTGCCGCCACTTGCTCGAGGTCTTCATACCATCCTCACGTCTTCCCGGATTGACATTAAAGGAGGTGCGACTCATCACTGAGCTACACCAAATTTTGGCGCCGTTGCCGGGGATCGAGCTTTGAGGACGAGCGTGTGATGGTAAGACGTAGAGTTGACGTGTTGGAGTTGTAGGTATTTTCTTCACTCTCATCGATTTTCTTTTACTTTCTTCTCCATCTTCATTTCCATCATCATCATCACCATCTCCCACCTCCATCTCCATCATCGCTAAAATTTCTGTTTTTTTGATCATATCACCTTCCCCACCTCATTTCCCTCATTTCACTTGTGAGAGAGAGCGAGAGAGCAATATTGTGTGTGGGTGTTTTGCATGTTCTTGAGTTTCATTGCAGGTTCTTGCTGTATCATCATCCCCAGCTTCTTGCGCAGGTACGAAATTCGAAGAAACTGTCTCGCGGTCGCAGGCTTCTGTCGATCGCGACTGACAGAAATTTTTGGCTTTTCACAAAAGTGAGTGCACCACTAGAACAAGCACAAGGAGCATATCCTAAAACATTAAAAACAGTAGAAAAATTCCGAGGTTTTCTGTCAATCGCGACCGACAGCCTCTGTCAATCGCGACCGACAGACCCTGTCAATCGCGACCGACAGACCCTGTCAATCGCGACCGACAGACCCTGTCAATCGCGACCGACAGACCCTGTCAATCGCGACCGACAGACCTCGACGATCGACTGACTGCCACGTAGGACCTGTCAATCGCGATTGATACCGTCGATCGCGATCGACAGCCACGACCGACACTTCTGTCAATCGCGATTGACACCGTCGATCGCGATCGACTGAAATTCCATGATTGATTGACTTTTGCGCGTAGCCACGTGTCCATCGCGACTGATAGGCCCCCGATTGACTGAAATCTCGGCGAAAAATTCGGAAAACGTGTCGATCGCGATTGATACCGTCGATCGCGATTGACACTGTCGATCGCGACTGACAGGCCCGACGGACACCTCTGTCAATCGCGATTGACAAACCTGTCGATCGCGATTGACAGGCTTTTCGGCCAAAAATTAGGGTTTGATTTTGTTCAAAATTTGGGATAATTTTGGGGCAAAATAGTCAATCTATTAGCATTTTGGGAGGTTCCTACACTTGTGATTGGGAGAAAATCCTAGGATTTGTCGGCCAGATTGGATCTTGTTTTAACCCCCTAAACCCTGAACAGTCATAACTTTTTCATACGAAATCAATTTTTTGAGCTCTAGGGCTTGTTGGAAAGCCTGTGGCATATACTACAAGCCCTCAACTGTTTTTTATAAAGATAATACGTTGATTTTCAGATAGAGTATTTTGAAGTTGACCATATCCAGGGGGATCAAAGTCAGGGGTCCTTAGGATTGTTTTCTTGAAAATCACTATGCAAGTTTGTGTTTGTGCTACAGGAATGGAAATAGTTGGTTCTGTCTTTGGAAATTAAATCTTCAAGCTAACTGTGGAACTTTTACAGATCCTTTGAGAGCATCGAAAGGCGTTCTAAGCAAGAGTAAGTGCAGGCTTGGGAACACACTTCCTGGGCAGTCAAGGCAACCAAGAAGGAAACAAAAGGTTGGAAATTCTCAACTGCACCTTTATCAATTCCTAGCTTAGGCTAAGAACGATGAGAGGTAGGAGTAAGTCAGAGCGACGATAGGCAGTTATCAAGTTGAAGACTACCTAAAAACTCAAGTTCAAGCTAAAAACTTAATCTCTGCACTGTCGATAACATAAAGGAAAAGAACCTAACGTGGAACGATCAACCTGAAAGTACGAAGAACATTCAAGTATTCCTGGCGACGTAATATCAGACAAGACCTTAAACATAAGAAATAACTAAAAGAATCAAGTGACTGGTACCAATTGATCGGCAACGAGGTTGTACTCTGGGCAAAGAATTGGGCTACTTAGATAGGCATATGAACCTTAGATCAGGACGACATCTTGTAAGGGAGAGACAAAGCCTTAGGTCTTCAGAGGCTAGCGTTAACCACACTACTAGGTCTTGGGCCCAGCAGTTGAGCCACCACTCGTACTACCCTAGCTCTGAGACCAGTGAGTCAGAGATGTCTCAAGGCATGGACAGACCTACGGGAAGTTCAGGAGTGCCTTACTTGTACAGGGTAGAAGGCCCTTACAAAACACAGCTGGAGTACTTTAGGACCAACCGATTAGGTGCAAGCATCTATGAGGACGGCCTAGGAAGATCTGTAGTACAGATTAAGAATCCTGATCAATCCATTGGACTCGAGCACCCAGCAGTCAAGTTTGAAAACGGTGCATACCTGGACAAAGAAGGAACCATATATGTAGTCACCAGTCACCCAGACAGGACAGATGAATTTGGGAATGTAATCTCAGAAGCGGACTTAGGTGACTTGGAACAAGGAAACATGGGAGTAGAACCTAGAACACCCCGAGGCAAATCTGTTCTCACTAGGATTATCACACCTGAGAGGGTTCCCCAAGACAACAAGAGCATAGAGTTACTCCTCAATCAAGAAACCGATGAAGCCTTCTGGAGGTATAAATCTAATCAGCCAACTGATATAGGGAATATCATGATCTATGAGTTTAAGGATCCGGATAGCCCAGGTAAAGTGACCTACTTAGATCATACTTCAGAACGGATCTTTGTGGTTACGGAAAATGATAGGCATGCTTACACTTGGAAGGGTGAATTTATTTTCCCCCAACCAAGATCGAATGTATCCTATGGTCACCCTGGTGCTGGAACATCCCAAGCTCATGGAACTCAAAGAGACAGAAGTAGAGATAGACCAGAAGTAAGTTTTGCCAACCCAGTGGGCAGAGATAGAACGAGGACGGAGACGAATCAAGTAGAACCTGAGGTGCTTAGAGCTCACAGGAACCAAAGAAATGTGGATGGATTTCCTCTGCCGAGACCTAGAGAGCACGCAAGAACTCTGAGACCGACTCAGCTAGTTAAGTCCATGAAGAATTACTTTGATGGCACAGGAGATCCCTATGATCATGTGGCGGAGTTCAAGCAAGTCTTGAGAGCTGAACAAGTGGAGGATTTGTTCACACAGTACAATGCCTTCGGTCTAACCCTTAGGAACACGGCACTTACATGGTTTCAGCCATTGGATGAGCGTCAGTTCAGGATCATAGACCAACTCTTAGAGGCTTTCATTGTAGAGTTCTCTAAGAGCGGCATAAGACACAATACCTCCTCATTGATTCACAGCTTCAAACAGACCCCCCAAGAGACTGTCAGATTGGCCGGAAGAAGATTTAGACAATATCTTGAAAGGTGCCCTGTTTCGGAGCTACCCACACCTGCCAAACAAGTGGCCTTATTCCTTGATGGATTGCTGAGTACGAAATTGAGATCCTATGTGTATCTGAAGGACCCTAGGACTATAGAAGAGTGTGTACGCATGTGCATCGACATCGAAGATAACCTAGGGGAAGAACTAGAGCTTTCCAAAATCTACAAAGATTCAGATAGTGCATCTAGTCACTCTTCCACGCAATCCACATCAATTGAGGAACTCGCAGAGAAAGTGGCCCAGAAATTAGGTGTAACCAGCAAACAAATCCCAAGGTTTGCTCCTGTGAAAAGGTGCTATACATGCGGTGGCGACCATATGGCAAATGTCTGCCCTATTATGGCTCAGCCCCAAGTAAATCCTAGTAGCCAGTACTGCACCATAGAACGGCGATACACCAATCACACCGCACAAGATTGCCCATACAACAAGCAGGCAGTTAGGCAACCCTATCCTCAGCCCTACCAACAAGGCAGATACCAGAACCAGTATCCTCCACAGCCATATGGCAGGCCACAGCAACCATATCAGGCCCAACAGAGACCCCAACCGGTGCTAGCTCAACAGCCTCCAAACCCCGCTAACGTGATCCCGGTAAAGTATACTGCCGCAGAAGAGAACATGAATAGAGCCTTAGTCCCGGTAACATCCTTGCTTTCTGAAAATGACCTCAGTGACCATAGCTTTGATTCTACACATGTCGATAGTCCTCAGGCTTACTACATGCAGTCTCCGGAACATGGTGAGTCCTACTATAGTGAAGAACCGAGTGAACCTAGTTGGGAGTCAGACTACACAAACGTCATGTATGCAAACCCCAACCCTAGGCCTCAACCTAGGCAGGTACGACCACCATTTCCTAGAGGACCATGCTACCGATGTCAGGGAGATCACTTCATTCGTGATTGTCCCTTACCTCCACCTACACAAAATCAGTCCGTGACGATCCAAGGCTTTTGCCAAGATTGTGGAAAAGAGCATCTTTTACGAGATTGCCCAAAGAACCCCAATAATATGCCAAAAATCACTCCTATCAATGTGATTGGATTGGTTGTAGATTCCTCAGGAAGTGTCACTTCCACTGCACCAGTACAGGTAGTCACTAGAGCTCAGGCATTGCAGCAAAACCAAGAGGCAAGCCAGGAAAAGGGTCCAGAGGCTAGTGAAACCGAGAGTGTGACAAAGAAAAGGACTAGAGCGTGGAAAGATAGTCGAGAAAGAATGAAAAGACAATGGGCTAAAAAGATGAGTGAACTCGAGGAAAGCGTAAGGGAAACAAGAGCCAGAATAACCGAACTCACAACTCAAACTCACTCTCACACTACTCCACCACCACCACTCCCATCTCCATCCGACCCACCACCGCCCCCACCGCCTCATCAAATCCCACCACCCCCTAGAGTAGGATCAGTCCTAGCTGATCCCACTCCCGAAGACCTAAACATGATGCTGAAAGCATATCAGGCCAGAATCCAAGAAGGGCCAACCATAACCGATCATGAAAAATGCTACCCTAGAGCCGAGCTAGAGCTTGAACGAACAAAAATTTGTGCTAAGATGGTGGAGTTGGCTCAAGCCATGTTCGAAGCTAGCCGCCTCTTCAACATCTCTAGCTCAGCTAAGACGCAGTTACACTTTGATGGACTGCTGGAAAGAATAGAGAGGCTAATTGCACAATCAGAAAAGGAACCTGCCCCCCAAAGAAAGGAAAGGGCAAGGGAACGGATAAGCCAGCGAAGCCCATGTGCCTCCTCAAGAAGCTTATCTTTCTCCCCAAAAGGCAGATGAGCCTCCCTCGAAAGCTTACACACCTCCACAGGTTGCCTATATTCCTTCTCAGGGAGCGTATGAGCCTGCTCGGAAGAGTAATAGAATAAGTAATCCTCCCCAAGAAGCTTGTGCTCCAGCCATCTATGAGAACAAGGAGAGAGTCAACGATAGAATAAGCCCTCCTTCCCAGGTTGCTTATGTGCCCAATTCTACGGAGCCAGACACTTCTTCTTCTATGAATCGGTTTGCACCAGACTTCCTACGAGAGATTCAAGAAGATAAATGGGATAACGAAAGTGAAGTCGCTCCTCCTTTTGAACTTGTGGATGATGCACACGATCAATTCCCACAAGACATCCCATCTATTTACGGGGAACATGAGAGTATTCAGTCTCAAGAGAGATTGGACTTTGAGTCTAATTCCATACAAGAGCTACCCCACTTCATAGGCCCATGGGAAGCAAAGTCCACGTGTATGAGAGCACCCACAGTCATGGTAAAGAACGACGGCTCAGTCATACTTAGGAACTCGGAGGTAGTAAAGAACACCGAGGTGCAGTGCGATCTCACTTTGGAAGAACTGCCTAAGGATAGACCAGAAGCGTGGAAATATGCAACCAATCAAGTGACTGAAGTTGCAAAACCACGTTCCCGGGTAGGATCCCATAGGACAGTGCCAGAAATTCCCTTGGACAAGATAGGAGATATGTGTGAAGGTGAAGAAGGGAACACCTATCTTCCCATTACCTACCAGGACTACACCACCAAGGCAATTTTGGACTCAGGTGCAGGAGTTGCAATTGCCACTACTTCCCTATGGAAGCGTTGGGGCAAGCCGGCACTCAGGCCAACGAGAATGAAATTGCAGATGGCCGATGGTCACATAGAGAGACCCCTAGGATTGCTAGAAGGAATAACTCTCACCACTTGTGGTGTCGAGTTTGAGCATACATTTGCCATATGCGACTTCAGCAAAAATCATGCCTATGAGATGATTTTGGGAAGACCATTTATGCGACAGTTGCAAGTGGTACAGGATTGGGGAACCAACTCCTTGTATTTGCAACACTTGGGTGTTACGACCAAAGTCAATCTCAAGGATTATTCTCATAGAGATGTCCCTCCTATCCAATGGAATCCCATCCATAGAGCCAAAGATGATACAGAATCGGTGCATTCCATAGGGTCTGGATCCTCATGGATGCATGAAGATACTCACTTATGAATGTGCAAGGTAGCAGTAGAAGAAGAGAAGAGAGAGAAAGCCAGAGAGGTAGGTGTGAAAGAAACCCATAGACCCATGCAAGACCCCACCTATGCACCTGTAGTTTTTCCAGACGAGGAATTTGAACCCCATGGCTGGGCAGAAATTTTAGCAACAATGGACGTAGCCATCAATGAAGAACAATGGACACCTCACTGTGATGAGGATGGCTATGACATTTCAGTCTTCTCCATAGAGCCAATCATGGGAGAGGCAGTTTTAGAAGAATGCGAACCTAGTCCTGATGCATTTGAGGATGCAAGTGACTCCGATCTAGAGTCAATCATTATGGACCCACCATTTGCATCAGATGAGGAATACTTCTATGAAGTAGAATTCCAACCCCAGAGACATGGAGAGCTTACAAACGATGTAAGATTAGCAACACAGGTGACCCAGAAGGAAGAAGGAAAGAGACGAAAGAAGAGAGAAATCTCGCCAGAGGAGGAAGAATCTTTGTTTGAGGTCCCAGAAAACTTTAAGAAGTATGAGATAGATGACAGGAGGGTCATGATTAGAATGCCTAAACGAGAGGCACAGTCAGGAGAGGCCTATGATAACAAAGAAACTACCAAGAAAATCGTAGTGGCCATAGAAGAAGGAGAGGAGAGATGCACGTATATAGGCCATGACCTGACAGAAGAAGAAGAGTACGAATTGATTGCCTTGCTAAGAGAATACAGAGATGTATTCGCTTGGAGTTACAAGGATTTGAAAGGTGTTGACCCGGACATTTGCTCACACACCATCCCCATGACTTCAGATGCCAAACCCTCTAAGCAGAAGCCTTATACATATAATGATAATTACGCTGCTAAGATCAAAGAAGAGATAGATAGACTGGTCGAAGCCGGATTTATCTATGAAATTGAGCACACTGAGTGGGTATCCCCCATAGTAGTGGTGCCCAAGAAGAATGGCAAGCTGCGTGTGTGCATTAACTTGAAAAAGGTTAATGCATCCACAATTCGAGATAATTATCCGCTTCCCATCACAGAACATCTCTTAGAAAGAGTGGCAGGCAAGGAAGTGTACAGCTTCCTTGATGGATTTTCGGGCTACAATCAAGTAGCCATAGCTCCAGAGGATCAGCATAAGACAGCCTTTGCCACAGAATGGGGCATTTTTGCTTTTAGAGTAATGCCATTTGGGCTTACCAATGCACCAGCTACCTTTCAGAGGCTGATGTGCCATGTGTTTAAGGAGTTCCTGAGGAAAAACTTAGAAGTCTATGTTGATGATCTTTGTGCTCATTCCAACATTAGACAAACCCATATCCCTGAACTCAGACAAATCTTTGACAAATGTAGAGAATATCAAGTCTGCCTGAACCCAGAAAAGTGCGTTTTTATGGTCAGGCAAGGCAAGATTCTAGGACACATAGTGTCAAAGAATGGCATATCCACTGATGAAGAGAAAGTGAGAGCCATAGCATAGCTACCTAGGCCAAGGAATGTCAAGGAAGTACAAGCTTTCATGGGGCATTGTGGCTATTACCGACGATTTATACACATGTATGCTGTCATTGCAAAGCCCATGTACGGACTTCTGACAAACTTTGAGTGGACTGATGAATGCGAGAATTCCTTCCAGGAACTTAAACGAAGATTATGTTCAGCACCAATCTTGACCACACCAGATTGGAATAAGCCATTCCATGTTCACGTGGATGCATCCAATTATGCTATTGGATGTGTGCTTGCACAACCTACTGGTGAAGGTAATATGGATCTTCCAATTGCCTATGCCAGTAGATAGTTGAATGCGGCTGAACGAAATTATACCACTACAGAACGAGAGGGATTAGGCATGGTATATGCAGTTAAGAAATTTAGACACTATTTGCTTGCAAATAAGTTTAAATTTTTTACTGATCATCAGGCATTGTTATATCTTGTAAACAAGCCATGCAATACAGGAAGATTAGTGAGATGGTTTCTCTTGCTCATGGAACATGACTTTGAAGTTGTGGTAAGGAAAGGTAGGACTCATTTGAGAGCTGATCATCTCTCTAGGCTCACATCGGGAGAAGCCCCACAAGGAGTGTCAGATGACCTTCCTGATGCTTACTTGTTTAATTTGGAAGTTGTACCGCAGTGGGCCAAGCCATTGGTACCAGTATTGACATACGGGCCTAATCATCCAGTGATAAACACACGGAATAGAGAGGTTGTAAAAGCCCAAAAGTACCACATCATGGCAGGAAGCATGTACAAGCACACAGATCAAGGGATCTTGGCTTGTTGCGTAGAAGAGGATGAGTATGCTAAATGGTTGCAATTAGCACATGTAGGTGCACTAGAGCAACACCATTCAAAGCAACGAACTTTACAGACCCTAAAGAGATTCGGAGTACATTGGCCAACTATGGACGCGGATGTCCAAAAATTGTGCAAGGAATGCCCAATCTGTTGTACTAAACCACCTGTGGAACACGCTACTATTTATCAAGTATCCATTGTGCCAGATTGGAGTGAACCACTAGTATCCTTCCTGAGGACAAACACATTCCCCCCAGACATGACGCTGGCTAGGAAAACGAGTTTAGAACAAGAAGCCCAGGATTACTCACTCATAGGTGATAATCTATATAAGCGCGGTAAAGATGGTTACCTGAGGTTATGTGTCCATGAAAGTGAATATCTCAAGATCTTGGAAACTGCTCACCAGGGTGTAGCAGGAGGACACTTTGGACCAGATCGGGTGATCAAGGCAATACTATTTGCGGGTTTCTGGTGGCCTACCCTTCACATGGATGCACATACCTATGTGAAATGGTGTGATGTCTGTCAGAGGACTCAGTATCCTATACGCAAAGATGAGATGCCACTGAAACCTATGATGGGTGGACGTGCGTTTTCTAAGTGGGGAATAGACTTCGTAGGTCCTATCAATCCCCCAGCTAAGGGTTCTCATGCGGAATACATCATTGTTGCAACAGATTATCTCACCAAGTGGGTAGAGGTAAAGGCTACGACAAAGAACGATGCTCAAACAACTGCCAAATTCTTATTTGAGAATGTATTCACAAGATACGGGCTACCTATAGAGCTTGTAAGTGATAGAGGCACTCATTTCTTAAATGAAGTGATTGAAAATCTACTCCAAGAATTCTTGGTAATACACAAGAAGTCTGCCCCCTATCACCCTCAAGCTAACGGACAAGCTGAGAGCACTAATAAGATCTTATGCAACGTACTGACAAAATTAGTGAACACTAAACGCTCTGATTGGGACAAACAGCTACACCATGCTGTTTGGGCATACCGAGTTGCCTACAAAACGGTACTCCAAGCCACCCCCTTTCAGATGGTATTCGGCCAAAACGCTGTGTTACCCTTGGACTTCTTGATCCCTACACTGAGAGTAGCACAAGAGCACGAATGGACAGGTCATGAGCTCTCCTCTAGGGTCTTTGACCTTGAACGATTAGGAGAAACAAGACTGAGAGCCGCTGCAGGAATATATGCAGCCAAGAAGAGACAGAAGGCATACTTTGATGCCCATGTGAAGGATAAGGGTCTGAAAGCAGGAGATCTAGTTTTAGTCTACACATTGAAGCAACACGCGAGGAAATTAGAAAAGAGAGGCTACGAACCAATGATCATCAATAGGATCTCCACGAGTGGAGCAGTACAGTTGGCCACATTAGAGGGTGATGTTCTCCCAAACTATATTAGCGGCTGCAGAGTCAAGTTGTATCAGGAACCCCTCACGGAGGAAATGCTCAGCCGACTCAACACTGCTAAGAAACGCAAAGAGGAAGAAAAGCGAGTTCGAGAAGAAGCTCAGGCAGAAGCTTTAGAACGCATCAGAAGGATGAAGTTACGAAGGCAAGGTAGAGATCAGCCTAGAGCGAATGACTATGCAGATCAAGGATATCCTATGGCCATGTGTGAAGTTGCAGGAACAAGCTCGCATAGGATAATTGATAGACGTCCTTTCATAACCCTAGATATAGGACAAGGAAAGAGTGCAAGGAACGTAAGAGCCTTGATTGACTCAGGCGCAGCCACTAGTGCTGTTAGAGTGTCTTACTGTCAAGAGCTACAGTTAACTGTCAATCCTGTGGAAGCATATCTCATAGGATTGGGAGGTGTGGAAACCCCTTGCATGGGCGAGGTGGAACTTCCCCTCTACATTCATGATGAGGGAATGACTGTTAAAGTACTGGTGTGTCAAGATGAGGATCTCACTGAACCTCTTGTCTTGGGTCAAGACTGGATTTATGACCAAGCAGTCAACTTGAACCTAAGAAGCGGACTTCTTCAGGTATGGGTCAATCATAGTCGAGTTACAGTAGAATTAGACAATGGAGCACTCAAGGAACTAGGAAAGGCACAGACTCCTGGTCCTTCCAGGGGTACACATGAAGATGATCATGCTGTTCTTGTCCAAAACTATGTGTTGCAGAGGAATGATATTCGCAAAAAAGGAGTCAGCGATGCAACGGAACTCCCTTCTTTTCCAAAGGCCAGAAGGAGGCAGCAACCCAAGGTGGATCAAAGGCAGAAGAAGCAGAGTACTACCTATGTCCGAGATCAAAAGTACCTGCGCAGCAGAATGTTCCAAAAAGTAAACCAAGTGTGGGTACGGAAAGGCGAACACCCGGTTACAACCAAGCCAACCACACGGGCAAGGCCTCTTATTAGTAACCGACAACACGACACTAATAAGAAGTCTTTCGGAAATTCTTCTGCTAACGTGAAATCTATTTGGGTGCCCAAGAAGTCGATGAAGGCTAGCCCACAATCAAGACAAATTTGGGTGCCTAAGGCTTGCTTGAGGGCACAAGTAGCTACGCCGAGGCCACAACCTATGCAGCATAACCCAACTACGCGTACAGCCAGTATTCACTCGTTCTCAACACTCAGGAACATACCAAGAACCAAGAGCACGCATGTAATCACTTGTAAATGGGTCCCTAAAAGGCCTCACTTTCAAACCGCGACACCGAGAGAGCTCTCTAGAGTCTCTACGAAACCGAAAGCAAAGCCCATCCACTGCATTTGGCAGCCTAAGACCTGTAATAAACCCCACGACCCCAATTTGTAAATCCATCCCCACTTACTAACTTCATTAGTCTCCTAGGACTACCCAGGCAGTAACTACACGCACGTGCACCGAACACTTACTAACCCATGATTTGCTCCCGACCCTCATGTTAATATTGTGATGGGAACAACTACGGTCCTCCCTTGTCCTGTACAATATTAACACATGTTTGTATATTCTCATAGAGACAGACAGCAAGAAGTAAAATGGCAGATACAGTAGGAACTAGCTCCCAGGCAGGCACCAGCCCTCAAGTGGTGGACATCGAAAGCCTTCCAGTCGAGGAAGAATTAAAGGAAAGACCAGCGGCATTACGGGCATTGCACGCCATACCAATTCAGAATCCTCCACAGGGTCACACAATGCCGGTGGGCAAAACCTCACATTGGTTCAGTGACGTTGCTGGACCTCTGGGTGAAGGCACATATATGTGGGAGTCAGAGGTCGAATTCAATGGACGATGGGGCAGATACCATTTCTTTACCAGGGAGTTTGAAAGGCTACAGAATAACGAAGGACTGAAGCCGATCTGGAAGAAGGCTGGGCTTTATGACTACTTCAAGTCCCAACTACCAAAGCCAGATTTCCTGAGATGCTCATATCTAATTAGTACCCTCACCCCCAGCAAAGACAAGAAAGGATACAGCTCCTTTGTGCTCCCATCACTCACAAGGGGCAACGAGCTGAAGCGCTTCTGCTTGACTATCAACCTGGTAAGAGAAGCACTCGACATGCCGGGTATGCACATTCCAACAGAGAAAGAGACAATGGTTCCAGATAACATGAAGAACAGGAATCTGACGAAGCTGAGGGACATGGTTGCAATGACACCCACGATCGCCATCCACTTACGTATGGTCATGCAACATTTCGCCTTCCCCGCGCAGGAGAGGTTCACAATGCCTCCTAAAAAGATCTGGTTTAGCCTCTACCTGGCGGATGCTTTTGAGTTGACCATCAATATGCCCCACTGGATTATCGACCAGATTCATATGGCCCATCAGAGATGGTATAAAAAGCAAAAATCTGTGTTGTATGGTTGCTGCGCACTCACAAGAATTGTATACAGATGTCTCGCATATGATGTACCGGTGCAGAGGGCTCTAATCTGGTCCAGAGCACAGGAATTTCAACGCAGATTGTCAGCTGTAGGGCCTCCCTCAAAGAAGATGAGAGGCGCCGTCCAGATCCCTTGTGCACAAGCTCGCGGTGCAACCCTGACGCCTGAGACCACCCCAAGACTCCCCCGACGAGTGCAACCATTTACTATCAGGTTACCCAGGCACAGCACAGATGGCCCTAATCTTGTGTTTCCACCAGTACCGACTGATCTAGAATTCCCGCATGGGTTCACTCTGGAGGATCTAACGGACGAAGAAGTTGCAAGAATCATCGAAGCTGTAAATGCAGAAGTTGAAGAAGAGCAAGCCAGTGGACAACAAACTGCCCCAGACCAAGCACAGCCCAGCCAACCGGACGTAGTCAACGTGGACGATGAAGAAGAAGCTCATGGGGAGACACAGGGTGGACAATCAGAAGCAGAAGAACATGAGTATGATCAAGAAGCCCTACAAGTACTGGAAGGTGCCCCCGCCTACACTAGCGCATTAAAGAAGCTTTACGATACAATGAACCGAGTTCAAGAGCAACACAGGCTCTCATTAGCTGCAGGTAAAGCTCTCATGAACCAGATTCTGGAGGAGGAAGGTGTGGACGAGCAATACCGTGCCACCTTGGAAATGATATCAGATGCTTTAGGAGTACCGGAAACAGTGCACACCGCACTAGCGCAATCACGAAGGACAGAGAGAAGATATGGAAGACGTCCCCCACGAACGGGAAAACGAATGAATGTATTAGGATCAGGACCACAAGGCACCCCCACAACCACTGGCACAGCACACACAGTTCACGACACCGAGGAAGCCCACACATCGAGTGCACCCCCATCACCTCCCTTGCCACCTTCTCCCCCACATCGACCTCACTCACCTCCCTCTACCACTGTAACCTCCACTGTCACCACCTCAGAAACCACTACACACACCAACACACAAACCATCAGCCAACCCCCACACTCTACTTCCATTGAAAACACGACTCTAACTACAGCCACGGTACACTTCACTACCCCGAGCACACTTCCTAGAAGTTCACAATTACACACACCTCTATACACATTCACAACCCTCACCGCTACCACAATCCCCATGTTCACAGTCACTCCCACCACGATCCCCACTTTCATGGAGGTGTCACCCACCTCTGCACCTCTCCCATCCCCCATGTACCCACAATCTCCCATTCCCCCACCTCCCCCCTCACCCGTCCCCAGTACTGCATCCACAATCCCCTTTCCCTTCCCCTACCCCTCTGCATTCAACACTATTCCTCTCAGTAACTTATTTAATAATATGCATCAATGCATGGCCCAACTTCAGCAACACTACCAACACCTGGACAACCAACATACAATGCTCTTCCGAAGTCACGAAGATCTCCAAGCACGATGTAGGGATCTTGAAGAGCAGAAGCAGCTACTAGAACAGCAGCACGTGACATTACAGGAGCAATACGCACAATTAGAAGCCAACCCACCCCAAGCAGATGATGAAGAACGACGACATATGGACGAGCTGCTACATTCTCAGATCACGGAGAACCTGAAGCTTCGACGGAACTTGGGCCTCCTCCGCAAGCATATGTCGACAGCGTTAGAGGAGAATAAAAGATTACAGAAACAGAACGAAGAAAACCTGGAGGCGGCCATGGAGGGCTCCCCACAGGAGATTGACCCAGAACGATTCAAGGCAATTCCCTCGGAGAATATGCAGGTGGTGTTAGAAACTCATGCCGATCTAATGGAGGCCCATGCCGCTTTAGAAAAAGAGAGGGACGAGTTACGAAGACAGTTGGCCACCCGGCAGACAGAACCCAGCCCGAGCATAACTGCAGAAGAAACAGCTGAAGAGGTCACTAAACTCCAGGCCGAACTTGAGGAATTACGCAGCAAGGTTATGCAATATGAGCGTCAGCCCTCCCCTCTGGTAGACCCTGAGCCTGACGACCTGGTGCCAATTGAAGTAGAAGAAACATTCGAGGACCCCTATGTCCCGATGCCAACACCCGGAGGTAAGCGCACAGAACAGGGCATGGACACCATTGAAATTGAGGCACCTGAATGGATGCAAAAGTTAGAGAAAGTAGCCACGACGCATGATGACAGGGTGGCAGTCCAAATCGCATTGATGTCAAAGTTGGAAGAGGTGGTAATAAAATCTGATTATTTTCAGAATCTTTCACACCATAGGTGGATCGGCCCATCGGATGATCTGTATGTGCCTTTTTGCGTGCTAATGGCGGATTATAATGCGGAGATCAAGCGCCACACCTCAAGGGAACCCACCTCTGCAACCCAGTTTGCACCCGATGACATCCCAGAGAGTGCCAAGCAAGGACATATTCGCCAACCAACCTGGAGAATTCGGCTGCTCGAAACCTACCCGGAAATGGTAAGAACATGGAACAACATGCCATTGTACATCAAATATAATCCATGTTATTGCCCTGTGTTTCGAAGGAGATCCTGGCCGGAGTACACACATACAGTGCTGACGATCAAAGGATGTGAGAAGTGGCTGAATTACGTGTACTTCGCCCCCCCTAAGGGCGCACCTACAATTGGATATATGATTTCAACGATTCGACATTGGGGGGTCCGTTTCAAGAATGTTCCTGATATCATGACTCAGATGTGCCTGAAAATTTTCGAACTTATGCTGGTCACCTTCAGGACCTTCAAAAATGTCAAGGAACCGCATCTCTCAGCACTAGGATTTAATGAAGGGAACCAGGACCTTGTATACGACATGAGCACAACTCCATCGATCAATGTTGTGTATGCATGGCACGCTCGCATCAAATATCTACCGGCTTGCTTCAAACAAACGTTCGAAGAGATGTTTGTCACGGGATTCTGGGAATATCACTCCGAGATATTCATTCCCAGACCATCCCATCTCTTGCAGTTGTTTGCAGTGGAACAAGCTCTCCACTCCGAAAAGCTACGTATGCCACATCCAGAGGTTCCTGGACCGGTAGACTGGGATGCTCTTCTGACAGATTTGGCTAAAGGGTTGCGAATCGCTGAACATCATTTAGCGCAGGACGTCGTCGAGTACTACATCCAAAAACCCTCTCAACAAGGGTCTGTCAGGGACGACAGACGCGAGAGAGGGGGGGGTGTTAGCAGTGGACAAGGGAGAGAAGGCACAAGCAGACAAGGGAGTCAATGAAGATCTGGCAAGTAGGCCAACAATTTTCTTCGGGAAGAAGCACTTATGAACATTCACGCAGATTTAGCACTAAGGCAACCTTAATTTTTCAAAACCTCTACACCAATTAAAAGTGATTCTCATCACTAAGCACCATTGTAAATATCATTTCATCTTTTTGTAGCTCCATTTTGTGCAAGCCAAGGAGTCCTTGAGCTTGAGGAGCATTAGAAGTATCTACCTGCCAATTTTCGTAATTTTCGGATCTCGTTTGAGCCCCCAAATAAGCCATGGAACCTAATTTTTAACTAGGCCGGACACTAGGTCTGAACAGGGCCAAAGCTAGTCAAAAACTATAAAAGGAGCTAGAGAGCTCATTTTTGGGGTAGATTGTAATTGAAACGAACTTGTAAGAGCAATTTGAAAGTAATTGAAGAACTCCATTGATTCTCACTCTTTGTCTTGCCGTGTGTGCGCGTGTGTGTGTATGTGTGTGCATGCTAGTGTGCTTCTCACCCACGCACTTGTGCCGCCACTTGCTCGAGGTCTTCATACCATCCTCACGTCTTCCCGGATTGACATTAAAGGAGGTGCGACTCATCACTGAGCTACACCTTGATAGACTCAGGAGCAGGACTTAGTTGCATACGAAATACCGTCATAAAAGATGTGCAATTAAGTATGAATTCCATGAGAGCCCAATTGATAGGAATTGGAGGTCAAACCCTAGAATGCATTGGAACAACAATAGTATCCCTCCACCTAGGAAATTCCTCCATGGAACAAAGAGTCTTAGTGTGCAAAGATGAGGATTTAATAGAAGATTTAATCATAGGACAGGACTGGATCATTGAGAACGAAGTAAGCATCAACCTAGCTCAAGGCTATGTTTCTGCCAAGATCGGGCACAAAGAAATTTTCAGCTTATTAGGAGATAAGCCTTTACTTCAACCAAAGGTAGTCGAGAGTTCTGAGAGTTGCCAAGAAAAGACACTGGAAAGTGATCCCAATCCTCATATCTCAGAAACCAATCTAGAAGACAAAGAAAGTTCAAACGATACAATGTCTACAGAAGAATCGAAATCACCACATTCAAGTGAGGAACAACAAGCCACTAAGGAAACCAACTCTCCTGGAGCTCCTCACCCAGCCAAAAGATCACCATATTGGAAAACAACAAGCAGATACTCGTATTGAGGGAAGGACAAATACAAGTGGGTACGCAAGGATCAGGTGCAAAACGAGAAGAAGTCAGCACCCACACTTAAGAAGAAAGCAGAAATCAAAAAGTCAGCTACACCAAAGTCCACACCAACAGGACTCTTGCAGGTATGGATCCCCAAGCCTTTGATTGAAGCTCAGAGATCACGCCAACAGATATGGATTCCCAAGAAGGTCACAGAGGCAGCTAAGCAGGCAATAAGCACTCATGCAGATGCAATACATCAGGGAAAGCGAATGACACAACCACATCAGATTCGTCCCAGAAACAAGAAAAGAACCATCGGTACTACTAAAATGCTAATGGAAGCAAAGAGAACACATGAAGTCCGAAGAATCAAAGAAACAAAAGGACCTCTCTCAGTGGTCACGAAATGGATTTGGAAACCCAAGCAACTGCAAGGAGTGGACAATCGAAGCAACAGAGATTCCCACTGCACTCATGAAGCCTATAATGCACCTCAAGTATGCATAATAGGGCCACAATACGAGGCCAAGCATTCGGCACATGATGTACATTATAAAACTAGTGGTGCACATTCTCCAAGAGAGATTAAATCTTAGCTTCAACTCTCTTAGGAATGAACATACTATGTACATAAATGAATGCTTCGGCTATATTAACGCTTGTTTTCTTTCAGGATAAGAAATAAAAAGATGTGGTAAGAGATCTTACTCATAGAACCATGGGAGACAGAGTGACGAAACGACAATAAACACTACATTGCACTACACAGCTACATGCTTTCCTTTGAAGCTAATGCACTCTTCCTTACAAGTGCAGATGGTTTCTAAAGACTCGGAGGCTACAATTCAGGAGGAGGTACAGGAATTTCCTCCCCAAAGTCTCACAAAAGCCAAAGGACATTGGTTTAGAGAAGAGCAACCAGTAGGAGAGTATCTCTTCTTGGCAAACATAAAAATCATGGACACAGATCATCACTTTCCGATTATGTCCCAGGACTTCAGAGTATTGCATGACTACCCTCTACAATTGACATAATGAAGAAAGCACGCATTCATAAGTATTTTGAATTGCCCATATATAAGCCTGACTTCCAAAGATGCATGCAAGTCATGAACACCTTACAACCGGCACTGCATGATCCATTGGTGCCCGAAGCCAGAGTAATGGATAAAAGAGGCGAATGGGTTGTCATACAATTTACACACGACTTAATTAAGGAAGCATTCAGATGGGAGAAGGACGGTGTCACTATGGTAAAGGAAGAGAGTTGTGGAGCAAAGACACGAACTTTTGTCGACATTAACAGAGTCGATATAAAAGAGGAAGTCAGACTCATTCACCAACACTTCTGCTTTCCAAACATGAATCGATACACGGCTCCCCAAAAGATCATTGTTCAATTACTGTCCCATGCAATCAAGCAAATTGGCAATCAAATTAATCTGACTCCATATGTCCAAGAAAGACTATTCGAGGCAAAAAAGCAATGGAATAATAAGAAGTTCCTCAACGGCAGTGTTGCACTAACGATCTTGATCTACCATGCTTTGGGCATAAGAGAATACTTGCAGGAAATGCCATCTTCGACTACTCTTGCTCAGTACGTCAAAGCCGCCACAGTTCCTAAAAAGAAAAAAGGAGTAAAGATTGTGGAAGTGGCAGAAACTAGTTCTCAACCCAAAATGAGAGGAACGAAGAGACTCAGAGAAGTCAAGCAAGTAGAAGAGGAAGGACCGAAATAAAAAAGAACACATGTACTTCCTAAGACAACCCTGAAAGAGAATAGACCAATTATGGAGGAAGAGCTAGCTAAAGCAATGGAAGAGACGCACCAATATACGGAAGGACAAGTCAACCTCCCAGTGCAAGGACATCACTATCAACAGACCCAACAAGAATTGGAAGCGAAAAGGAAACTCACCAAAGTCCATCGGTACCGGGAAATAGGATTGGACAATTCAAGCTCATCCTTAGATGCCCAACAAGAACCCAACACTTCATTGTTGAATGTCGATATTCAAAGTGAATCGAAGGATGATGGACAATGGGTGGAATTGAATGAAGTTAACTACAATGAAGAAGCAGAAGGTCTCAAGACGGATGACCACACGCCGCTTACCGATCCGAATATCACAAGTAAGGAAGCAGATAAGGAAAGTACGCATATGATAAAACTTAATGAGACTTCCACCATTTATATCAAGGAAGCCACACCACCTCGCGAGAAATCCATAATGATACCAAAGAAGGAGCATCAGGAAGAGAAAATAGAGGACGAGGAACCCTTCACACCAATACGAGTGGTGGCAGAACCCTCCCCCATGGATGTCACATTTCAAGGGAGTGCCACAAAAGCTATTAAGATGGATAAAGAAGAAACTGAACCACATGTACATCTACAAATCAGACAACCACACAACGAAACCATCCATGTGGAGCAGGGAAGAGATGTGCTCACAGGCGAAGCTCTAAGCATACCAAAAACTTGGTTGAATGTAGGCATTGCTCAACTCAAGCCTGTGGTACAAGATATGATTCGAACCGCTCTAGATACGCAACAACTAATGCTTGAAGCTTATGAAGACTACGACCAAGCAATGAACGACAAGCATGAGCTTTAGGAAAAGAGTAAGAATCTTTCGGCCGAATTGAACTTAGAAAGGGAGCACATCAGAAATAAAGAGAAAGAAGTCCAAGCAGCTAAAAAGCAGTGCAGTGAGTTAATGACCGAAAACGAACATTTAAAAGCACAACTGCAAGAAATACAGAGAAAATACGAAGCTAGCGAGACCGAGAAGGCAAGGATGAATGCTAGGAGCAAAATATTGGAATCTCAGCTCAAAGTATATATGGAGGAAGCAGAAAACCTAAGGAACCGAAACAAGGAGCTCATGACAACTCTTCTCAGTGATCAGCCTATAGAAGCTAACGAACGCTCAGTAAAGGATATCAAAGAATTGGAAGAAAAGATAACTAAAATGGAAGATCAGCTCAGACAGGAGCAACTCACCATTGCTAAATGGGAAAAAAAGTACATGGATGATACGACAGCCATAAGAACTAAATGGAAGAAAGTTGAGATTCGGTACCTGCTGCAATGTAAAGAAGATACTGATCATTTGGATATCGTGGCACAAGAACTTGTCAAACACAAGGACACCATTGCAAAGACTACGGAGGAAATCAAGCAGAAAGATGAATTCATTAAACAGCTTCAGGAACAGTTAGAGCAAAAAACAATTCAGGGGACACCAGTAGTTCCACAATTTGTAGAGGCTACTGTGGAGAATGAGGTACGTCCTCTCTCTCCCCCCTCACATCATTCATTGATAAGGGAGGAACAGGAGGTTCACATTGATCATAATAATCGGGACATTGCAGAATTGAGCCGACCAAAAAGGGCACTACTGGTGTCCCAGCTCACTGCTGATTTTGAAGACCAAATAATACACATCATGAAGGAAGCTCACATAGAAAACAAACAATTAGAGCAAATTTTGAAGCCTTTCAATTTACCATATGGTCTTCTAAAGGAACAAACGCGGCATTATATAAGGACAACCACTAATCAAGAACCTGATAGCAACCTCCAGTTTGACAAGAATACTTTCAATTACACTCAAGAGGAGTTTGAGAAGGCGGATCCTATCTGGAGGCGGAAAATTTTGGAAAAGAATCCTACATTGCGGGTACAGTGGGAAGCATCACCATATGTGCTTCAAGTCAATCCATCCTTTTGTCCTGTACCCCGCAGACGTGCCTGGATGCAATTTTGGGAAGGACAGCGCCAAGGCAATATCGATAATCAGTGGCTCAACTACCCGTTGTTACCTAGCCCTCCACACAATTACTTACCGACGGAGGAATATATGGTAAAAACTATGGAATTTTGGATTGCCAGATATGCTACAGTCCCTGATTTAGCTGTTAAAATGACAAATAAGATATTCAACATGCTACTCACGGTAATCAAAGTATTCCAACACGCAAAATACACTTTTTTGAATTTCATTGGCATTACGCAAGGATCAGAAGCACTCATTTTTTATCTATCCACTATTCCAAGCAGCCGGACACTTATGGCATATTATTCTCGAATCATGTTTTTGCCCTCAACGTATATGCAAACTTTCGAAGAAGCATTTTTCACTGGCTTCTTCGAAATAGATTCAGAGATTTTTGTAAAAATGACTTCAAACTTGAATGCACGTCTGGTTGCTTATGAAACAAGTTTTTTTGCGGATCACCGACAAGCACCGGAGGACGGAGTTAAGTCCCAGCAGTGGAAAGAATTTATGATTTGTCACGCTAATCTACTGAATCAACGAGAGCAAGCAGCCATACAGACATATACACGTCGCCACAAAAAGCCTGTCGGGGACGACAGAGTTCAGGAGGAGGGATGTGTGGAAGGGGAATCAAGCAAGAAAAGAAGAAGAAGAAGATCAAAGTCAAAACCTACCCAATAAAGAATGAAGATCATGATAATAGAAGAACCACCCTCTGCACAAAGCCTCGTAGGGGTGCAACACCCATCTCTGCACAGAGCCCTGCAGAGGCACACATCAAGGAAAAAGCACGCAGGCGGAAGGAGGAACCGGGGCCAGGAAAGTATCCATGAAGATGTGCAAGAAGATATCCAGCGGTTTCGAAACCACAAGAGGGTGCCTCAACCTCTTGATCTTTGGAAGGTCCAGATCGAAGACTGAAGGATCACATCCTCATACCTTCCACTGATGGCGTGCGTGGCAACCCGACTCAACATGCTAGACAAATACATCAGGCCCAGGGGATGTAAGACAAGAATCAAGAAGAGGCCATCAAAACTGAACACCTGTTTAATAAACAGGCAAAACTGACCAAGGGTTGCGTGCGGGGAAAAGAAAGTAAACAGGCTCAAGTAATATAGCAGGGCCGATGTGTGCAACCAGGACAAATCAGACGACCACTAAAACGTAATGCAAGACTGATGAACAGGCAGAACTGACCAAGGGATGCGTGCGGACGACAAGGGAAAGACAAGAAGTAAAGCCTGTCAAGGGACGACAGAGACAAAGAGGGGGAGAGTGTTGTAGAGCAAAGGAGCACAAGAGAAGAGCCCCAAAATTTTCAAATTAATGGGCATATTTTTCTTCTTCAAAGTCCTAGAGAATTCCCTCAAGCCATGTAAATGCACTAGAGGAGTCCTCTAGTTGCATAATCCCAATTTGTTGTAAAATATCCCTTGTAAACTAGTAGGAAATTCACCTTTTTTGTAATAAAGTGCTGGTATCTTGTGTGAAAGGACCAAACTTAGGGCACATGTATATAAGTCACTTTGTGACTCTTTGTAGAGACTTTTTGCCATTGTGAAGAAGGAGCTCTCCAAATTTCGAATTTGCCTCTTTCTTGCAGATTTCCATCTTCTCTTTGATCTTGTATGTGTGTGTAATGCTTGGAATGTGTGTGTAGGACTGTTGTCTACCCGTCCCCAGTTTCTCAGTGAGCTTGAGAGGTGGATTAGTCTTTTCTCATTCATAGCAGCTGAACCACTTCATGTTCCATCATGTGTGCACATGTCCTCATACACTTGGTTAGGTCGTTCGATCGGATTGACATTTAAATGTGTGTTAATTTCCCACTATATGCACTTGTGTTGCAATAGAGGTACAGTCTCATTGGCATGAGTCCTTGAGTCTTCTTGACTCAAGTACACACTCTGGCTGGGTTGGTTGCTATGACACTCATGTGTCCACTAGTGGTTTTTGCTTCATGCTTGGTAGCTCATGCATATCGTGGCTGAGTAAGAAGTAGCCTACTATGGCCACTTCCACTTGTGAGGCTAAGTATAGGGCAACTTTCACAGCAACTCTTGAGTGTGTGTGGATTAGACACCATATGACTGATTTGGCTTTTGGTCAGTCTTCTGCCACCACCATCTTCACTAGCAGTTAGAGCACATTGGTAGTTGTGAGGAACCTTGTGTTCCATGCTCACACTAAGCACATTACGGTGCATTATCATTATTTCAAGGAGAGGTTCTCTACTGGAGAGATCAGCTTGGCATATGTGCCCACACAGTAGAGCATTGCAGACCTTTTCATGAAGGCTCTGCCTAGGGAGAAGTTTGAAGCTTTTCGCAAAGCTTTGGGCTTACTTCCTTTTGTGGATTGATTCCACATAGCTTGGCACTTTCTTATACATGAGTGCCTGTTCCTTGTTCACCGCATCACTCACAAGGTGGAGTTATTGATATATTTAGCTAGTGGTGTGTGAACACACTAGAACCACCGGGGCACTTTTTTCCCTCTTTAGGAGGTTTTTTTCCCCTGTCTTGTATATAAGCCTACAACCCTAATGGGTTACTTATCTTTGTACATTCTAGTGGAAATACATTCAGTATTTTGTGTTGTGCTCCACGCTTCTTCTTCTTCCTTGTGTTGTTCACATGCATCGTAGACATTTAACTCCAACACTAGTCAAATGGTAGAAACATGGCTACAACTAAGATCTAATCATGCATGTTGGTTCATTGAGGATACAAAGTAAAGGAGGTTAATTCCTAGAGATTAAAAACAAGGTAGATTGTTTACATTGAAGGTAAGCTCCAATCATACAAACTATTTTTCTTATGGTATGCATATGATAGTAGAGAGTAATTTGTGGCATAAAAGAATTGGCCGGATGGATTTACATAGGTTAAAGAAGCTATCAAAGAAGAGGATTGTTGAAGGGTTACCTGATCTTACCAAGAAAAATATGGTGCATATTTGTTAAGCATGCCATATGGGTAAGCAAAGTAGACAACCTTTCAAGAATTAAAAGTATTTTAGTGATGGTTTGCTAAATTGTATACACATTAATGTGTGGAGACTTACTAAATAGTCATCTTTGGCTATTGTTTGCAAACCATTCTCCATTTTTGCAAACTAGAGTTCAAGGAATGGGAGTTCTATTTTGATGTATAGAACATGAGTTTCTTTTCCCTAAGCAATAAATGAAAAACTAAAACACATGCTGATTTCTGTGCACAATATCAAAAAGCATCAAGCTCAATAGAAAAAGAGATCAAAATACAAGCATTGATGAGAGACTATATGACATAAAAAAACAATATTCTTCATTAATCAAAATGTATGTTACAACATGAATTTTCCCTAAAATCTTGGTTCTTTACGAATATTGAATGCTCTAAGATCTCTTCTTTCTATCAGCATATCTATCAACTTCACGATATAGAAAAACCTAGTTTCACATGTAGATAATGAGAAGCTAGATAGTTCTTTTAGATATCTAAAGGTATATTTACATGAAAGCTTTACAACAAATTATGATAATTATAATCCAAAATAAATAGAAAATTGGTCTACTAATTGTAGCAACTTGAAACTAACACACACAATGGATAGAAGACAATAAGTTCTTACATATCATCTTCCTTTGAAAGAGGGTGAATAATGTGGTCCCAATTGTAAATAAACTCATACAAAATAGCTTTGACGTGTTTGATTGTTGCTTCCATTGTAGCATGGAACTCATTCTCTAAACCACAGTTCTTTGGATGTCCCCAATGATCTTTCCATGTAGCTTTGATCACCTTGACCTCTGTATAATCTAGCGATAAAACATCAATGAAGTGTTGATTGGCCCTAGAAACTTTGGTTAGCTACATATGGAACCTTTGGTTTCTCTCCTTTTTCTTCACCAACTCCAAATCTTTACATTTGATTAACTTTTGTAGCTTTGGAACTTTTCTAACCTCCAACATAATCTAGGCCTCTTGTTGCTCTAATATATGAGCTCTCTGTACCAAGTGCTTGGCATCCTTCACCTGTTGCTGCAACTCATTTATGGGGTTTAGTTTTGTTAAGGTTGCATCTATATTATTAGTCACTCATACAATTTGATCCTCTAGAGAGGATTTCTCTACCTGCAAAAATCAAGAATCTTCTTGAATGCAACTCGATCCACTAAAGCTTTAGCTTTCTCCATTGTCTCCTCTGACGATTCGTTTTTTAGTGGATTTCTTTCTTCTTCCAATTCCTCCAACTCTATATGTAGAGTTATAATAGATATTTCAATGGCTTTAAATTGTTCAATTGAGACATCAACACAATAGCAAGACTATCCTCTGATTCTATCTTTTGTATCAACAAATCAATTTCCTTAGGGAATTCCTTTCGGTTCTACTCTACCTACCTATTGTTGGTCTCTACACGATCCAAAAGAACTGAGCTTAATGTTAACATGCATAATGCATGTGCTAAAAATACCACAGTGGGCTTGAAGTCTTTCATATACAAAGGATATATGGTTTGCATACAAGATAAGTACAATAACTAAACCTTGTTGTTTGCATTCCTCCAAGGATCTCTGATATCTTCATTAAACAAAGGAAAATAAATGCGTTCGAGATGATAATGATACTCTTGTTCTTGGTTTGTTCCATTCTTGGATTCTTCTTTTGATTTCATTTTTTTAGCCTCCATTATGATCACTTCCTCAACTTCTTATCTCCACAATTCTACTTTTGTAGCAAGACGAGCAATTTATTCCTTCTTCCTTTTCGTCTTTGTTGGAGTTTGAGGTCTATGGAAGCACACAAACAACACAAGGAAGAAGGAGAAGAAGCTTCTAGTACAACACAACATTGAATGAATCACCAAGTGAATGTACAAAGATGAGTGACTCATTAGGGTATAGGGCTATATACAAGCTGCGAGAAAACACCCTCCTAAAGAGGAAAAAAATGTCACGGTGTTCCTAAGAGTGTTCACAAACATCACTACCAAACTATATCAACAAATCCCCCCTGGGAGTGATGTAGTGAATAAGGAGCTGGCACTCATGTATAAAGAAATGCCAAGCTATGTGGAAAGAGATCAATCCACAAAAGGAAGTAAGCCCAGATATTTGCGAAAAGCTTCAAAATTCTCCCTAGGTAGAGGCTTTGTGAAAAGGTTAGCAATGGTATCCCTTGCGGACACATATGCCAAACGGATCTATCCAACAGAGAACCTCTCCCTCACATTATGACCATGCACCTCAATGTGCTTTGTGCGAGCATGGAACACATGGTTGCTCACAATTGCCAATATGCTCTGACTGTCAATGACGATGGCGGTTGCAAAAGATTGACCAACACACAAATCAGCCAAAAGGCATCTTAGCCACACACAATCAATAGCCATTGTGAGAGATTCCCTATACTCAACATCACAACGAGAAGTGGCCACAATAGGATGCTTCTTTCTTAACCAAGATATGCATGAGCTACCAAGTATGGGCAACAACCATTCGTGTGCACATGAGTGTCATAGCATCCAGCTCAGTTAGAGTTAGAAAAAGCATGTAAATCTAGTGGTAATGATCCCCCCTTTGGATAAAACAATCCAAGTAGTCAGGTACCATTCAAATAGTGAAAGATGTGCTTAATTGCATGCCAATATGACACATGGGCAATGCATAAACCTACTTATCTGAGAGACAAAAAACTGAATAAAAAGCTCAAATATGCATAAGTAAATCAAGCATCCAACAATTTGATGATAGAGAACAACAACAAATCCATCTCCATCCTCATGAATACTCAATCCTTAACCTCTTTCCATGGAAGTGGCAATATCTTTGCAATCTTCAAGGGCAACACATTGCAATAATGTGTCAACATGTTTTGTTTGACACAAAGTTGTTACCTGGTCAACTTGCATAAATTGAATGCCCACATAATGATGCATTTACCCCAAATCTAACATCTCAAAAGAGGCATGTAAATCAACTAAAAATCAGCAATATGATTCTCATTAGAAGCAGTGAGCAGCATGTCAACAACATATAAAACGATGATCAAAAGTACATCATTTGCACACGTAACAGATAAGGCGCTCTCAATTGGATTGTTCTCAAAACCATGTGCAATCAAGTAGGCATGCATCTTTTCATACTAGGCATGCGGTGTTGCTTTAAAGCATATAATGCCTTCTTCAACCTAGACACTTTGTTTTCATGCCATTTCTGCACAAAACGATGGGGCTGAAATGCATACACTTCTTCATGTAAGTCACCATTCAAAAATGCATTCTTTATCTTGAACTAATTTACATTCCAACAATGATGAGATACAAATGCAGATATGCTATGAACGATGGTCATTTGGCAAGTGGGTGCAAAGGTCTCATCAAAATCAATGCCTCTCTCTTGAGCATAACCTTTTGCAACAAGCCTCGCCTTATACCTTTCAAGTGTTCCATCCAACTTATGTTTCAACTTTTATGCCCATTTAGTGCCAATGGCCTTTTTGCTTGGAGGCAAATCACATAAAGACCAGGTACCATTCTTCATAATAGAATCATATTTTGATTTGATAGGAACCATCCAATTTCTTGAGTTTTATGTTTCATAAAAGGAAATAGGCTCATTCTCATCACCAATATTAGAGGCAACCATCACATAGTAATCTGATGCAAAGGAAGCACTTTGAGAGTCTTGATGATTATGATATGGTAGAGGTGCATCTATGTTTCTATCTCTCGAAGTCTGCACTAGCCATTTAGGCATAGTTTTTACCTCCTCTATATCAATCCTCTCATCAAAGTGCATCATGTAAATTTGCACCGAAAATGGAATGATTTCATCATCATGTGGAACCTGTAAAGGCTAGGAAATTGCCTTGTTTGGACTAGCACATGACTCTCCACCTGTAAAAAGAGGAAGCAAAGCATCATACACATCTTTGGATCTAATTGAAGTCTCCTTGGTACATGAAAGTAATGGCTGAATTGCATCTTCCACAAAAACAACATCATGGCTAACCAAAATGTATTTATTTTGTGGATGAAATAGATGATGGCCTTTGCTTTGAGAATACTAGCCAACAAAAATACATTTTTTTGCTTTATCATTCAATTTCTTGTGTTGTTGTTCACACACTAATGCATATGTTAGACAACCAAAGACACACAAATGAGAAATTGATGGCTTGGGACCATGCCAAGCCTCCTATGAAGTGACAGATTGCAGTGCTTTGATGGGACACCTGTTCAGTACACTAGAAACATAATAGCCTCAAACCAATTACTATGTGGTAAAGTGTGACTTTTGACCATACACCTTGCCATCTCCATGAGAGACCTATGTTTTCTTTCTATAACTCCATTTTGTTAAGGTGTTGTTGGAACTCAAAGTCAAGCACAAGCATGGAAGCACATCAGAAAGGTGGAAACACACAAGAAGAAGGAGCAAGTAGGGAGCTCCAAGAAGTGTATGTCAAATTTTTAGAAGAAATCCCTCTAAAAATATTGATTTTCATCACTAAAAACCATTGTAAATACCATTTTCTATTTTTGTAACTCCATTTTGTTCAAGCCAAGCAGTCCTCGAGCTTGAGGAGTATTAGAAGTATCATCCTACCAATTTTCATAATTTTTAGACTCCGTTTGAGCCCTCAAATAAGCCTTGGAACCTAATTTTTAACTAGGCCGGATACTAGGTCTGGACAGGGCCAAAACTAGTCAAAAAACTATAAAAAGAGCTAGAGAGCTCATTTTTGGGGTTAGCTTGTTAGAGAATAGAGCTTTTGTAAGAGAACTCTTTTGCAATCAAAGCTTTCCATTGTTCCTCTCTTTGATCTTACCTTGTGCGCGTGTGTGTGTATGTGTGTGCATGTTTGTGTGCTTTCACTCACGCACTTGTGCCTTCACTTGCTCGTGGTCTTCATACCGGTCCTCACGTCTCCACAGATTGACAAGTAAAGGAGGTGGTGCTTACGCTTGAGCTACACCAAATTTTGGCGCCGTTGCCGGGGAGAGAGCTTCGAGGACGAGCGTTGTGATGGTAAGATCATAGATTTGCGACGTTGGAAGGTAAAAAGACTGTCATTTTTGTTTATTTTCTGATTTTTCCTCTTCATCTTCATCATCATCATCATCTCCACCTTCTTTCATCTTCTTCTTCATAGAAATTTCTTGTTTTTTAGTGCATTTTCACCATTTTCATACCATTTTTCATGCATTATTGTGTGGGAAGGAGTTAGGAAGTGCAAGGGAGAGCAAGGGCCTGTGTTTTTCATGATTTTCTACTCATACGGAGCTCGCCATTGCTCGGCGCTCAAAAATCCGAAGTTCCCGCCAAAAAACGCGATTCTGTGATGAAATCACGATTCTGTGAAAATTCAAATTTTTTTAAAAAAATCATGATTTTCTGTTTCCCGCCTAAAAGCTTGCTGAAAGCATCACGATTCTGTGGTCATTCTCAGAATCGTGATTCTGTGGTGGTGCTCAAAATCGCGATTCTCACAAATCACGATTTTCAGCCAAAAAAACACGATTTTGAGAAAACACGATTCTGTGCTTGTGCTCAAAATCGCGATTCTCTAAATTTTGGAAACCACGATTCTTTGAGACAAAATCGCGATTCTCTAGAACACGACTCTGTAAAACACGATTCTGTGAAAAGACGATTATGTGAAAACATGATTTTGTGGAAACATGATTCTGTGAACCACGATTTTCAAAAACACGATTCTCTGCTCAAAATCACGATTCTCAAAAACACGATTCTCTACTCAAAATTGCGATTCTCAAAACTCACGATTTTCAGCCAAAAACATGATTCTGTGAAAACACGATTCTCTGAACCACAATTCTGTGAACCACGATTCTGTGAACCACGATTCTATGAAAACACGATTCTCTGCTCAGAATCGCGATTCTCATAAATCACGATTTTCAGCCAAAAACACGATTTTTATGAAATCACGATTCTCAAGGTACAAAATCGCGATTCTTTGGAGATTTATAGCATCGCGATTCTCTAAGTTCACAAAATCGCGATTCTCTTGAAGTTCACAAAATCGCGATTCTCTTGAAGTTCACAAAATCGCGATTCTCTGATTTCACAGCATCGCGATTCTCTTGAAGTTCACAAAATCGCGATTCTCTTGAAGTTCACAGCATCGCGATTCTCTGATTTCACAGCATCGCGATTCTCTTGGTTTCACAAAATCGCGATTCTCTGATTTCACAGCATCGCGATTCTCTTGGTTTCACAAAATCGCGATTCTCTTGAAGTTCACAAAATCGCGATTTTTTCCAAAAGGTCCTGTTTGCCTGTTTTGACCCCCAGGAGCCTGATTTGACATAACTTTTTCATCCAAAGTCCATTTTTTTAGCTCTATAGCTCGTTGGTAGTAGCGAGGAACCTTGTCTTCCATGCTCACACTAAGCACATTGCGGTGCATTATCATTATTTCAAGGAGAGGTTCTCTGCTGGAGAGATCAGCTTGGCATATGTGCCCACACAGTAGAACATTGCAGACCTTTTCATGAAGGCTCTGCCTAGGGAGAAGTTTGAAGCTTTTCGCAAAGCTTTGGGCTTACTTCCTTTTGTGGATTGATTCCACATAGCTTGGCACTTTCTTATACATGAGTGCCCGTTCCTTGTTCACCGCATCACTCACAAGGTGGAGTTGTTGATATATTTAGCTAGTGGTGTGTGAACACACTAGAACCACCAGGGCACTTCTTTCCCTCTTTAGGAGGTTTTTTTCCCCTGGCTTGTATATAAGCCTACAACCCTAATGGGTTACTTATCTTTGTACATTCTAGTGGAAATACATTCAGTATTTTGTGTTGTGCTCCAGGCTTCTTCTTCTTCCTTGTGTTGTTCACGTGCTTTCGTAGACATTTAACTCCAACACTAGTCAAATGGTAGAAACATGGCTACAACTAAGATTTAATCATGCATGTTGGTTCATTGAGGATACAAAGTAAAGGAGGTTAATTCCTAGAGATTAAAAACAAGGTAGATTGTTTACATTGAAGGTAAGCTCCAATCATACAAACTATTTTTCTTATGGTATGCATATGATAGTAGAGAGTAATTTGTGGCATAAAAGAATTGGCCAGATGAATTTACATAGGTTAAAGAAGCTATCAAAGAAGAGGATTGTTGAAGGGTTACCTGATCTTACCAAGAAAAATATGGTGCATATTTGTTAAGCATGCCATATGGGTAAGCAAAGTAGACAACCTTTCAAGAATTAAAAGTATGTTAGTGATGGTTTGCTAAATTGTATACACATTGATGTGTGGAGACTTACTAAATAGTCATCTTTGGCTAGTGTTTGCAAACCATTCTCCATTTTTGCAAACTAGAGTTCAAGGAAAGGGAGTTCTATATTGATGTATAGAACATGAGTTTCTTTTCCCTAAGCAATAAATGAAAAACTAAAACACATGCTGATTTCTGTGCACAATATCAAAAAGCATCAAGCTCAATAGAAAAAGAGATCAAAATACAAGCATTGATGAGAGACTATATGGCATAAAAAAAAACAATATTCTTCATTAATGAAAATGTATGTTACAACATGTAATTTCCCTAAAATCTTGGTTCTTTACGAATATTGAATGCTCTAAGATCTCTTCTTTCTATCCACATATCTATCAACTTCACGATATAGAAAAACCTAGTTTCACATGTAGATAATGAGAAGCTAGATAGTTCTTTTAGATATCTTAAGGTATATTTACATGAAAGCTTTACAACAAATTATGATAATTATAATCCAAAATAAATAGAAAATTGGTCTACTAATTGTAGCAACTTGAAAATAACACACACAATGGATAGAACAGAATAAGTTCTTACATATCATCTTCCTTTGAAAGAGGGTGAATAATGTGGTCCCAATTGTAAATAAACTCATACAAAATAGCTTTGACGTGTTTGATTGTTGCTTCCATTGTAGCATGGAACTCATTCTCTAAACCACAGTTCTTTGGATGTCCCCAATGATCTTTCCATGTAGCTTTGATCACCTTGACCTCTGTATAATCTAGCGATAAAACATCAATGATCTTTCCATGTAGCTTTGATCACCTTGACCTTTGTATAATCTAGCGATAAAACATAAATGAAGTGTTGATTGGCCCTAGAAACTTTGGTTAGGTACATATGGAACCTTTGGTTTCTCTCCTTTTTCTTCACCAACTCCAAATCTTTACATTTGATTAACTTTTGTAGCTTTGGAACTTTTCTAACCTCCAACATAATCTAGGCCTCTTGTTGCTCTAATATATGTGCTCTTTGTACCAAGTGCTTGGCATCCTTCACCTGTTGCTGCAACTCATTTATGGGGTTTAGTTTTGTTAAGGTTGCATCTATATTATTAGTCACTCATACAATTTGATCCTCTAGAGAGGATTTCTCTACCTGCAAAAAATCAAGAATCTTCTTGAATGCAACTCGATCCACTAAAGCTTTAGCTTTCTCCATTGTCTCCTCTGACGATTGGTTTTTTAGTGGATTTCTTTCTTCTTCCAATTCCTCCAACTCTATATGTAGAGTTATAATAGATATTTCAATGGCTTTAAATTGTTCAATTGAGACATCAACACAATAGCAAGACTATCCTCTGATTCTATCTTTTGTATCAACAAATCAATTTCCTTAGGGAATTCCTTTCGGTTCTACTCTACCTACCTATTGTTGGTCTCTACATGATCCAAAAGAACTGAGCTTAATGTTAACATGCATAATGCATGTGCTAAAAATACCACAGTGGGCTTGAAGTCTTTCATATACAAAGGATATATGGTTTGCATACAAGATAAGTACAATAACTAAACCTTGTTGTTTGCATTCCTCCAAGGATCTCTGATATCTTCATTAAACAAAGGAAAATAAATGCGTTCGAGATGATAATGATACTCTTGTTCTTGGTTTGTTCCATTCTTGGATTCTTCTTTTGCTTTCATTTTTTTAGCCTCCCTTATGATCACTTCCTCAGCTTCTTATCTCCACAATTCTACTTTTGTAGCAAGACGAGTAATTTATTCCTTCTTCCTTTTCGTCTTTGTTGGAGTTTGAGGTCTATGGAAGCACACAAACAGCACAAGGAAGAAGGAGAAGAAGCTTCTAGTACAACACAACATTGAATGAATCACCTAGTGAATGTACAAAGATGAGTGACTCATTAGGGTATAGGGCTATATACAAGCTGCGAGAAAACACCCTCCTAAAGAGGGAAAAAATGTCACGGTGTTCCTAAGAGTGTTCACAAACATCACTACCAAACTATATCAACAAATCCCCCCTGGGAGTGATGCAGTGAATAAGGAGCTGGCACTCATGTATAAAGAAATGCCAAGCTATGTGGAAAGAGATCAATCCACAAAAGGAAGTAAGCCCAGATATTTGCGAAAAGCTTCAAAATTCTCCCTAGGTAGAGGCTTTGTGAAAAGGTTAGCAATGATATCCTGTGGGGACACATATGCCAAACGGATCTATCCAACAGAGAACCTCTCCCTCACATTATGACCATGCACCTCAATGTGCTTTGTGCGAGCATGGAACACATGGTTCCTCACAATTGCCAATATGCTCTGACTGTCAATGACGATGGCGGTTGCAAAAGATTGACCAACACACAAATCAGCCAAAAGGCATCTTAGCCACGCACAATCAATAGCCATTGTGAGAGATTCCCTATACTCAACATCACAACTAGAAGTGGCCACAATAGGATGCTTCTTTCTTAACCAAGATATGCATGAGCTACCAAGTATGGGCAACAACCATTCGTGTGCACATGAGTGTCATAGCATCTAGCCCAGTTAGAGTTAGAAAAAGCATGTAAATCTAGTGGTAATGATCCCCCCTTTGGATAAAACAATCCAAGTAGTCAGGTACCATTCAAATAGCGAAAGATGTGCTTAATTGCATGCCAATGCTTGACACATGGGCAATGCATAAACCTACTTATCTGAGAGACAAAAAACTGAATAAAAAGCTCAGATATGCATAAGTAAATCAAGCATCCAATAATTTGATGATAGAGAACAACAACAAATCCATCTCCATCCTCATGAATACTCAATCCTTAACCTCTTTCCATGGAAGTGGCAATATCTTTGCAATCTTCAAGGGCAACACATTGCAATAATGTGTCAACATGTTTTGTTTGACACAAAGTTGTTACCTGGTCAACTTGCATAAATTGAATGCCCACATAATGATGCATTTACCCCAAATCTAACATCTCAAAAGAGGCATGTAAATCAACTAAAAATCAGCAATATGATTCTCATTAGAAGCAGTGAGCAGCATGTCAACAACATATAAAACGATGATCAAAAGTACATCATTTGCACACGTAACAGATAAGGCGCTCTCAATTGGATTGTTCTCAAAACCATGTGCAATCAAGTAGGCATGCATCTTTTCATACTAGGCATGCGGTGTTGCTTTAAAGCATATAATGCCTTCTTCAACCTAGACACTTTGTTTTCATGCCATTTCTGCACAAAACGATGGGGCTGAAATGCATACACTTCTTCATGTAAGTCACCATTCAAAAATGCATTCTTTATCCTGAACTAATTTACATTCCAACAATGATGAGATACAAATGCAGATATGCTATGAACGATGGTCATTTGGCAAGTGGGTGCAAAGGTCTCATCAAAATCAATGCCTCTCTCTTGAGCATAACCTTTTGCAACAAGCCTCGCCTTATACCTTTCAAGTGTTCCATCCAACTTATGTTTCAACTTTTATGCCCATTTAGTGCCAATGGCCTTTTTGCTTGGAGGCAAATCACATAAAGACCAGGTACCATTCTTCATAATAGAATCATATTTTGATTTCATAGCAACCATCCAATTTCTTGAGTTTTATGTTTCATAAAAGGAAATAGGCTCATTCTCATCACCAATATTAGAGGCAACCATCACATAGTAATCTGATGCAAAGGAAGCACTTTGAGAGTCTTGATGATTATGATATGGTAGAGGTGCATCTAATTTTCTATCTCTCAAAGTCTGCACTAGCCATTTAGGCATAGTTTTTACCTCCTCTATATCAATCCTCTCATCAACAAGTGCATCATGTAAATTTGCACCGAAAATGGAATGATTTCATCATCATGTGGAACCTGTAAAGGCTGAGAAATTGCCTTGTTTGGACTAGCACATGACTCTCCACATGTAAAAAGAGGAAGCAAAGCATCATACACATCTTTGGATCTAATTGAAGTCTCCTTGGTAGATGAAAGTAATGGCTGAATTGCATCTTCCACAAAAACAACATCATGGCTAACCAAAATGTATTTATTTTGTGGATGAAATAGATGATGGCCTTTGCTTTGAGAATACTAGCCAACAAAAATACATTTTTTTGCTTTATCATTCAATTTCTTGTGTTGTTGTTCACACACTAATGCATATGTTAGACAACCAAAGACACACAAATGAGAAATTGATGGCTTGGGACCATGCCAAGCCTCCTATGAAGTGACAGATTGCAGTGCTTTGATGGGACACCTGTTAAGTACACTAGAAACATAATAGCCTCAAACCAATTGCTATGTGGTAAAGTGTGACTTTTGACCATACACCTTGCCATCTCCATGAGAGACCTACATTTTCTTTCTATAAGTCCATTTTGTTAAGGTGTTGTTGGAACTCAAAGTCAAGCACAAGCATGGAAGCACATCAGAAAGGTGGACACACACAAGAAGAAGGAGCAAGTAGGGAGCTCCAAGAAGTGTATGTCAAATTTTTAGAAGAAATCCCTCTAAAAATAGTGATGTTCATCACTAAAAACCATTGTAAATACCATTTTCTATTTTTGTAACTCCATTTTGTTCAAGCCAAGGAGTCCTCGAGCTTGAGGAGTATTAGAAGTATCATCCTACCAATTTTCATAATTTTTAGACTCCGTTTGAGCCCTCAAATAAGCCCTGGAACCTAATTTTTAACTAGGCCGGACACTAGGTCTGGACAGGGCCAAAACTAGTCAAAAAACTATAAAAAGAGCTAGAGTGCTCATTTTTGGGGTTAGCTTGTTAGAGAATAGAGCTTTTGTAAGAGAACTCTTTTGCAATTAAAGCTTTCCATTGTTCCTCTCTTTGATCTTACCTTGTGCGCGTGTGTGTATATGTGTGTGCATGTTTGTGTGCTTTCAGTCACGCACTTGTGCCTTCACTTGCTCGTGGTCTTCATACCGGTCCTCACGTCTCCACAGATTGACAAGTAAAGGAGGTGGTGCTTACGCTTGAGCTACACCAAATTTTGGCGCCGTTGCCGGGGAGAGAGCTTCGAGGACGAGCGTTGTGATGGTAAGATCATAGATTTGCGATGTTGGAAGGTAAAAAAACTGTCATTTTTGTTCACTTTCTGATTTTTCCTCTTCATCTTCATCATCATCATCATCTCCACCTTCTTTCATCTTCTTCTTCGTAGAAATTTCTTGTTTTTTAGTGCATTTTCACCATTTTCATACCATTTTTCATGCATTATTGTGTGGGAAGGAGTTAGGAAGTGCAAGGGAGAGCAAGCGCCTGTGTTTTTCATGATTTTCTACTCATATGGAGCTCGCCATCGCTCGGCGCTCAAAAATCCGAAGTTCCCGCCAAAAAACGCGATTCTGTGATGAAATCACGATTCTGTGAAAATTCAAATTTTTTTTTAAAAATCATGATTTTGTGTTTCCCGCCTAAAAGCTTGCTGAAAGCATCACGATTCTGTGGTCATTCTGAGAATCGCGATTCTGTGGTGGTGCTCAAAATCGCGATTCTCACAAATCACGATTTTCAGCAAAAAAAACACGATTTTGAGAAAACACGATTCTGTGCTTGTGCTCAAAATCGCGATTCTCTAAATTTTGGAAACCACGATTCTTTGAGACAAAATCGCGATTCTCTAGAACACGATTCTCTAAAACACGATTCTGTGAAAAGACGATTATGTGAAAACACAATTTTGTGGAAACACGATTCTGTGAACCACGATTTTCAAAAACACGATTCTCTGCTCAAAATCACGATTTTGAAAAACACGATTCTCTGCTCAAAATTGGGATTCTCAAAAATCACGATTTTGCGCCAAAAACACGATTCTGTGAAAACACGATTCTGTGAACCACAATTCTGTGAACCACGATTCTGTGAACCACGATTCTATGAAAACACGATTCTCATAAATCACGATTTTCAGCCAAAAACACGATTTTGTGAAATCACGATTCTCAAGGTACAAAATCGCGATTCTTTAGAGATTTATAGCATCGCGATTCTCTAAGTTCACAAAATCACGATTCTCTTGAAGTTCACAAAATCGCGATTCTCTTGAAGTTCACAAAATCGCGATTCTCTGATTTCACAGCATCGCGATTCTCTTGAAGTTCACAAAATCGCGATTCTCTTGAAGTTCACAAAATCGCGATTCTCTGATTTCACAGCATCGCGATTCTCTTGGTTTCATAAAATCACGATTCTCTGATTTCACAGCATCGCGATTCTCTTGGTTTCACAAAATCGCGATTCTCTTGAAGTTCACAAAATCGCGATTTTTTCCAAAAGGTCCTGTTTGGCTGTTTTGACCCCCAGGAGCCTGATTTGACATAGCTTTTTCATCCAAGTCCATTTTTTTAGCTCTATAGCTCGTTGGTAGTTGCGAGGAACCTTGTGTTCCATGCTCACACTAAGCAAATTGCGGTGCATTATCATTATTTCAAGGAGAGGTTCTCTGCTGGAGAGATCAGCTTGGCATATGTGCCCACACAATAGAACATTGCAGACCTTTTCATGAAGGCTCTGCCTAGGGAGAAGTTTGAAGCTTTTCGCAAAGCTTTGGGCTTACTTCCTTTTGTGGATTGATTCCACATAGCTTGGCACTTTCTTATACATGAGTGCCCGTTCCTTGTTCACCGCATCACCCACAAGGTGGAGTTGTTGATATATTTAGCTAGTGGTGTGTGAACACACTAGAACCACCAGAGCACTTCTTTCCCTCTTTAGGAGGTTTTTTTCCCCTGGCTTGTATATAAGCCTACAACCCTAATGGGTTACTTATCTTTGTACATTCTAGTGGAAATACATTCAGTATTTTGTGTTGTGCTCCAGGCTTCTTCTTCTTCCTTGTGTTGTTCACGTGCTTTCGTAGACATTTAACTCCAACACTAGTCAAATGGTAGAAACATGGCTACAACTAAGATTTAATCATGCATGTTGGTTCATTGAGGATACAAAGTAAAGGAGGTTAATTCCTAGAGATTAAAAACAAGGTAGATTGTTTACATTGAAGGTAAGCTCCAATCATACAAACTATTTTTCTTATGGTATGCATATGATAGTAGAGAGTAATTTGTGGCATAAAAGAATTGGCCAGATGAATTTACATAGGTTAAAGAAGCTATCAAAGAAGAGGATTGTTGAAGGGTTACCTGATCTTACCAAGAAAAATATGGTGCATATTTGTTAAGCATGCCATATGGGTAAGCAAAGTAGACAACCTTTCAAGAATTAAAAGTATAATAGTGATGGTTTGCTAAATTGTATACACATTGATGTGTGGAGACTTACTAAATAGTCATCTTTGGCTAGTGTTTGCAAACCATTCTCCATTTTTGCAAACTAGAGTTCAAGGAATGGGAGTTCTATTTTGATGTATAGAACATGAGTTTCTTTTCCCTAAGCAGTAAATGAAAAACTAAAACAGATGCTGATTTCTGTGCACAATATCAAAAAGCATCAAGCTCAATAGAAAAAGAGATCAAAATACAAGCATTGATGAGAGACTATATGGCATAAAAAAAACAATATTCTTCATTAATGAAAATGTATGTTACAACATGAATTTTCCCTAAAATCTTGGTTCTTTACGAATATTGAATGCTCTAATATCTCTTCTTTCTATCAGCATATTTATCAACTTCACGATATAGAAAAACCTAGTTTCACATGTAGATAATGAGAAGCTAGATAGTTCTTTTAGATATCTTAAGGTATATTTACATGAAAGCTTTACAACAAATTATGATAATTATAATCCAAAATAAATAGAAAATTGGTCTACTAATTGTAGCAACTTGAAACTAACACACACAATGGATAGAACACAATAAGTTCTTACATATCATCTTCCTTTGAAAGAGGGTGAATAATGTGGTCCCAATTGTAAATAAACTCATACAAAATAGCTTTGACGTGTTTGATTGTTGCTTCCATTGTAGCATGGAACTCATTCTCTAAACCACAGTTCTTTGGATGTCCCCAATGATCTTTCCATGTAGCTTTGATCACCTTGACCTCTGTATAATCTAGCGATAAAACATCAATGAAGTGTTGATTGGCCCTAGAAACTTTGGTTAGGTACATATGGAACCTTTGGTTTCTCTCCTTTTTCTTCACCAACTCCAAATCTTTACATTTGATTAACTTTTGTAGCTTTGGAACTTTTCTAACCTCCAACATAATCTAGGCCTCTTGTTGCTCTAATATATGTGCTCTTTGTACCAAGTGCTTGGCATCCTTCACCTGTTGCTGCAACTCATTTATGGGGTTTAGTTTTGTTAAGGTTGCATCTATATTATTAGTCACTCATACAATTTGATCCTCTAGAGAGGATTTCTCTACCTGCAAAAAATCAAGAATCTTCTTGAATGCAACTCGATCCACTAAAGCTTTAGCTTTCTCCATTGTCTCCTCTCACGATTGGTTTTTTAGTGGATTTCTTTCTTCTTCCAATTCCTCCAACTCTATATGTAGAGTTATAATAGATATTTCAATGGCTTTAAATTGTTCAATTGAGACATCAACACAATAGCAAGACTATCCTCTGATTCTATCTTTTGTATCAACAAATCAATTTCCTTAGGGAATTCCTTTCGGTTCTAGTCTACTTTCCTATTGTTGGTCTCTACACGATCCAAAAGAACTGAGCTTAATGTTAACATGCATAATGCATGTGCTAAAAATACCACAGTGGGCTTGAAGTCTTTCATATACAAAGGATATATGGTTTGCATACAAGATAAGTACAATAACTAAACCTTGTTGTTTGCATTCCTCCAAGGATCTCTGATATCTTCATTAAACAAAGGAAAATAAATGCGTTCGAGATGATAATGATACTCTTGTTCTTGGTTTGTTCCATTCTTGGATTCTTCTTTTGCTTTCATTTTTTTAGCCTCCATTATGATCACTTCCTCAACTTCTTATCTCCACAATTCTACTTTTGTAGCAAGACGAGCAATTTATTCCTTCTTCCTTTTCGTCTTTGTTGGAGTTTGAGGTCTATGAAAGCACACAAACAGCACAAGGAAGAAGGAGAAGAAGCTTCTAGTACAACACAACATTGAATGAATCACCAAGTGAATGTACAAAGATGAGCGACTAATTAGGGTATAGGGCTATATACAAGCTGCGAGAAAACACCCTCCTAAAGAGGAAAAAAAATGTCACGGTGTTCCTAAGAGTGTTCACAAACATCACTACCAAACTATATCAACAAATCCCCCCTGGGAGTGATGCAGTGAATAAGGAGCTGGCACTCATGTATAAAGAAATGCCAAGCTATGTGGAAAGAGATCAATCCACAAAAGGAAGTAAGCCCAGATATTTGCGAAAAGCTTCAAAATTCTCCCTAGGTAGAGGGTTTGTGAAAAGGTTAGCAATGATATCCTGTGGGGACACATATGCCAAACGGATCTATCCAACAGAGAACCTCTCCCTCACATTATGACCATGCACCTCAATGTGCTTTGTGCGAGCATGGAACACATGGTTCCTCACAATTGCCAATATGCTCTGACTGTCAATGACGATGGCGGTTGCAAAAGATTGACCAACACACAAATCAGCCAAAAGGCATCTTAGCCACACACAATCAATAGCCATTGTGAGAGATTCCCTATACTCAACATCACAACTAGAAGTGGCCACAATAGGATGCTTCTTTCTTAACCAAGATATGCATGAGCTACCAAGTATGGGCAACAACCATTGGTGTGCACATGAGTGTCATAGCATCCAGCCGAGTTAGAGTTAGTAAAAGCATGTAAATCTAGTGGTAATGATCCCCCCTTTGGATAAAACAATCCAAGTAGTCAGGTACCATTCAAATAGTGAAAGATGTGCTTAATTGCATGCCAATGCTTGACACATGGGCAATGCATAAACCTTCTTATCTGAGAGACAAAAAACTGAATAAAAAGCTCAGATATGCATAAGTAAATCAAGCATCCAACAATTTGATGATAGAGAACAACAACAAATCCATCTCCATCCTCATGAATACTCAATCCTTAACCTCTTTCCATGGAAGTGGCAATATCTTTACAATCTTCAAGGGCAACACATTGCAATAATGTGTCAACATGTTTTGTTTGACACAGAGTTGTTACCTGGTCAACTTTCATAAATTGAATGCCCACATAATGATGCATTTACCCCAAATCTAACATCTCAAAAGAGGCATGTAAATCAACTAAAAATCAGCAATATGATTCTCATTAGAAGCAGTGAGAAGCATGTCAACAACATATAAAACGATGATCAAAAGTACATCATTTGCACACGTAATAGATAAGGCGCTCTCAATTGGATTGTTCTCAAAACCATGTGCAATCAAGTAGGCATGCATCTTTTCATACTAGGCATGCGGTGTTGCTTTAAAGCATATAATGCCTTCTTCAACCTAGACACTTTGTTTTCATGCCATTTCTGCACAAAACGATGGGGCTAAAATGCATACACTTCTTCATGTAAGTCACCATTCAAAAATGCATTCTTTATCTTGAACTAATTTACATTCCAACAATGATGAGATACAAATGCAGATATGCTATGAACGATGGTCATTAGGCAAGTGGGTGCAAAGGTCTCATCAAAATCAATGCCTCTCTCTTGAGCATAACCTTTTGCAACAAGCCTCGCCTTATACCTTTCAAGTGTTCCATCCAGCTTATGTTTCAACTTTTATGCCCATTTAGTGGCAATGGCCTTTTTGCTTGGAGGCAAATCACATAAAGACCAGGTACCATTCTTCATAATAGAATCATATTTTGATTTCATAGCAACCATCCAATTTCTTGAGTTTTATGTTTCATAAAAGGAAATAGGCTCATTCTCATCACCAATATTAGAGGCAACCATCACATAGTAATCTGATGCAAAGGAAGCACTTTGAGAGTCTTGATGCTTATGATATGGTAGAGGTGCATCTAATTTTCTATCTCTCGAAGTCTGCACTAGCCATTTAGGCATAGTTTTTACCTCCTCTATATCAATCCTCTCATCAACAAGTGCATCATGTAAATTTGCACCGAAAATGGAATGATTTCATCATCATGTGGAACCTGTAAAGGCTGAGAAATTGCCTTGTTTGGACTAGCACATGACTCTCCACATGTAAAAAGAGGAAGCAAAGCATCATACACATCTTTGGATCTAATTGAAGTCTCCTTGGTAGATGAAAGTAATGGCTGAATTGCATCTTCCACAAAAACAACATCATGGCTAACCAAAATGTATTTATTTTGTGGATGAAATAGATGATGGCCTTTGCTTTGAGAATACTAGCCAACAAAAATACATTTTTTTGCTTTATCATTCAATTTCTTGTGTTGTTGTTCACACACTAATGCATATGTTAGACAACCAAAGACACACAAATGAGAAATTGATGGCTTGGGACCATGCCAAGCCTCCTATGAAGTGACAGATTGCAGTGCTTTGCTGGGACACCTGTTAAGTACACTAGAAACATAATAGCCTCAAACCAATTGCTATGTGGTAAAGTGTGACTTTTGACCATACACCTTGCCATCTCCATGAGAGACCTACATTTTCTTTCTATAAGTCCATTTTGTTAAGGTGTTGTTGGAACTCAAAGTCAAGCACAAGCATGGAAGCACATCAGAAAGGTGGACACACACAAGAAGAAGGAGCAAGTAGGGAGCTCCAAGAAGTGTATGTCAAATTTTTAGAAGAAATCCCTATAAAAATAGTGATTTTCATCACTAAAAACCATTGTAAATACCATTTTCTATTTTTGTAACTCCATTTTGTTCAAGCCAAGGAGTCCTCGAGCTTGAGGAGTATTAGAAGTATCATCCTACCAATTTTCATAATTTTTAGACTCCGTTTGAGCCCTCAAATAATCCCTGGAACCTAATTTTTAACTAGGCCGGACACTAGGTCTGGACAGGGCCAAAACTAGTCAAAAAACTATAAAAAGAGCTAGAGAGCTCATTTTTGGGGTTAGCTTGTTAGAGAATAGAGCTTTTGTAAGAGAACTCTTTTGCAATCAAAGCTTTCCATTGTTCCTCTCTTTGATCTTACCTTGTGCGTGTGTGTGTGTATGTGTGTGCATGTTTGTGTGCTTTCACTCACGCACTTGTGCCTTCACTTGCTCGTGGTCTTCATACCGGTCCTCACGTCTCCACAGATTGACAAGTAAAGGAGGTGGTGCTTACGCTTGAGCTACACCAAATTTTGGCGCCGTTGCCGGGGAGAGAGCTTCGAGGACGAGCGTTGTGAACATGAGTTTCTTTTCCCCAAGCAATAAATGAAAAACTAAAACGCATGCTGATTTCTCTGCACAATATCAAAAAGCATCAAGCTCAATAGAAAAAGAGATCAAAATACAACCATTGATGAGAGACTATATGGCATAAAAAAAACAATATTCTTCATTAATGAAAATGTATGTTACAACATGAATTTTCCCTAAAATCTTGGTTCTTTACGAATATTGAATGCTCTAAGATCTCTTCTTTCTATCAGCATACCTATCAACTTCACGATATAGAAAAAAACCTAGTTTCACATGTAGATAATTAGAAGCTAGATAGTTATTTTAGATATGTAAAGGTATATTTACATGAAAGCTTTACAACAAATTATGATAATTATAATCCAAAATAAATAGAAAATTGGTCTACTAATTGTAGCAACTTGAAACTAACACACACAATGGATAGAACACAATAAGTTCTTACATATCATCTTCCTTTGAAAAAGGGTGAATAATGTGGTCCCAATTGTAAATAAACTCATACAAAATAGCTTTGACGTGTTTGATTGTTGCTTCCATTGTAGCATGGAACTCATTCTCTAAACCACAGTTCTTTGGATGTCCCCAATGATCTTTCCATGTAGCTTTGATCACCTTGACCTCTGTATAATCTAGCGATAAAACATCAATGAAGTGTTGATTGGCCCTAGAAACTTTGGTTAGCTACATATGGAACCTTTGGTTTCTCTCCTTTTTCTTCACCAACTCCAAATCTTTACATTTGATTAACTTTTGTAGCTTTGGAACTTTTCTAACCTCCAACATAATCTAGGCCTCTTGTTGCTCTAATATATGTGCTCTTTGTACCAAGTGCTTGGCATCCTTCACCTGTTGCTGCAACTCATTTATGGGGTTTAGTTTTGTTAAGGTTGCATCTATATTATTAGTCACTCATACAATTTGATCCTCTAGAGAGGATTTCTCTACCTGCAAAAAATCAAGAATCTTCTTGAATGCAACTCGATCCACTAAAGCTTTAGCTTTCTCCATTGTCTCCTCTGACGATTGGTTTTTTAGTGGATTTCTTTCTTCTTCCAATTCCTCCAATTCTATATGTAGAGTTATAATAGATATTTCAATGGCTATAAATTGTTCAATTGAGACATCAACACAATAGCAAGACTATCCTCTGATTCTATCTTTTGTATCAACAAATCAATTTCCTTAGGGAAGTCCTTTCAGTTCTAGTCTACCTACCTATTGTTGGTCTCTACACGATCCAAAAGAACTGAGCTTAATGTTAACATGCATAATGCATGTGCTAAAAATACCACAGTGGGCTTGAAGTCTTTCATATACAAAGGATATATGGTTTGCATACAAGATAAGTACAATAACTAAACCTTGTTGTTTGCATTCCTCCAAGGATCTCTGATATCTTCATTAAACGAAGGAAAATAAATGCGTTCGAGATGATAATGATACTCTTGTTCTTGGTTTGTTCCATTCTTGGATTCTTCTTTTGCTTTCATTTTTTTAGCCTCCATTATGATCACTTCCTCAACTTCTTATCTCCACAATTCTACTTTTGTAGCAAGACGAGCAATTTATTCCTTCTTCCTTTTCGTCTTTGTTGGAGTTTGAGGTCTATGGAAGCACACAAACAACACAAGGAAGAAGGAGAAGAAGCTTCTAGTACAACACAACATTGAATGAATCACCAAGTGAATGTACAAAGATGAGTGACTCATTAGGGTATAGGGCTATATTCAAGCTGCGAGAAAACACCCTCCTAAAGAGGAAAAAAATGTCACGGTGTTCCTAAGAGTGTTCACAAACATCACTACCAAACTATATCAACAAATCCCCCCTAGGAGTGATGTAGTGAATAAGGAGCTGGCACTCATGTATAAAGAAGTGCCAAGCTATGTGGAAAGAGATCAATCCACAAAAGGAAGTAAGCCCACATATTTGCGAAAAGCTTCAAAATTCTCCCTAGGTAGAGGCTTTGTGAAAAGGTTAGCAATGATATCCTGTGGGGACACATATGCCAAACGGATCTATCCAACAGAGAACCTCTCCCTCACATTATGACCATGCACCTCAATGTGCTTTGTGCGAGCATGGAACACATGGTTCCTCACAATTGCCAATATGCTCTAACTGTCAAGGACGATGGCGGTTGCAAAAGATTGACCAACACACAAATCAGCCAAAAGGCATCTTAACAACACACAATCAATAGCCATTGTGAGAGATTCCCTATACTCAACATCACAACTAGAAGTGGCCACAATAGGATGCTTCTTTCTTAACCAAGATATGCATGAGCTACCAAGTATGGGCAACAACCATTCGTGTGCACATGAGTGTCATAGCATCTAGCCCAGTTAGAGTTAGAAAAAGCATGTAAATCTAGTGGTAATGATCCCCCCTTTGGATAAAACAATCCAAGTAGTCAGGTACTATTCGAATAGTGAAAGATGTGCTTAATTGCATGCCAATGCTTGATACATGGGCAATGCATAAACCTACTTATCTGAGAGACAAAAAACTGAATGAAAAGCTCAGATATGCATAATTAAATCAAGCATCCAACAATTTGATGATAGAGAACAACAACAAATCCATCTCCATCCTCATGAATACTCAATCCTTAACCTCTTTCCATGGAAGTGGCAATATGTTTGCAATCACACTTTCTTATACATGAGTGCTCGTTCCTTGTTCACCGCATCACTCACAAGGTGGAGTTGTTGATATATTTAGCTAGTGGTGTGTGAACACACTAGAACCACCAGGGCACTTTCTTCCCTCTTTAGGAGGTTTTTTTCCCTTGGCTTGTATATAAGCCTATAGCCCTAATGGGTTACTTATCTTTGTACATTCTAGTGGAAATACATTCAGTATTTTGTGTTGTGCTCCAGGCTTCTTCTTCTTCCTTGTGTTGTTCACGTGCTTTCGTAGACATTTAACTCCAACACTAGTCAAATGGTAGAAACATGGCTACAACTAAGATCTAATCATGCATGTTGGTTCATTGAGGATACAAAGTAAAGGAGGTTAATTCCTAGAGATTAAAAACAAGGTAGATTGTTTACATTGAAGGTAAGCTCCAATCATACAAACTATTTTTCTTATGGTATGCATATGATAGTAGAGAGTAATTTGTGGCATAAAAGAATTGGCCAGATGAATTTACATAGGTTAAAGAAGCTATCAAAGAAGAGGATTGTTGCAGGGTTACCTGATCTTACCAAGAAAAATATGGTGCATATTTGTTAAGCATGCCATATGGGTAAGCAAAGTAGACAACCTTTCAAGAATTAAAAGTATGTTAGTGATGGTTTGCTAAATTGTATACACATTGATGTGTGGAGACTTACTAAATAGTCATCTTTGGCTAGTGTTTGCAAACCATTCTCCATTTTTGCAAACTAGAGTTCAAGGAAAGGGAGTTCTATTTTGATGTATAGAACATGAGTTTCTTTTCCCTAAGCAATAAATGAAAAACTAAAACACATGCTGATTTCTCTGCACAATATCAAAAAGCATCAAGCTCAATAGAAAAAGAGATCAAAATACTAAAGCATTGATGAGAGACTATATGGCATAAAAAAAAACAATATTCTTCATTAATGAAAATGTATGTTACAACATGTAATTTCCCTAAAATCTTGGTTCTTTACGAATATTGAATGCTCTAAGATCTCTTCTTTCTATCCACATATCTATCAACTTCACGATATAGAAAAACCTAGTTTCACATGTAGATAATGAGAAGCTAGATAGTTCTTTTAGATATCTTAAGGTATATTTACATGAAAGCTTTACAACACATTATGATAATTATAATCCAAAATAAATAGAAAATTGGTCTACTAATTGTAGCAACTTGAAAATAACACACACAATGGATAGAACAGAATAAGTTCTTACATATCATCTTCCTTTGAAAGAGGGTGAATAATGTGGTCCCAATTGTAAATAAACTCATACAAAATAGCTTTGACGTGTTTGATTGTTGCTTCCATTGTAGCATGGAACTCATTCTCTAAACCACAGTTCTTTGGATGTCCCCAATGATCTTTCCATGTAGCTTTGATCACCTTGACCTCTGTATAATCTAGCGATAAAACATCAATGAAGTGTTGATTGGCCCTAGAAACTTTGGTTAGGTACATATGGAACCTTTGGTTTCTCTCCTTTTTCTTCACCAACTCCAAATCTTTACATTTGATTAACTTTTGTAGCTTTGGAACTTTTCTAACCTCCAACATAATCTAGGCCTCTTGTTGCTCTAATATATGTGCTCTTTGTACCAAGTGCTTGGCATCCTTCACCTGTTGCTGCAACTCATTTATGGGGTTTAGTTTTGTTAAGGTTGCATCTATATTATTAGTCACTCATACAATTTGATCCTCTAGAGAGGATTTCTCTACCTGCAAAAAATCAAGAATCTTCTTGAATGCAACTCGATCCACTAAAGCTTTAGCTTTCTCCATTGTCTCCTCTGACGATTGGTTTTTTAGTGGATTTCTATCTTCTTCCAATTCCTCCAACTCTATATGTAGAGTTATAATAGATATTTCAATGGCTTTAAATTGTTCAATTGAGACATCAACACAATAGCAAGACTATCCTCTCATTCTATCTTTTGTATCAACAAATCAATTTCCTTAGGGAATTCCTTCCGGTTCTACTCTACCTACCTATTGTTGGTCTGTACACGATCCAAAAGAACTGAGCTTAATGTTAACATGCATAATGCATGTGCTAAAAATACCACAGTGGGCTTGAAGTCTTTCATATACAAAGGATATATGGTTTGCATACAAGATAAGTACAATAACTAAACCTTGTTGTTTGCATTCCTCCAAGGATCTTTGATATCTTCATTAAACAAAGGAAAATAAATGCGTTCGAGATGATAATGATACTCTTGTTCTTGGTTTGTTCCATTCTTGGATTCTTCTTTTGCTTTCATTTTTTTAGCCTCCATTATGATCACTTCCTCAACTTCTTATCTCCACAATTCTACTTTTGTAGCAAGACGAGCAATTTATTCCTTCTTCCTTTTCGTCTTTGTTGGAGTTTGAGGTCTATGAAAGCACACAAACAGCACAAGGAAGAAGGAGAAGAAGCTTCTAGTACAACACAGCATTGAATGAATCACCAAGTGAATGTACAAAGATGAGTGACTCATTAGGGTATAGGGCTATATTCAAGCTGCGAGAAAACACCCTCCTAAAGAGGAAAAAAAATGTCACGGTGTTCCTAAGAGTGTTCACAAACATCACTACCAAACTATATCAACAAATCCCCCCTGGGAGTGATGCAGTGAATAAGGACCTGGCACTCATGTATAAAGAAATGCCAAGCTATGTGGAAAGAGATCAATGCACAAAACGAAGTAAGCCCAGATATTTGCGAAAAGCTTCAAAATTCTCCCTAGGTAGAGGCTTTGTGAAAAGGTTAGCAATGATATCCTGTGGGGACACATATGCCAAACGAATCTATCCAATAGAGAAGCTCTCCCTCACATTATGACCATGCACCTCAATGTGCTTTGTGCGAGCATGGAACACATGGTTCCTCACAATTGCCAATATGCTCTGACTGTCAATGACGATGGCGGTTGCAAAAGATTGACCAACACACAAATCAGCCAAAAGGCATCTTAGCCACACACAATCAATAGCCATTGTGAGAGATTCCCTATACTCAACATCACAACTAGAAGTGGCCACAATAGGATGCTTCTTTCTTAACCAAGATATGCATGAGCTACCAAGTATGGGCAACAACCATTGGTGTGCACATGAGTGTCATAGCATCCAGCCCAGTTAGAGTTAGTAAAAGCATGGAAATCTAGTGGTAATGATCCCCCGTTTGGATAAAACAATCCAAGTAGTCAGGTACCATTCAAATAGTGAAAGATGTGCTTAATTGCATGCCAATGCTTGACACATGGGCAATGCATAAACCTACTTATCTGAGAGACAAAAAATTGAATAAAAAGCTCAGATATGCATAAGTAAATCAAGCATCCAACAATTTGATGATAGAGAACAACAACAAATCCATCTCCATCCTCATGAATACTCAATCCTTAACCTCTTTCCATGGAAGTGGCAATATCTTTGCAATCTTCAAGGGCAACACATTGCAATAATGTGTCAACATGTTTTGTTTGACACAAAGTTGTTACCTGGTCAACTTTCATAAATTGAATGCCCACATAATGATGCATTTACCCCAAATCTAACATCTCAAAAGAGGCATGTAAATCAACTAAAAATCAGCAATATGATTCTCATTAGAAGCAGTGAGCAGCATGTCAACAACATATAAAACGATGATCAAAAGTACATCATTTGCACACGTAATAGATAAGGCGCTCTCAATTGGATTGTTCTCAAAACCATGTGCAATCAAGTAGGCATGCATCTTTTCATACTAGGCATGCGGTGTTGCTTTAAAGCATATAATGCCTTCTTCAACCTAGACACTTTGTTTTCATGCCATTTCTGCACAAAACAATGGGGCTGAAATGCATACACTTCTTCATGTAAGTCACCATTCAAAAATGCATTCTTTATCTTGAACTAATTTACATTCCAACAATGATGAGATACAAATGCAGATATGCTATGAACGATGGTCATTAGGCAAGTGGGTGCAAAGGTCTCATCAAAATCAATGCCTCTCTCTGGAGCATAACCTTTTGCAACAAGCCTCGCCTTATACCTTTCAAGTGTTCCATCCAACTTATGTTTCAACTTTTATGCCCATTTAGTGGCAATGGCCTTTTTGCTTGGAGGCAAATCACATAAAGACCAGGTACCATTCTTCATAATAGAATCATATTTTGATTTCATAGCAACCATCCAATTTCTTGAGTTTTATGTTTCATAAAAGGAAATAGGCTCATTCTCATCACCAATATTAGAGGCAACCATCACATAGTAATCTGATGCAAAGGAAGCACTTTGAGAGTCTTGATGCTTATGATATGGTAGAGGTGCATCTAATTTTCTATCTCTCGAAGTCTGCACTAGCCATTTGGGCATAGTTTTTACCTCCTCTATATCAATCCTCTCATCAACAAGTGCATCATGTAAATTTGCACCGAAAATGGAATGATTTCATCATCATGTGGAAGCTGTAAAGGCTGAGAAATTGCCTTGTTTGGACTAGCACATGACTCTCCACATGTAAAAAGAGGAAGCAAAGCATCATACACATCTTTGGATCTAATTGAAGTCTCCTTGGTACATGAAAGTAATGGCTGAATTGCATCTTCCACAAAAACAACATCATGGCTAACCAAAATGTATTTATTTTGTGGATGAAATAGATGATGGCCTTTGCTTTGAGAATACTAGCCAACAAAAATACATTTTTTTGCTTTATCATTCAATTTCTTGTGTTGTTGTTCACACACTAATGCATATGTTAGACAACCAAAGACACACAAATGAGAAATTGATGGCTTGGGACCATGCCAAGCCTCCTATGAAGTGACAGATTACAGTGCTTTGATGGGACACCTGTTAAGTACACTAGAAACATAATAGCCTCAAACCAATTGCTATGTGGTAAAGTGTGACTTTTGACCATACACCTTGCCATCTCCATGAGAGACCTACGTTTTCTTTCTATAACTCCATTTTGTTAAGGTGTTGTTGGAACTCAAAGTCAAGCACAAGCATGGAAGCACATCAGAAAGGTGGACACACACAAGAAGAAGGAGCAAGTAGGGAGCTCCAAGAAGTGTATGTCAAATTTTTAGAAGAAATCCCTATAAAAATAGTGATTTTCATCACTAAAAACCATTGTAAATACCATTTTCTATTTTTGTAACTCCATTTTGTTCAAGCCAAGGAGTCCTCGAGCTTGAGGAGTATTAGAAGTATCATCCTACCAATTTTCATAATTTTTAGACTCCGTTTGAGCCCTCAAATAAGCCCTAGAACCTAATTTTTAACTAGGCCGGACACTAGGTCTGGACAGGGCCAAAACTAGTCAAAAAACTATAAAAATAGCTAGAGAGCTCATTTTTGGGGTTAGCTTGTTAGAGAATAGAGCTTTTGTAAGAGAACTCTTTTGCAATCAAAGCTTTCCATTGTTCCTCTCTTTGATCTTACCTTGTGCGCGTGTGTGTGTATGTGTGTGCATGTTTGTGTGCTTTCACTCACGCACTTGTGCCTTCACTTGCTCGTGGTCTTCATACCGGTCCTCACGTCTCCAGAGATTGACAAGTAAAGGAGGTGGTGCTTACGCTTGAGCTACACCAAATTTTGGCGCCGTTGCCGGGGAGAGAGCTTCGAGGACGAGCGTTGTGAACATGAGTTTCTTTTCCCCAAGCAATAAATGAAAAACTAAAACGCATGCTGATTTCTCTGCACAATATCAAAAAGCATCAAGCTCAATAGAAAAAGAGTTAAAAATACAACCATTGATGAGAGACTATATGGCATAAAAAAAACAATATTCTTCATTAATGAAAATGTATGTTACAACATGAATTTTCCCTAAAATCTTGGTTCTTTACGAATATTGAATGCTCTAAGATCTCTTCTTTCTATCAGCATACCTATCAACTTCACGATATAGAAAAACCTAGTTTCACATGTAGATAATTAGAAGCTAGATAGTTATTTTAGATATGTAAAGGTATATTTACATGAAAGCTTTACAACAAATTATGATAATTATAATCCAAAATAAATAGAAAATTGGTCTACTAATTGTAGCAACTTGAAACTACACACACAATGGATAGAACACAATAAGTTCTTACATATCATCTCCCTTTGAAAGAGGGTGAATAATGTGGTCCCAATTGTAAATAAACTCATACAAAATAGCTTTGACGTGTTTGATTGTTGCTTCCATTGTAGCATGGAACTCATTCTCTAAACCACAGTTCTTTGGATGTCCCCAATGATCTTTCCATGTAGCTTTGATCACCTTGACCTCTGTATAATCTAGCGATAAAACATCAATGAAGTGTTGATTGGCCCTAGAAACTTTGGTTAGCTACATATGGAACCTTTGGTTTCTCTCCTTTTTCTTCACCAACTCCAAATCTTTACATTTGATTAACTTTTGTAGCTTTGGAACTTTTCTAACCTCCAACATAATCTAGGCCTCGTGTTGCTCTAATATATGTGCTCTTTATACCAAGTGCTTGGCATCCTTCACCTGTTGCTGCAAGTCATTTATGGGGTTTAGTTTTGTTAAGGTTGCATCTATATTATTAGTCACTCATACAATTTGATCCTCTAGAGAGGATTTCTCTACCTGCAAAAAATCAAGAATCTTCTTGAATGCAACTCGATCCACTAAAGCTTTAGCTTTCTCCATTGTCTCCTATGACGATTGGTTTTTTAGTGGATTTCTTTCTTCTTCCAATTCCTCCAATTCTATATGTAGAGTTATAATAGATATTTCAATGGCTTTAAATTGTTCAATTGAGACATCAACACAATAGCAAGACTATCCTCTGATTCTATCTTTTGTATCAACAAATCAATTTCCTTAGGGAATTCCTTTCGGTTCTAGTCTACCTACCTATTGTTGGTCTCTACACGATCCAAAAGAACTGAGCTTAATGTTAACATGCATAATGCATGTGCTAAAAATACCACAGTGGGCTTGAAGTCTTTCATATACAAAGGATATATGGTTTGCATACAAGATAAGTACAATAACTAAACCTTGTTGTTTGCATTCCTCCAAGGATCTCTGATATCTTCATTAAACGAAGGAAAATAAATGCGTTCGAGATGATAATGATACTCTTGTTCTTGGTTTGTTCCATTCTTGGATTCTTCTTTTGCTTTCATTTTTTTAGCCTCCATTATGATCACTTCCTCAACTTCTTATCTCCACAATTCTACTTTTGTAGCAAGATGAGAAATTTATTCCTTCTTCCTTTTCGTCTTTGTTGGAGTTTGAGGTCTATGGAAGCACACAAACAACACAAGGAAGAAGGAGAAGAAGCTTCTAGTACAACACAGCATTGAATGAATCACCAAGTGAATGTACAAAGATGAGTGACTCATTAGGGTATAGGGCTATATACAAGCTGCTAGAAAACACCCTCCTAAAGAGGAAAAAAATGTCACGGTGTTCCTAAGAGTGTTCACAAACATCACTACCAAACTATATCAACAAATCCCCCCTGGGAGTGATGTAGTGAATAAGGAGCTGGCACTCATGTATAAAGAAATGCGAAGCTATGTGGAAAGAGATCAATCCACAAAAGGAAGTAAGCCCACATATTTGCGAAAAGCTTCAAAATTCTCCCTAGGTGGAGGCTTTGTGAAAAGGTTAGCAATGATATCCTGTGGGGACACATATGCCAAACGGATCTATCCAACAGAGAACCTCTCCCTCACATTATGACCATGCACCTCAATGTGCTTTGTGCGAGCATGGAACACATGGTTCCTCACAATTGCCAATATGCTCTGACTGTCAATGATGATGGCAGTTGCAAAAGATTGACCAACACACAAATCAGCCAAAAGGCATCTTAGCAACACACAATCAATAGCCATTGTGAGAGATTCCCTATACTCAACATCACAACTAGAAGTGGCCGCAATAGGATGCTTCTTTCTTAACCAAGATATGCATGAGCTACCAAGTATGGGCAACAACCATTCGTGTGCACATGAGTGTCATAGCATCTAGCCCAGTTAGAGTTAGAAAAAGCATTTAAATCTAGTGGTAATGATCCCCCCTTTGGATAAAACAATCCAAGTAGTCAGGTACTATTCAAATAGTGAAAGATGTGCTTAATTGCATGCCAATGCTTGACACATGGGCAATGCATAAACCTACTTATCTGAGAGACAAAAAACTGAATGAAAAGCTCAGATATGCATAAGTAAATCAAGCATCCAACAATTTGATGATAGAGAACAACAACAAATCAATCTCCATCCTCATGAATACTCAATCCTTAACCTCTTTCCATGGAAGTGGCAATATGTTTGCAATCACACTTTCTTATACATGAGTGCCCGTTCCTTGTTCACCGCATCACTCACAAGGTGGAGTTCTGGATATATTTAGCTAGTGGTGTGTGAACACACTAGAACCACCAGGGCACTTTTTTCCCTCTTTAGGAGGTTTTTTTCCCTTGGCTTGTATATAAGCCTATAGCCCTAATGGGTTACTTATCTTTGTACATTCTAGTGGAAATACATTCAGTATTTTGTGTTGTGCTCCAGGCTTCTTCTTCTTCCTTGTCTTGTTCACGTGCTTTCGTAGACATTTAACTCCAACACTAGTCAAATGGTAGAAACATGGCTACAACTAAGATCTAATCATGCATGTTGGTTCATTGAGGATACAAAGTAAAGAAGGTTAATTCCTAGAGATTAAAAACAAGGTAGATTGTTTACATTGAAGGTAAGCTCCAATCATACAAACTATTTTTCTTATGGTATGCATATGATAGTAGAGAGTAATTTGTGGCATAAAAGAATTGGCCAGATGAATTTACATAGGTTAAAGAAGCTATCAAAGAAGAGGATTGTTGCAGGGTTACCTGATCTTACCAAGAAAAATATGGTGCATATTTGTTAAGCATGCCATATGGGTAAGCAAAGTAGACAACCTTTCAAGAATTAAAAGTATGTTAGTGATGGTTTGCTAAATTGTATACACATTGATGTGTGGAGACTTACTAAATAGTCATCTTTGGCTAGTGTTTGCAAACCATTCTCCATTTTTGCAAACTAGAGTTCAAGGAAAGGGAGTTCTATTTTGATGTATAGAACATGAGTTTCTTTTTCCTAAGCAATAAATGAAAAACTAAAACACATGCTGATTTCTCTGCACAATATCAAAAAGCATCAAGCTCAATAGAAAAAGAGATCAAAATACAAGCATTGATGAGAGACTATATGGCATAAAAAAAACAATATTCTTCATTAATGAAAATGTATGTTACAACATGAAATTTCCCTAAAATCTTGGTTCTTTACGAATATTGAATGCTCTAAGATCTCTTCTTTCTATCAACATATCTATCAACTTCACGATATAGAAAAACCTAGTTTCACATGTAGATAATGAGAAGCTAGAGAGTTCTTTTAGATATCTTAAGGTATATTTACATGAAAGCTTTACAACAAATTATGATAATTATAATCCAAAATAAATAGAAAATTGGTCTACTAACTGTAGCAACTTGAAACTAACACACACAATGGATAGAACACAATAAGTTCTTACATATCATCTTCCTTTGAAAGAGGGTGAATAATGTGGTCCCAATTGTAAATAAACTCATACAAAATAGCTTTGACGTGTTTGATTGTTGCTTCCATTGTAGCATGGAACTTATTCTCTAAACCACAGTTCTTTGGATGTCCCCAATGATCTTTCCATGTAGCTTTGATCACCTTGACCTCTGTATAATCTAGCGATAAAACATCAATGAAGTGTTGATTGGCCCTAGAAACTTTGGTTAGCTACATATGGAACCTTTGGTTTCTCTCCTTTTTCTTCACCAACTCCAAATCTTTACATTTGATTAACTTTTGTAGCTTTGGAACTTTTCTAACCTCCAACATAATCTAGGCCTCTTGTTGCTCTAATATATGTGCTCTTTGTACCAAGTGCTTGGCATCCTTCACCTGTTGCTGCAACTCATTTATGGGGTTTAGTTTTGTTAAGGTTGCATCTGTATTATTAGTCACTCATACAATTTGATCCTCTAGAGAGGATTTCTCTACCTGCAAGAAATCAAGAATCTTCTTGAATGCAACTCGATCCACTAAAGCTTTAGCTTTCTCCATTGTCTCCTCTGACGATTGGTTTTTTAGTGGATTTCTTTCTTCTTCCAATTCCTCCAACTCTATATGTAGAGTTATAATAGATATTTCAATGGCTTTAAATTGTTCAATTGAGACATCAACACAATAGCAAGACTATCCTCTGATTCTATCTTTTGTATCAACAAATCAATTTCCTTAGGGAATTCCTTCCGGTTCTACTCTACCTACCTATTGTTGGTCTCTACACGATCCAAAAGAACTGAGCTTAATGTTAACATGCATAATGCATGTGCTAAAAATACCACAGTGGGCTTGAAGTCTTTCATATACAAAGGATATATGGTTTGCATACAAGATAAGTACAATAACTAAACCTTGTTGTTTGCATTCCTCCAAGGATCTCTGATATCTTCATTAAACAAAGGAAAATAAATGCGTTCGAGATGATAATGATACTCTTGTTCTTGGTTTGTTCCATTCTTGGATTCTTCTTTTGCTTTCATTTTTTTAGCCTCCATTATGATCACTTCCTCAACTTCTTATCTCCACAATTCTACTTTTGTAGCAAGACGAGCAATTTATTCCTTCTTCCTTTTCGTCTTTGTTGGAGTTTGAGGTCTATGGAAGCACACAAACAGCACAAGGAAGAAGGAGAAGAAGCTTCTAGGACAACACAACATTGAATGAATCACCAAGTGAATGTACAAAGATGAGTGACTCATTAGGGTATAGGGCTATATACAAGCTGCGAGAAAACACCCTCCTAAAGAGGAAAAAAATGTCACGGTGTTCTTAAGAGTGTTCACAAACATCACTACCAAACTATATCAACAAATCCCCCCTGGGAGTGATGCAGTGAATAAGGAGCTGGCACTCATGTATAAAGAAATGCCAAGCTATGTGGAAAGAGATCAATCCACATAAGGAAGTAAGCCCAGATATTTGCGAAAAGCTTCAAAATTCTCCCTAGGTAGAGGCTTTGTGAAAAGTTTAGCAATGATATCCTGTGGGGACACATATGCCAAACGGATCTATCCAACAGAGAACCTCTCCCTCACATTATGACCATGCACCTCAATGTGCTTTGTGCGAGCATGGAACACATGGTTCCTCACAATTGCCAATATGCTCTGACTGTCAATGACGATGGCGGTTGCAAAAGATTGACCAACACACAAATCAGCCAAAAGGCATCTTAGCCACACACAATCAATAGCCATTGTGAGAGATTCCCTATACTCAATATCACAACTAGAAGTGGCCACAATAGGATGCTTCTTTCTTAACCAAGATATGCATGAGCTACCAAGTATGGGCAGCAACCATTGGTGTGCACATGAGTGTCATAGCATCCAGCCCAGTTAGAGGTAGAAAAAGCATGTAAATCTAGTGGTAATGATCCCCCGTTTGGATAAAACAATCCAAGTAGTCAGGTACCATTCAAATAGTGAAAGATGTGCTTAATTGCATGCCAATGCTTGACACATGGGCAATGCATAAACCTACTTATCTGAGAGACAAAAAACTGAATAAAAAGCTCAGATATGCATAAGTAAATCAAGCATCCAACAATTTGATGATAGAGAACAACAACAAATCCATCTCCATCCTCATGAATACTCAATCCTTAACCTCTTTCCATGGAAGTGGCAATATCTTTGCAATCTTCAAGGGCAACACATTGCAATAATGTGTCGACATGTTTTGTTTGACACAAAGTTGTTACCTGGTCAACTTGCATAAATTGAATGCCCACATAATGATGCATTTACCCCAAATCTAACATCTCAAAAGAGGCATGTAAATCAACTAAAAATCAGCAATATGATTCTCATTAGAAGTAGTGAGCAGCATGTCAACAACATATAAAACGATGATCAAAAGTACATCATTTGCACACGTAATAGATAAGGCGCTCTCAATTGGATTGTTCTCAAAACCATGTGCAATCAAGTAGGCATGCATCTTTTCATACTAGGCATGCGGTGTTGCTTTAAAGCATATAATGCCTTCTTCAACCTAGACACTTTGTTTTCATGCCATTTCTGCACAAAACGATGGGGCTGAAATGCATACACTTCTTCATGTAAGTCACCATTCAAAAATGCATTCTTTATCTTGAACTAATTTACATTCCAACAATGATGAGATACAAATGCAGATATGCTATGAACGATGGTCATTTGGCAAGTGGGTGCAAAGGTCTCATCAAAATCAATGCCTCTCTCTTGAGCATAACCTTTTGCAACAAGCCTCGCCTTATACCTTTCAAGTGTTCCATCCATCTTATGTTTCAACTTTTATGCCCATTTAGTGCCAATGGCCTTTTTGCTTGGAGGCAAATCACATAAAGACTAGGTACCATTCTTCATAATAGAATCATATTTTGATTTCATAGCAACCATCCAATTTCTTGAGTTTTATGTTTTATAAAAGGAAATAGGCTCATTCTCATCACCAATATTAGAGGCAACCATCACATAGTAATCTGATGCAAAGGAAGCACTTTGAGAGTCTTGATGATTATGATATGGTAGAGGTGCATCTAATTTTCTATCTCTCGAAGTCTGCACTAGCCATTTAGGCATAGTTTTTACCTCCTCTATATCAATCCTCTCATCAACAAGTGCATCATGTAAATTTGCACCAAAAATGGAATGATTTCATTACATGTGGAACCTATAAAGGCTGAGAAATTTCCTTGTTTGGACTAGCACATGACTCTCCACCTGTAAAAAGAGAAAGCAAATCATCATACACATCTTTGGATCTAATTGAAGTCTCCTTGGTACATGAAAGTAATGGCTGAATTGCATCTTCCACAAAAACAACATCATGGCTAACCAAAATGTATTTATTTTGTGGATGAAATAGATGATGGCCTTTGCTTTGAGAATACTAGCCAATAAAAATACATTTTTTTGCTTTATCATTCAATTTCTTGTGTTGTTGTTCACACACTAATGCATATGTTAGACAACCAAAGACACACAAATGAGAAATTGATGGCTTGGGACCATGCCAAGCCTCCTATGAAGTGACAGATTATAGTGCTTTGATGGGACACCTGTTAAGTACACTAGAAACATAATAGCCTCAAACCAATTGCTATGTGGTAAAGTGTGACTTTTGACCATACACCTTGCCATCTCCATGAGAGACCTACTTTTTCTTTCTATAAGTCTATTTTGTTAAGGTGTTGTTGGAACTCAAAGTCAAGCACAAGCATGGAAGCACATCAGAAAGGTGGACACACACAAGAAGAAGGAGCAAGTAGGGAGCTCCAAGAAGTGTATGTCAAATTTTTAGAAGAAATCCCTATAAATATAGTGATTTTCATCACTAAAAACCATTGTAAATACCATTTTCTATTTTTGTAACTCCATTTTGTTCAAGCCAAGGAGTCCTCGAGCTTGAGGAGTATTAGAAGTATCATCCTACCAATTTTCATAATTTTTAGACTCCGTTTGAGCCCTCAAATAAGCCCTGGAACCTAATTTTTAACTAGGACGGACACTAGGTCTGGACAGGGCCAAAACTAGTCAAAAAACTATAAAAAGAGCTAGAGAGCTCATTTCTGGGGTTAGCTTGTTAGAGAATAGAGCTTTTGTAAGAGATCTCTTTTGCAATCAAAGCTTTCCATTGTTCCTCTCTTTGATCTTACCTTGTGCGCGTGTGTGTGTATGTGTGTGCATGTTTGTGTGCTTTCACTCACGCACTTGTGCCTTCACTTGCTCGTGGTCTTCATACCGGTCCTCACGTCTCCGCAGATTGACAAGTAAAGGAGGTAGTGCTTATGCTTGAGCTACACCAATTTTTGGCGCCGTTGCCGGGGAGAGAGCTTCGAGGACGAGCGTTGTGATGGTAAGATCGTAGATTTGCGACGTTGGAAGATAAAAAAACTGTCATTTTTGTTCATTTTCTGATTTTTCCTCTTCATCTTCATCATCATGATCATCTCCACCTTCTTTCATCTTCTTCTTCATAGAAATTTCTTGTTTTTTAGTGCATTTTCACCATTTTCATTCCATTTTTCATGCATTATTGTGTGGGAAGGAGTTAGGTAGTGCAAGGGAGAGCAAGCACCTGTGTTTTTCATGATTTTCTGCTCATACGGAGCTCGCCATTGCTTAGCGCTCAAAAATCCGAAGTTCTCGCCAAAAAACGCGATTGTGTAATGAAATCACGATTCTGTGAAAATTCAATTTTTTTTTAAAAAATCATGATTTTCTGTTTCCCGCCTAAAAGCTTGTTGAAAGAATCACGATTCTGTGGTCATTCTCAGAATTGCGATTCTGTGGTGGTGCTCAAAATCACGATTCTCACAAATCACGATTTTCAGCCAAAAAAACATGATTCTGTGTTTGTGCTCAAAATCGCGATTCTCTAAATTTTGGAAACCACGATTCTCTGAGACAAAATTGCGATTCTCTAGAACACGATTCTCTAAAATACGATTCTGTGAAAAGAAGATTCTATGAAAACACGATTTTGTGGAAACATTATTCTGTGAACCACGATTTTCAAAAACACGATTCTCTGCTCAAAATCACGATTCTCAAAAACACGATTCTCTGCTCAAAATTGCGATTCTCAAAAATCACGATTTTCAGCCAAAAACACGATTCTGTGAACCACAATTCTGTGAACCACGATTTTGTGAACCACGATTCTATGAAAACACGATTCTCTACTCAAAATCGCGATTCTCATAAATCACGATTTTCAGCCAAAAACACGATTTTGTGAAATCACGATTCTCAAGGTACAAAATCGCGATTGTTTGGAGATTTATAGCATCGCGATTCTCTAAGTTCACAAAATCGCGATTCTCTTGAAGTTCACAAAATCGCGATTCTCTTGAAGTTCACAAAATCGCGATTCTCTGATTTCACAGCATCGCGATTCTCTTGAAGTTCACAAAATCGCGATTCTCTTGAAGTTCACAAAATCGCGATTCTCTGATTTCACAGCATCACGATTCTCTTGGTTTCACAAAATCGCAATTCTCTGATTTCACAGCATCGCGATTCTCTTGGTTTCACAAAATCGCGATTCTCTTGAAGTTCACAAAATCGCGATTTTTTCCAAAAGGTCCTGTTTGCCTGTTTTGACCCCCAGGAGCCTGATTTGACATAACTTTTTTATCCAAAGTCCATTTTTTTAGCTCTATAGCTCGTTGGTAGTTGCGAGGAGCCGTGTGTTCCATGCTCACACTAAGCACATTGCGGTGCATTATCATTATTTCAAGGAGAGGTTCTCTGCTAGAGAGATCAGCTTGGCATATGTGCCCACACAGTAGAACATTGCAGACCTTTTCATGAAGGCTCTGCCTAGGGAGAAGTTTGAAGCTTTTCGCAAAGCTTTGGGCTTACTTCCTTTTGTGGATTGATTCCACATAGCTTGGCACTTTCTTATACATGAGTGCCCGTTCCTTGTTCACCGCATCACTCACAAGGTGGAGTTGTTGATATATTTAGCTAGTGGTGTGTGAACACACTAGAACCACCAGGGCACTTTTTTCCCTCTTTAGGAGGTGTTTTTCCCCTGGCTTGTATATAAGCCTACAGCCCTAATGGGTTACTTATCTTTGTACATTCTAGTGGAAATACATTCAGTATTTTGTGTTGTGCTCCAGGCTTCTTCTTCTTCCTTGTGTTGTTCACGTGCTTTCGTAGACATTTAACTCCAACACTAGTCAAATGGTAGAAACATGGCTACAACTAAGATCTAATCATGCATGTTGGTTCATTGAGGATACAAAGTAAAGGAGGTTAATTCCTAGAGATTAAAAACAAGGTAGATTGTTTACATTGAAGGTAAGCTCCAATCATACAAACTATTTTTCTTATGGTATGCATATGATAGTAGAGAGTAATTTGTGGCATAAAAGAATTGGCCAGATGAATTTACATAGGTTAAAGAAGCTATCAAAGAAGAGGATTGTTGAAGGGTTACCTGATCTTACCAAGAAAAATATGGTGCATATTTGTTAAGCATGCCATATGGGTAAGCAAAGTAGACAACCTTTCAAGAATTAAAAGTATGTTAGTGATGGTTTGCTAAATTGTATACACATTAATGTGTGGAGACTTACTAAATAGTCATCTTTGGCTAGTGTTTGCAAACCATTCTCCATTTTTGAAAACTAGAGTTCAAGGAATGGGAGTTCTATTTTGATGTATAGAACATGAGTTTCTTTTCCCTAAGCAATAAATGAAAAACTAAAACACATGCTGATTTCTCTGCACAATATCAAAAAGCATCAAGCTCAATAGAAAAAGAGATCAAAATACAAGCATTGATGAGAGACTATATGGCATAAAAAAAACAATATTCTTCATTAATGAAAATGTATGTTACAACATGAATTTTCCCTAAAATCTTGGTTCTTTACGAATGTTGAATGCTCTAAGATCTCTTCTTTCTATCAGCATATCTATCAACTTCACGATATAGAAAAACCTAGTTTCACATGTAGATAATGAGAAGCTAGATAGTTCTTTTAGATATCTAAAGGTATATTTACATGAAAGCTTTACAACAGATTATGATAATTATAATCCAAAATAAATAGAAAATTGGTCTACTAATTGTAGCAACTTGAAACTAACACACACAATGGATAGAACACAATAAGTTCTTACATATCATCTTCCTTTGAAAGAGGGTGAATAATGTGGTCCCAATTGTAAATAAACTCATACAAAATAGCTTTGACGTGTTTGATTGTTGCTTCCATTGTAGCATGGAACTCATTCTCTAAACCACAGTTCTTTGGATGTCCCCAATGATCTTTCCATGTAGCTTTGATCACCTTGACCTCTGTATAATCTAACGACAAAACATCAATGAAGTGTTGATTGGCCCTAGAAACTTTGGTTAGCTACATATGGAACCTTTGGTTTCTCTCCTTTTTCTTCACCAACTCCAAATCTTTACATTTGATTAACTTTTGTAGCTTTGGAACTTTTCTAACCTCCAACATAATCTAGGCCTCTTGTTGCTCTAATATATGTGCTCTTTGTACCAAGTTCTTGGCATCCTTCACCTGTTGCTGCAATGCATCCTTCAACTGTTGCAACGAACGCGAGAATTCTTTCAATGAACTGAAGAAACGTTTGTGCACAACACCAATACTGACCAACCCTGATTGGAATAAACCATTCCATGTCCATGTGGATGCATCCAATCACGCCATAGGATGTGTGCTAGCACAACCCACAGGAGAAGGAAACTTAGATTTGCCCATAGCATATGCTAGTAGATAGCTCACCACAGCTGAACGAAACTATACCACACCTGAGCGAGAGGGCTTAGGCATGGTATATGCTGTAAAGAAGTTTAGACACTATTTATTGGCCAACAAGTTCAAGTTTTTCACTGATCATCAAGCTTTGTTATATTTGGTCAATAAACCTTGCAATACTGGACGCTTAGTAAGATGGTTCCTCTTACTAATGGAATATGACTTTGAAGTTGTTGTCAGGAAAGGTAGAACCCACCTTCGGGCATATCATCTTTCTCGCATCACTTTAGGAGAGTCACTGCAAGGAGTGTCCGATGAATTACCTGATGCTTATCTGTTCAATTTAGAAGTTGTTCCTAAATGGGCAAATAAGTTGGTACCAGTCCTCACCTTCGGACCCGCAAATAAGAATGTGAAAACATCACAAGAAGAAATTGTAAAATCACAAAAATATCACATATTGGCAGGAAGCATGTACAAACAAGATACTGAAGGTGTATTAGCTTCTTGTGTCGAGGATGATGAACATAGTAGCTGGTTGCAACAAGCCCATGAAGGATTGCTAGGAAATCACTATTCTAAACAACGAACATTGCAGAATCTAAAACGTTTAGGAGTGTATTGGCCTAGCATGGACAAAGAAATACATGAGTGGATTAAGAATTGTCCAATGTGCAGAGAGAGACCACCAATAGAGCATGCCACCCTTTATCAAGTGTCATTAATTCCTGATTGGAGTGCTCCATTGGTAGAGTTTATGAGATCGGGAAGATTACCCAAAGAGGCTAGTCTAGCAAGAAGACGAAGCATGGAGAAAGAGGCTCAAGGCTATGCCTTAGTAGGAGACAACCTATACCAAAGAGGCAAAGATGGTTATCTAAGGTTGTGCGTTCACGAATCAGACTATTTGAAAGTCTTAGAAACTGCACACAACGGTGTTGCAGGTGGACACTTCGGTCCTGATGGAGTAATCAAGACCATTCTATTCTTAGGACTTTGGTGGCCCACTCTTCATATGGATGCTCATACCTATGTGAAGAAATGTGACACATGCCAACGTGCACAATATCCAGTTAGAAAAGACGAGATGCCTTTGAGGCCAATGATGGGAGGGCGTGCATTTTCCAAGTGGGGCATAGACTTCATAGGTCCTATTAACCCCCCAGCTAGAAACTCCCATGCAGAGTATATTATTGTAGCCACAGATTACCTTACAAAGTGGGTAGAAGTGAAAGCCACAGCAAAGAATGATGCTCAGACTACGACTAAGTTCTTATTCGAGAATGTGTTCACGAGATATGGGCTACCAATAGAGTTAGTGAGCGATAGAGGCACACACTTCTTGAATGAGGTCATTGAAAATCTTCTCCAAGAATTCTTGGTAATACATAAGAAGTCTGCCCCTTATCACCCACAAGCTAACGGACAAGCCGAGAGCACCAATAAGATCCTCTGTAACGTATTGACAAAATTGGTAAATAATAAACGCTCTGATTGGGACAAACAACTTCATCATGTTGTTTGGGCTTATCGAGTTGCCTACAAAACGTTACTCAACGCCACCCCATTTTAGATGGTCTTCGCACAGAATGTTGTGCTACCATTAGATTTCTTAATCCCTGCCTTAAAAGTAGCACAAGAGTATGAGTGGAATGGGCATGAATTGTCCTCTAGGATCTTTGATCTCGAACGCTTAGGTGAGACGAGGCTATGAGCGGCAGCAGGCATCTACGCTGCAAAGAAGAGGCAAAAGGCATACTTTGATGCACACATCAAGGATAAGGGATTGAAAGAGGGAGATCTAGTGTTGGTTTATACACTAAAACAACATGCCCGTAAGTTGGAAAAAAGAGGATACGGACCCATGATCATTAATAGAATTTCCATTAGTGGTGCAATTCAGTTGGCCACTCTAGAAGGAGATATCTTGCCAAACTATATTAGTGGATGTAGAGTCAAGTTATACCAAGAACCTCTTACAGAGGATATGCTTACGAGACTCAACACTGCTAAGAAGCGAAAAGAAGAGGAGTTAAGGGTGAGGGAGAAGCACAGGCAGAGGCTAGAGAGCGTATTAGGCGAAATAAGTTAAGGCGACTAGGCCTAGATGTCAACTCAAAAGCCCCAAAATATCACATGGATATGTGCCAAAAATCGAGCATAACTACTTCTCAAGTCATTGACCGACGTCCCTTTGTGACCATAGAGATAGGACAAGGAAAGGGTGCAAGGACTGTGAAAGCATTGATTGACTCAGGTGCAGCAAGTAGTGCAATAAGACTATCCTACTGCCAAAACTTGCAGTTGAACATCAATCCCATAGAAGCTTATCTCATAGGATTGGGAGGTGTGCAAACCCCTTGTTTGGGCGAGGTGGAACTTCCCATCTACCTGCAAGATGTTCCAATGAAAGTCAAAGTGCTAGTGTGTCAAGATGAGAACCTTACAGAACCACTTGTCTTAGGACAAGATTGGATTTATGACAGTGCAGTCAACTTAAACCTAAGAAGTCAACTTCTTCAAGTTTGGGTCCAGGGACAATGCTTTACATTAGAACTAGAAAATGGCATACTCACAAATCCAGATGTCACATCTTGTAGTTCTTCTAAGACTAATCATATGGAAGAAGATGTTGTATGTGTCAAAAGCTCTATGATGCAGAAGGAGTCAATCGTGGAAGACCAAGTTCGAAGGCGGGTGGATCTTTCTTCTTCTCCAAAGAATCAAGTAGCCACAGTAGTGAGTCCACCACACAAGCAAACACAACCGTTCACGACAACTGCTACATCAAATAGAAAGACACCATTCGATAAGAAAGCAGTTCCGAGCATGAAGCAGATCTGGGTACGCAAAGGAGAGCAACCACCAGCCTTGCCCCCACAAATCCCATCCAGGCAAGCCAACCAGGCCAGAAGATGAAGGAAGAAGCTCCGACAAGCTCAATCACAAGATATCCAACAAGTTTGGGTGCCTAAGAAATTAGCTGTAGCTCAACAAGGGCGATTACAGATGTGGGTACCTAAGAAGCTCTTACATCCACAACAACCTATGTTCTCCCACATGCAAAAGGTCTCAACAAAGAAGCAAAAAAGAGAAAAGGATATGGGTTTGGAAGCCAAAAGTACAAGTAGCCTCCACCGAACCAAAGCGCCAACCACACTGGATACCACAGTTCAAAAAGCATCCAAAGAGGAAGATGCCTGAAGTGACCTCTACAGTGCCAAATGATGTTCTAAAATGGACTCCAATAAGGAGGATTACATCAGTTCGAGACTCAATGGATACCTCCACCAAGGTCGGATCAACCTCCGCAAATAACATCGAAAGCCTCGACGAGCGACAACCATGTGCTCCTTGCATAACCCTGCCTTTTGCACCATTCAGGTCATGTATTTCCAAAGTATGCATTAATATAGGGCCACATTACACGGCCGTGCATAGACACACTTGAGAATCCCAAGCACAAGAGCATAGTGACATATGTCAAATATTTCTATTGATACTAACTTTTGTGTTCTTGTTTTGTGATATTTTTTCCAAAAAAAAAAAATGGAAGAAGAGAGAGAGGAAGCACTTGTTCCCAGGTTTGGCTCATGAAACATGAATGAGTCATGCTTAGTTGAAGGTGGAACTGTTGATTACTGAGCATTTATCAGTTTGGATAGAAGTGGGTCTCGGCTAGCAGATGATATAGTTGCTGCCTTATCTGGTAGATGTCAAGAACTTGGCATAAACATGGCATCCACAACTATGGTTTCCTCTTACTATGGTAGGAGTGAAGAGCTTGAAGGTCCGCAACTTGAGTGATGCTTAACTACTGCATGTACGAGAGCATCCAGGGAGATATCTACAAGGGGTAGTTCTGGTACCCTGCAAATCTTTGTATGTATACTGGATGAGAAGACTCCTGCTTATGGTGAACTAAAGAGAATATGTGAAACTAAGCTTGGTGTAGTTCTCGAATGTTTTTTGTCAAGGAATATAAAGAAATTCAATTCTCTGTATTTGACAAATGATGCTTTGAAAAGAGGAGACAGGATCAGCCACTCAAAAGATCTCATAAGTGGACCATCAACATGGACATTCATCAACAATGTTCCATCCCAAAGGCCGAGTGTACAACACAAAGAGATGAACATCGATCGCCCTTCTCCATGGTAAGTATCTTTACTTTGGAAACTTCATAACCATGATAGCTTAGGAAACCTCTTCGTTGGCATACCCTTGAGCACTTCGCTCAAGAACCCCAATTTTTGCACCATACTTCTTCCGATGCATTTTCCAAGTAAGCATGCATAGGGCTACATTACCAGGCCATGCACAAGCCACATATTTTCCTCAACCCCTGCATGAACACACTTACCCATCATCCAGTAGGGGCTACTATGAACATCAGCTTTGGAAGATCTAGAGGACATCAACGGAGAATCACAATGACACAGTCATGCTGGAATCCAACAAAGAAGTACATACCAAGGCACTACAACTTGCAAAGGCTCGCAGTGACAGATGAAGAACCAGACAACCAACCCTGCCACATCTGGAAGGTAGATGGCTCTTGTTCCTACTGAACAGACACTACCTCTCAAAGCACTACTTGGAACAACCACTACAACAACGGTCTGGCAGGGACGACAAACTCGAGAGGGGGGGGAGTGTTGGAACTCAAAGTCAAGCACAAGCATGGAAGCACATCAGAAAGGTGGACACACACAAGAAGAAGGAGCAAGTAGGGAGCTCCAAGAAGTGTATGTCAAATTTTCAAAAGAAATCCCTATAAAAATAGTGATTTTCATCACTAAAAACCATTGTAAATACCATTTTCTATTTTTGTAACTCCATTTTGTTCAAGCCAAGGAGTCCTCGAGCTTGAGGATATTAGAAGTATCATCCTACCAATTTTCATAATTTTTAGACTCCATTTGAGTCCTCAAATAAGCCCTGGAACCTAATTTTTAACTAGGCCAGACACTAGGTCTGGACAGGGCCAAAACTAGTCAAAAAACTATAAAAAGAGCTAGAGAGCTCATTTTTGGGGTTAGCTTGTTAGAGAATAGAGCTTTTGTAAGAGAACTCTTTTGCAATCAAAGATTTCCATTGTTCCTCTCTTTGATCTTACCTTGTGCGCATGTGTGTGTATGTGTGTGCATGTTTGTGTGCTTTCACTCACGCACTTGTGCCTTCAGTTTCTCGTGGTCTTCATACCGGTCCTCACGTCTCCGCGGATTGACAAGTAAAGGAGGTGGTGCTTACGCTTGAGCTACAGGTGTAGATGGCACTATACATTGATGTTTTATCCATAGATCAGTTAGAAGTGCATTAAAATCAGAAGACACGTGTTCTCCCCTGTTGTAGAGAAAAGTGGCACAAAAGACGAGCCCCAACATTTTCAAATTGATGGGCATATTTTTCTTCTTCAAAGTCTTAGGAAATTCCCTCAACGCTATGTAAATGCACTAGAGGAGTCCTCTAGATGCATAAGCCCAAACCATTGTAACATATTTCTTGTAAAATGGTAGGAAATTAGAGATTAGCCAATAAAGTGCTGGTCACTTGTGTGAAAGGACCCTTTTTAGGACACATGTATATAAGTCACTTGGTGACTCTTTGTAAACACTTTTTGCCATTGTGAAGAAGGAGAGCTTCTGAATTTCGAATTTGCTTCTTTCCCATAGATTTTCATCTTCTATATGATCTTTTGTGTGTGTGTGTGAAGCTTGGAATGTGTGTGTAGGACTATTGTCTACCCCTTCCCATCACTTTTGAGCTACTATTGTGTGTGTGTGAGCAAATACGAGTTGTGGAGTGAGTGTGTGTGTTTCCCGCCATTCAATGTTTTGGTCAGATTCGAGTGAAAATACCACCAAAAGATGCGTCTCATCGAGAGCTTTGAAACGAACCTCCTATTGGCCATATTTGAAGTTTGAAGCTGGGAGATACATTCGAATTTGTAATTACTGCTGTAAGTGGTATCGCTGTTAAGTGAGTTGGAATATGTAGTTGTTAAGTGAGTTGGAATTGGTCTTTTCTCATGCATATTGGCTGAACCACTTCGATTTCCATCATATGCGCACAAGTCCTGATACACTTGGTCAGGTCGGTTCATCGGATTGATAATTAAGTGTGTGTCAATGCACCACTATACGCACTTGTGTCGCAAACAAGATTTAGTCTCTTTGACACAAGTCCCTAAGACTTCGTGAGTTAGGTACACATGTTTTTGGCGCCCTTGCCGGGGAACACACCCAACCAAGGTGCCTTCATGATGGTTATAGCTCTGGAGTGAGGAAAGCGTACTTGTAGAAGTGAATTTGTTCAATGGCAAGTAGTCAGACACTTCAACACTTGTTACTTCACATCTCGGAGGTGTGTGTAATGAGTTTTTAGGTTTAGGGTTAGGAGAGAGGGAGAGAAGAAAGAGTTAGGGTTAGGTCAAGAAAAGAATTGGAGTAGAAGTAAGTGGAAAGGTACCAAGAAAATACCAAAAAATTGCCAAGCTAGTGTAGGATAGGCCTCAGTCCTCAGAAACTATAAAAACCAAAAAAAGTAGTTCATTTGATACTTGCTCAGAGAGTGGTATCATCTGCAGACAGCGACCAATATCGCCAATGTGGTATCGTGAAAACCAAGCCTCTAAAGCTACCTAGTGCACTCAAGGCTCAAGTAGGGTATCACAAAGGTAAGCTACATCAAGATTTCAATATAAAAAACACTATAGAAGTGCATTAACACGCGATTAAAGGCGCATCCGGTATCGCGGGCTAGGATAGAGAGTTTTTAGAGTTTTCTTGTGTAAGACAGAGGGTGAGGAGTGAAGAGGAGTGATAAAGAAACCAGGGGGTGAAAAAATTTTTACATTTGGAGTTATTTTGGCTGTAGTATCGTGATCGGTTGAGTTTTGGTATCGCAATACCAAAATTCCCTTGTATCGCGATACTCGTCGAAGTATCGTATCGTCACATACAACTTGAGGTATTGTGATACCATTTTTGGTATCATATCGTCAAGTTGGTATCGCAATCGCGATCTGCCAGTGGTATTGTATCGCGGTCCACTTGGTATCGTATTGCCCTGGTCACGGTATCGTATCGTCGACCAAGCGATATCGTATCGCATACAAATCGAGTATCATATCGTGGACCCTCTTGGTATTGTATCGTGTAGAACAGAAGTATCGTATCGTGCAAGAATCAAGTATCGTATCGCGACCATGCACAGGTATCGTATCATGAGTGTTTTTGGTATCGTATCGTGCGGGTATGTGGTATCGTATCGCTAACTTCACTGGTATCATATCGTTAGGATTTCCAGTATCGTATCGTGTCTTCGGGTGGTATCGTATCGCCTGAAGCACATAGTATCGTATGTCCTAGAAAAGTGGTATCGTATCGTGTGAGAAGCAGTATCGTATCATATTGTTCCCTGGTATCGTATCGTCGACTACCCAAGTATCGTATCGCGACTGGTAATGGTATCGTATCATCGACAAACTTGTATTGCCTAGGGCAATATCGCCAAGGTGGTATCATCCAGAACACTTTGAGCATTTTCAAGGGTAAAATTGAGGCAATTGAGGAGCCAATTAGGGGAAGAACTACTTCGTGTTAAACCACAATTATGGAAACAATTAGAAGGACAACTAGAGTTAGAGCAGGAGAAGAACGAAAAGGAATGCAGGGGAAATGAAAACCCATCTAATGTACAAATCCTTGTGGACAAGGTTGGAGAATTCAGCGAAGGAGATGAGGGGAACACGTCTACCTGTCACTTACAATGGCTATATGACCAAAGCCATATTAGATACAAGAGCGGGAGTAGGTATTGCTACCAAAGAGATTTGGGAGACATGGGGAAAGTCTGCCTTACGATCCACTCGTATGAAGCTTCAGTTAGAAGATGGTCATGTGGAGAAACCATTGGGAATATTAGAAAAGATCAAATTAACCACTTGTGGAGTTGAATTTGAGCATACTTTAACCATCTGTCAATTTGGAAAAGCAAATACCTATGAGATGATCTTAGGACGACCCTTCATGAGACAGCTTAGGGTAGTACAAGATTGGGGACGAGACTCTTTATACCTCCAACATCAAGGAAACACTACCAAGATAAACTTGCATACCTTTGCGTACAGAGATGTACCACCACTACAATGGAACCCCATACATAAGGAGGAGGACGACTTGTCTATCCATAGTGTTAGATCAAGCAATCAATCATGGATGCATGAGGATGCCCAATTATGGATGTGTAAAGAAGCCAAGAAAGAGGATAACAAGATGCAGTTATGGCCAGTAGGACATCCAAGTTATCGACCCATAAAGGACCCAATGTACATGCGTCAAATCTTCCCTGACGAGGCATTTGAACCACACAGTTGGATGGAAATCCTAGCAACCCTGGATGTATGTGTGAATGAAGAAGTTCTGACGATGAATGAATGTGTGGACGAAGAAGGCTACGATGTAAATTTGTACATGGTTTTCCTTCAAAAAGTAGAAGCAGGAGAAATATTGGAAAAGGAATGGAAAGAAGAATACGAGAGCATATAAATGGAACCAGAATTTGATTCAGAGGAACATTACCTAGAAGCCATTGGAACCGAAGACAAGTATGGAATGACCAAAGTATTAGCAATAGAAGTAGCCCCTATAGTGTTGGAGCAAGTCTATGACAAGCCTAAGTATTGGCTTGAGTCTCACAAAGTCTTAGAAAAAGCCTTAAAATGAAGACTATGTAAAGTTCACTTGTGAACTACCTCTTGTAACTTTTGAAGAGTTTACTTAATGTAAAAGTAAGAGAATCTTAAGTGGTTGAGCCCACATGATCAAGAATGGAAAGAGGAGCCACGAATTTGTGATTTGTGGTAGGTAGAGAATCAAATCAATCATTGATTGATTGGAGAGTGATTGAGGGAAGTTAGCCTCCCAAACTCAACTATAAATAGATGGCAGTTTTAGTCGTGGTTAGAGAGACCTATGTGAAGACCTCCAAGAGCTGAGCTTTATGCCATATCAAGGTGTGATTACAAGTCACACATATGTATCAGTAAGTCATTGTATTGTACAAGCAATATACTTTCATTTTCATGATTATTTGAGTTCATCTTTCCATGTTCTTGTGATGTGTACTACTCACTGCCATTACTTCAGTTTTTCTCAGTCAGCTTGCAGAGATTGTTTCTCTGCACTTGGTTCATCATTTTCAGTGATTTAAGTTGGTAAAGTTAGCTCTATAAGTCTACTATATGCTCAAAAATTTTCATGTCATTTGGATGTTGGAATCTTCAGTTATGTTCATTTGAAGTCAACAGGGTATGTTCATCTTCACTTCTCTGTCAGGTACCCGACTTTTTCAGTCATCTTGTCAGAGTCATTTCTCAGTGTTTACTCATCCAAATTCAGTGATTTTAAGCTTGTTGGATTCAGCGTACTGTCGAGTATAAGCATACAAATTTTCATGATCATTGGATTTTTAAATCTTGAGTTATGTTAATTTTTCTACTCACTGGTCTATTTCTGTAGCAGCCCGTGAAAATCGGGATGATGTCATCACTTGTTAAAAGTCATTCTCAGTGTGTGGTTTGTTATTTTTGATGAGATTACTCTCTAAAGTTAGCTCTTTAAGCTACCTAGCCTTCCCCAAGAGGAATTAATCTAATTGCTGCTGTGCTCAGAGAATTATGTAAAACACTGGACAGGTGTATCAACCAAGAATAGCAAGTTTTCACCTCTGAGCTAACTCCAACTTATCTGTTTTGATCTATCTTTTTGAGAGTGATCTTCCAAGGTACATAGGGTGTCTAATACATCCATTGGCAAGCTAAAAGGGCCCACCATCTACTCCTGGAGTTCATTTGGCTGGTGTAGAGCAAAGATTTTGCAACACCTCTTCATCTTCAACACATACCTATCCATCTCTTCACAGTGGTATCAGAGCAAGGTTGGACAACATGGCAGATGGATTTCCTTCATCAATTGACAAATTGGACAGAGGTAACTACTCAGCTTGGTCATTAAGGATGGAAGCTTATCTCCAAGGTAGAAGTTTATATGGTTATGTGGCTGGAGATGAAGTTATGCCAAGTTTCAGGAACAAAAGTCAACCAACACAAGAAGAGCAAGAAAGATTGAGCACATGGTGCTCCAAGGATGCACTTGCAAGGTCTTATCTCCTCAACTCTATCTCAGATTTTTTGTTGCCTCATATTAGAAGTTGTAAGACATCTCAGGAAGTGTGGGATGCACTTGAAGCTTTCTTTGCTTCAAGTACTAAAGCTAGGAAGCATCAACTATGGCTGGATTTCACAACTCTCAAGAAGGCTCCCAAACAAAATGTGACTGATTTTGTCACAAAGCTCAAGGACATAGCAGATCAGTTGGGAAGCATTGGAGAGGTAATAGATGAAGAGCAAATTGTAAGGCAGGTCATCAATGGCTTGAAGGCAGATGACAAGTGGGAAGCATTCACCACAGCTATGGATTTGTACATGGACATGCATGTACCTGATTTCAACACACTCATTGGACAATTACTTACTCAAGAGGCAAAGCTTATCAAAAATGGAGAAAGCTCTAAAGGTAATCAATCTTCAGCTTTATACACGGATAAAAGCAAGTCTAAAGATAACAAAGGAAAGGCAAAGAAAGTGGATGATGAAGCAGGTACATATCAAGCTAACTATGCAGGTAGAGGAAGACATGGCAGAGGTAGAGGAAGAGGAGGTAGACAAGGCAGGGGGAGATCCCAAGACTCCAACTCATGTTCTATTTGTGGATTAACTAATCATACAACTGAAAATTGCTTTAGGAATTCCAGGAATCAAAGAGGCAGAGGATACAATAGAGGAAGTTATGGCTACTCAAGAGGAAGGTTCAACAACTACCATGGCAACTACAACAACTACAATCATTCAAACTATCAAGGAGGCTACAAAGGAAGGAGAGACTATAATAACTACACAGAAGACTCAAACAAAGAGGATTCATTATTGATCATGAACATGGCTATGCCACAAGGTAAATCTGATGAGCATATTTTCTACATAGATTCAGGTTGTTCAAATCATGTGGCAGGAAATGTGGCACTCCTATCAGATTTAGAAGATCCAAGGAATAAGCATGAGGTACAAACAAGAGATGATACAAAACATCCTGTGGAGAAAATAGGCAATGTCAAAGCACCTGATGGAAACATCAACCTACTCAGTAAGGTACTCTATGTCCCTACCATTACAAAGAATTTGATAAGTGTTGGGCAGATAGTAGAGAAAGGGTTGCAAGTCAGGTTCACAAAAGCAGGAGCATTTGTTGAAGATCCAAGTCAAGGATTCAGAAGAATTGCAAAAGGTGAAAAGACAGGTAGATTGTTCACATTTGAATTACAAGACACTAGAAACATTGCTCTCTTTAATTATGGTAGTCAGACACTCACAGAATTGGAAGTATGGCACAAAAGGTTAGCACATATTGGTGAAAGGTCATTAAAGCAAATTTGCAGGGACCAAAGTGTACTTGGACTCCCTAACTTGTCAAAACAACATATGATTTGTAAGTGTAGTGCATGTCAGTTTGGAAAGTCTCACAGGTTACCATTCATGAAGAAAGGTTATATGCATGGAGATCTCTTGGAGTTGGTTCATACAGATGTATGGGGACCAAGCAAGGAAGCTTCAATATCAGGATCAAGGTATTATGTTTCCTTTATTGATGATTGCAGCAGATGGACTATCCTATTCTTTATGAAACACAAAGATGAAGTTTTTTCATGTTTCAAAAGATATTTGGCTCTTGTGGAGAATCAAACAGGTAAATCACTAAAAAGGCTAAGGTCAGATGGAGGGGGAGAATACTTCTCCCATGATTTTGATTCTTTTCTTCAAGAAAGAGGAATCAAAAGAGAGGTAACTACAAGGTACACTCCTGAGCAAAATGGAGTGGCAGAAAGGAGGAATAGGACAATTGTTGAAGCTGCAAGGTCTATGTTAAATGAAAAGCATTTACCTAATTACTTATGGGCTGAGGCTGTATCTACAGCCACTTACTTGATTAACAGGTTGCCTTCAAAATCCCTTGATGGGATGACTCCATATGAGGCTTGGAATGGAAGAAGGCCAAGCTTAGATCATTGTAAAATTTTTGGATGTATTGCTTTTGCTCATGTTCCTTCACAGGTTAGAGGCAAGATGGATCCAAAAGCAGAAAGGTGTGTATTTATTGGATATGACAACAATCAAAAGGGCTACAGGTTATACAACCCTACCAACAAAGGATTCTTGGTAAGCAGAGATGTAGTTTTTGATGAGAACAATTCATGGTATGAAGATTCATGCAGGAAGGTCAATTTACCATATGATCTTGAAGAAGATTTTCCAAAGCTTGGTAGAGAACAATCAAAGATTGAAGAACAAGACACCTCAGAGGATGATGAAGAATGTCAGATGGAAAAGATCAAAGCATGGAAGTCTAAAGGTAAAGCAAAATTGCAGGAACTTGGACATGAGGCAGAATCATCACATCATGGCCTAAGAAGATCTATGAGGGAAAAGAAAAAACCAGAAAGGTATGGGTTTGACACCTCATTAGTAACTAAACATTCTATCTACATAGCACAGGACATAAACCAAGAGGAGCCATCATCATTTGAAGAGGCCAAAGCAAAAACAGAATGGAAGCATGCAATGAAGGAAGAGATTGAAGCACTCGAGGAAAACAACACTTGGGATTTGGTGCCCAAGACTTCATCCATGAAGGTAATAGGCTCAAGATGGGTCTATAAACTCAAGAAGAATTCTGATGGTTCCATTAACAGGTATAAGGCAAGGCTTGTAGCAAAAGGCTTTGCACAAACTCAGGGAATTGATTATGAGGAGACTTTCTCTCCTGTGGCAAAGATACCTACTATTAGGGTTTTGCTTAGTATTGCCTCTTCCAAGAATTGGAAGATACTTCAACTAGATGTAAAGAATGCATTCTTGAATGGTTGGATAACAGAAGAGGTATATATGGCACAACCACCTGGTTTTGAGAGTCAAGTTTATCCTGATTATGTGTGTAAACTTAACAAAGCATTGTATGGTCTCAAGCAAGCTCCAAGAGCTTGGAATTTCAGGCTTGTTTCATTCTTGCAGGACAAAGGCTTTCAACCAAGCAAAGCAGATCCTTCACTCTTTATCAAAAAGAGTAATTCCGAGGTCATCTACCTATGTGTATATGTAGATGATATTATATTGACAGGAAATGATGCAGATGGTATGAAGAAGATCAAAGATCAGATGAGAGAAGAGTTCAAGATAAGTGATTTGGGTTCACTTACCTACTTCCTAGGTTTGGAAGTTGTCTACAAAGATCATGGTTTGTTTCTCACTCAAAGAAAGTACATTAAGGACATGTTGGCAAAATTCAAGATGCAAGATTGTAAGATTGCAGGTACTCCAATGGAGGTTAATCACAAATTGAGCTCACATGAAGGTGAACTCATAGAGGACATCACATCATATCAAAGTCTAGTGGGTAGTCTCAACTATGCCACATTGACAAGAGTAGATATATGTTACAGTGTGAGTGTGCTAAGCCAATTTATGCACACACCAAGGAAACCACATATGGATGCTGCCAAAAGGATACTCAAATATCTCAAAGGAACCATAAATGAAGGACTTTATTATCCTTATGTATCTGATTTAGGTTTGAAGCTATTTTCTGATGCAGATTGGGCTGGCTCCAAGGAAGATAGAAGGAGCACTTCAGGTTATCTTACCTTTGCAGGTTCAAAGTTTATTTCATGGTCATCCAAGAAGCAACCCACAGTTGCTCTCTCTTCTACTGAAGCTGAATACAGAGGTCTTGCCATAGCTACTCAGGAAGCTATGTGGATGAAGACATTATTCAAAGATCTTGGATTGGAGTTTGGAACTCCAACTATTTTTGGTGATAATATGAGTTCTATTCACTTGGCTGCTAATCCTATTTTTCATGCAAGGACTAAACATATTGAAGTTCATTATCATTATGTACGAGAGAAGATCCTAAGCAAGGAGATTCAAATATCATATGTGTCCACTCATCAACAATGTGCAGATATTCTAACTAAAGCATTGGATGGTACAAAGCTTTCAAATTCAAGGCTATGATTGGTTTGCAGGTAATCTTGGAAGATTGAAGACCTCAAGCATACTTGGCTTGAGGGGGAGCTGTTGGAGCAAGTCTATGACAAGCCTAAGTATTGGCTTGAGTCTCACAAAGTCTTAGAAAAAGCCTTAAAATGAAGACTATGTAAAGTTCACTTGTGAACTACCTCTTGTAACTTTTGAAGAGTTTACTTAATGTAAAAGTAAGAGAATCTTAAGTGGTTGAGCCCACATGATCAAGAATGGAAAGAGGAGCCACGAATTCGTGATTTGTGGTAGGTAGAGAATCAAATCAATCATTGATTGATTGGAGAGTGATTGAGGGAAGTTAGCCTCCCAAACTCAACTATAAATAGATGGCAGTTTTAGTCGTGGTTAGAGAGACCTATGTGAAGACCTCCAAGAGCTGAGCTTTATGCCATATCAAGGTGTGATTACAAGTCACACATATGTATCAGTAAGTCATTGTATTGTACAAGCAATATACTTTCATTTTCATGATTATTTGAGTTCATCTTTCCATGTTCTTGTGATGTGTACTACTCACTGCCATTACTTCAGTTTTTCTCAGTCAGCTTGCAGAGATTGTTTCTCTGCACTTGGTTCATAATTTTCAGTGATTTAACTTCGTAAAGTTAGCTCTATAAGTCTACTATATGCTCAGAAATTTTCATGTCATTTGGATGTTGGAATCTTCAGTTATGTTCATTTGAAGTCAACAGGGTATGTTCATCTTCACTTCTCTGTCAGGTACCCGACTTTTTCAGTCATCTTGTCAGAGTCATTTCTCAGTGTTTACGCATCCAAATTCAGTGATTTTAAGCTTGTTGGATTTAGCTTACTGTCGAGTATAAGCATACAAATTTTCATGATCATTGGATTCTTAAATCTTGAGTTATGTTAATTTTTCTACTCACTGGTCTATTTCTGTAGCAGCCCGTGAAAATCGGGATGATGTCATCACTTGTTAAAAGTCATTCTCAGTGTGTGGTTTGTTATTTTTGATGAGATTACTCTCTAAAGTTAGCTCTTTAAGCTACCTAGCCTTCTCCAAGAGGAATTAATCTAATTGCTGCTGTGCTCAGAGAATTATGTAAAACACTGTACAGGTGTATCAACCAAGAATAGCAAGTTTTCACCTCTGAGCTAACTCCAACTTATCTGTTTTGATCTATCTTTTTGAGAGTGATCTTCCAAGGTACATAGGGTGTCTAATACATCCATTGGCAAGCTAAAAGGGCCCACCATCTACTCCTGGAGTTCATTTGGCTGGTGTAGAGCAAAGATTTTGCAACACCTCTTCATCTTCAACACATACCTATCCATCTCTTCACATATAGTACCAAAACAGGAGGAAAGTGTGAGTAAGATCGAACCAAACCCTGATCTTTTTCAGGTGCTAGATCATTTCAAAAGGTATGAAGTAGAAGAGAGAAGAATAGCTATCCAAATGCCTAGAAGGGAGGCAAGAGAAGGAGGAGCATACGACAACAAGGAACAAACCAAGAAAATCATGGTAAGTGTAGAAGAGGGAGAAGAAAGATGTACATACATAGGAAAAGACGTGTCAACAAACGAGGAAGAAGAATTGATACAGTTTATCCGGGAATATCTGGATGTATTTTCTTGGAACTATAAGGATATCAAGGGTGTGGAACCCTCCATTTGTTCTCATAGAATACCAATGACATCGGAGGCAAAACCATCAAAACAACACCCTTACACATATAACAAGGTCTATGCTGCTAAAATAGAAGAAGAAATAGACAAGATATTAGCGGCTGGATTCATTTATGAGATAGAACATACCGAATGGGTGTCGCCACTAGTGGTTGTGCCTAAAAAGAACGAAAAACTCAGAGTATGCATTAACCTGAAAAAAGTCAATGCAGCCACGATCCCCGATAGCTATCCATTACCTATCACGACCACCTATTGGAAAGAGCTGTAGGAAAAGAAGTCTATAGTTTCTTGGATGGATTCTCTGGATACAACCAAGTAGCTATTGCTATGGAAGATCAACATAAGAATGCATTCGCGCTGAATGGGGAGTCTATGCTTTCAGAGTGATGCCCTTTGGACTCACTAACGCACCGGCTACTTTCCAAAGGTTGATTTGTCATGTTTTCAAAGAATTCCTAAAGAAAAGTATGGAAGTGGATGTAGATGACCTATGTACATATTCAAATCAAAGGCAAGACCACATTCCAAAATTGCAGAAAATATTTGATAAATGCCAACAATATAGAGTCTGCTTGAATCCTGAGAAGTGTGTCTTCATGGTAAGACAAGGGAAGATTTTGGGACACATAGTGTCCAGGAAAGGAATATCTACAGATGAAGACAAGATCAAGGTCATTTTAGAACTTCCTAGACCAAAGAATGCAACAGAAGTGCAAGCATTTATGGGACATTGTGGACACTATCATCGATTTATCCACATGTACGCCATTATTGCAAAACCCTTGTATGGATTGTTGACTCAATTCACTTTGAAGAAGGAATGCGAAAAGGCATTTAATGAGTTAAAAAGGGGACTAAGCACGGCCCCAATTCTGAAAACACCGAATTGAAACAAGTCTTTCCATATTCATGTGGACGCTTCAAATTACGCAATAGGGTGCATCTTAGCTCAGCTAGCAGATGAAGGAGAATTGGAGCACCCAATTGCTTATGCGAGTAGACAACTGAATCAAGCCGACAGAAACTATACAACTACAGAGTGAGAGGGATTAGGAATGGTTTACGCTGTAAAGAAATTCAGACACTATCTCTTAGCTGTAGGTATATGGAATACCGAAGCACATGCGAAAGGTGATGGGCCGATAATCCAATATGATCGAAGTGAGAACTTTAATCACTTTTTCAATCCTCTATAGACCCCTTTGGCTTCTTTGTACTAAACCACAACTTCAATACATCACTTAAGCATATTATAGCTTCAAACTAATTCCACAAGTTTCATACATAAAGAAGCTCAACAGTCCTTCAAAAGAAACATTATGCATATAAACAGTTAACCACTGATCAATCATATAAGACTTCTTCTTAAATTTTATTTGTACAATTGCGTATATTCAAGATGTATCCAATATTCCTTACAACTCATTCCACAATGTGTTGACCTAAGTATCAACTTAGGGACTTGCGGAGAAAGAGACTATTCCTCAATCCCCTCACAAGTGCATATAGTGGGGATACACGCTTTTAATTATCAATCCAAAGAGTATACAAACCTAGCCGAGTGTATGAAGACATGCAATCATGTAATGGTCAATGCAAATGAACTACTCAAAGAATGTAAATGAGACAAAGACTTATCCAAACAAGCTCCAACTGTTGGTCAAGGCGAAACGATACTTGGTGCAGCAGCCGTCAGTATTTTGGACTTTTCTCCCAGCTCCGAACTCCAAATATAACAAATAGCATATGCGTTTTGAAGCTCTCGAGAAGACGCATCCAATGGCAGTAGTTTCACTCAATTTCGACGCTCCTACTTCAAATTATGAGCGAAATACTGAGTCGCGGGAACACTTTCCTACACTTCAGCACTTCCTACACTTCGCACACACCTTTCCTACAGCAAAGAAACACTTTCATGGATAGACAACACTCACAAGCACTCTTTCCAAGCAATACACATGCATACAAGCTCACGAAGAAGAAGGTAAGGAGGGAAGAAGACACTAATTTGAATTTCTATGCTCTCTATTCTCACAATGGCAAAAAGTTCTTTACAAAGAGTCACATTTGACTTATATACTAGTGCCCTAAAAAATGGTCCTTTCACACAAGAGACCGGCACTTTATTCACTAAAAGACTAAATTTCTACTATTTTACATGGGTAAGCTTCTAATCTTCTGTGGGGATGCATCTAGAGGACTCCTCTAGTGCCTTTACAACGGAAAATATATTACAAAAATGATTATGGTACAAAAATATGAAGTCCAAATCGGAAAAATTTTGGGGCCCGTCTTTTTCTCTGCTTTGTGCGCTCTTTAGCTCTGCAACACTCTCCCCCTCTTCGTCTCTGTCGTCCCTTGACAGGCTTTGCTTCTTGTCATCAGTTTGTTGTCCGCACGCACCCAGTGGTCAGTATTGTCTGATTCTTGATCTTGCATTACGTTTTAGAGGCGCTCTGATTTGTCCTGGTTGCACACATCGGACCTTGCTGTGTTATTCACTTCTTTTCACTGCACGCAACCTTTGCTCATTGTTACCTGTTTATAAAACAGGTGTTCAGTTTTGACGGCCTCTTCTTAATTCTTGTTTTACATTCTCTGGCCTGATGTATTCGCCTTGATCGCCCGCAACCCTTGGAGTTAGACTGACTACCTGATATTCTGCAGTCTAATTCACCTATAGGTTCCTTAATTCTGGGTTGCCGCACACGCCACCAGTGGAAGGTCTGAAGATGTGGTGCTTCAGTCTTCGATCTGGACCTTCCAGAGATCAAGAGGTTGAAGCACCCATGTGGGTTACGTCCTTTCCTTGGTGTGTGTGATTCGGTTTGCCACGCACGCCATTAGTGCACATATGCGGATGTAGCTCGTAAGCCTTGATCTGAATCCTCTGTAACTCAAGAGGTTGAAGCACCCACATATGTGATACTTGTTGGCCCTGATTCCTCCTTCCAGCTGCGTGCTTTTCCTTGGTGTGTGCGCCCCTGCGGGGCTCTGTGCAGAGATGGGTAATGTGCCCCTGCGGGGCTTCCTGCATAGATGTATCTTCAAATCTTGCTTTTTAGTGAAGCTGCTTCTTTCGTTGTCTTCTTCTTTTCTTCTTTTTACTCGTCTCTCCCTCAACATTGCCCCCCTCCTGGACTCTGTCGTCCCCGACAGGCTTTGATAAGCGACGGGCATATGTTTGATAAACTCTTTGCTCTGTCTCATTCAGCTGATTGGCTTCACGTATCATGAGTTGTTTCCATTGTTTTGCCTTCACACCGTCATGGGGTGGCTGTCTATGATCTGCGAAGAAGCTTAATTCATATGCTACGAGTCTGGCATTCAGGTTGGATGACATCTTCAAAAAGATCTCTGAATCTATTTCAAAGAATCCTGTAAAAAACGCTTCTTCGAATGTCTGCATATATGGACTTGGCAAGAACATAAGCCTGGAGTAATAAGCCATTATAGTAGGTCTGCTTGGCATTACTGATAGATAAAAAATAAGTATGTCTGTGCCCTGATTAATTCCAATAAAATTCAAAAAGGTGTATGCCGCGTGTTTGAAAACTTTCAGCATAGTGAGTAGCATACTAAGTATTTTATTTGTCATTTTGACAGCTAAATCTGGTACTGTCGCATAATTTTGTAGCCAAAATTCTATGGTCTTGACCATGTAATCCTCCGTTGGCAAATAGTTATGTGGAGGGCTTGGAAGTAGCGGATAATTCAGCCACTGATTATTTAGTGTACCGTTCCTTTGCATGTCCAAAAATGCTCTAGCTTCTCTTCTACGAGGTACAGGACAAAATGCAGGGTTTACCTGCAGGGAATATGGAGCAGCTTGCCAGTGTATTCTTAGTGTCAGATATTTCTCCAAAAACTTTCTTCTCCAAACTGGCTGTGCAGCTTCAAATTCTGCTTGAGTGAAATTGAATGTGTCAATCTCGAAGTTGAGCTGCTTATCAGGGCTCGTTCTTGTGATCTTCTTGATGTATTGACGTGTTTTCTCTTTCAGTAATCCGTATGGAATATTGAAAGGCTTCATAAGCGTCTCTAAGTCTTTTCCTTTGATCTTTGCTTCTTTCATGACTTTAATAACTTCATTTTCAAAATTTTCCGTCAATCGGGACACCACTAGTGCCCGTTCCTTCTGACTTATTTCTGCAGTATATGGCATAGGATGATCATCATGTATATCCGCCACCTGCCCACGTATTGGAGAATCGTAGATCGGTTGAGATAGAGGGCTTACCTCTACCTCGTCAGTAGGATGTTCCTTTTCTGGCACTACTGATGTCCCGATCGGTTCTTTGTCTTTCCTCTGAATCTTCAGCTGTTCTATGCATTCATCTTTTTCTTTTATTGTTTGCATGGCTTCTCCAAGTGCTTCTTTGGTTGCCAGTAGTTCCTTACCTATGTCAGCTACATGATCCATATTTTCACTGTAGCTTTGGACCAGTTTTGCCTGTGCTGTATTTAACTGCTTTTTGAGCTCACCTATTTCTTGAGTGTGCTTCCGTTCTGATTCTTCTCGTACTTCTTTCGCTTGTCGCAGCAACTCGGCATACTGTGCTATCTGCTCTCCTAATTCTTGTTCTTTAGTGTCTGAGGGTCCCTGTTGGATGAGTGGTTGATCATATAATAAAGACTTCATTAATTCTTTATTTCTATTGCGTAGGCTGTCATTCTCTTCCATATGTAGTTTGAGTTGTTGTTCTAATAGTGTGCTCCGCATTTTCATTTTCTCTTTCTCAGCCTCGCTTGCTTCGTGTAATTTTTGCAACTCCGCTAGTTATGTATGCAGCTGTTGATTTTGGGCGATGGATGCATCATATTGTGTCTTGATTGCCAACACCTCAGTGCTTTTATGTGCTAATTCCTTTTGTGCTGCAATCAACTGTGCCGATAGTTGTTCACTCATGAGTTGAAACTGATTCTTTTCTCTTCTTGCTTGGTCATATTCGGCATCTATATCCATCATCTGTTGCTGAGTGTCCATGGCTGTTTGAATCATCTGTTTTACTACAGGTTTCAACTGCGTAACATCCACGTTTAGCCATGTTTTTGGTATTGCCGGCTCTTCTCCGGTGTTGACATCTTTGCCTTGAGCAATGTGTAATGTGGTGTCATGGGGCTGCCTGATCTGAAGCTGGATTCTTGGCTCAGCCCCCATATTTTCTTTAGTTCCCTGAGGCGTGTCATCAGGCACCTCGATTACCGTTTGTTCTTGTTGTTGGAGCTCCTTCGTTGCCTTACTCACTGGAGTTTGTTCTTCCTCTTTAATAGGTGGTTTGACATGTGTAACCCCAGTGGTCGTATCTTCCTTGATGCTTATTTTTGTGGTGTCATTCAATTGAATGACGTGCTCCGGTTCCATAGATTCTTCAACTCTTTTTTCCTCTTCTTCCTGATTTTGTGGCGTGACTTCCACTTGATTGATCTCGTTCCATTCACCTTCGTGTGATTCCGTCCGTATATCAGTATCTAATGTATCCTTTTCGGGACTGGAATCTGTATTTGTGCTGGAATCATCAATGCCCAGTTCCTTGTATCTTCCCGCTTGTTTCGGTGTTTGCTCTAGGACTCGTTGTGTCTGCTCTTGACTAGCTTGTCTATAGTGATGTCCTTGAACGTTCAAATTGATTTGCCCTTGCATATACTGATGTGTTTGCTCGAGGGCAGCAGACAGATCTCTCTTGGTGATAGGCACTTGTGTTGTTGTGATCTTCGGTAAGAGGTGCGTTCTCTTGGATTGTGGTGTAGCTTGGGCTTCCTCTTCTCGTAGACGCTTCGTACCCCTCATGGGTTTCTGTGTGCTGGTTCCAGCCTCTTCAACCATAGCTACTGCTTTCTTCTTCTTAGGGACCGTCGCTGATTTTACGTACCTTGCTAGTCCTTCCGAAGTCGGCATCTCTCTCAAACAGTTCTTCATTTCTAAAGCTTCATAAATCAACAATGTAAGAGCTGAACTGCCATTCAAGAACTTCTTTTGCCCCCACTTCTTTTGTGCTCCAAACAGTCTTTCTTGGACATACCCCGTTAGATTGATTTTGTTTCCAATTTGCCTCATGGCATGCGATAGTAGTTGGACTACAATTTTCTGTGGAGCTGTATACCTGTGCATACTGGGAAAACAAAAATGTTGATGTACCAGTCGTACAGCATCTTCTATGTCGATTCTGTTAATTTCCAAGAATGATCTTTTCTTGGGATCATGGCATTCTTCTTTCACATTAGTAATGCCTGCTTGATTCCATCCAAACACTCTGTTAATCAACTCATGTGTGAATTGAATGGTCTTCCATGCCCCGACTTTATCCAATACTTGCGCTTCTGGAACTGATATTTTTGTTGCGGCAGGCTGCATGGTATTCATCACCTGTGCACACCTCTGAAAGTCTGGCACATATATAGGCAGTTTAAGAAATGCCTCTATTCCTGCTTGTGTCCATACATCCTCGATATGAGGTAGTCCTTGTATTATTGTCTTGAAATCCTGGGACATGATTGGAAAGTAATGATCTGTGTCCATAATTTTGATCGTAGCCATGAAGATTAGCTCTGCCACTGGTTGATCATCTCTGAACCAGTGACCTCTTGCTTTTGTCACTGATTCCAACGGAAGAAGTTGCACCTCTTCTTGTTGTGTAGATTCGGAATCAGTGGAAGCCATCTGCACTCAATATAGAGTCTGAATTAGTATCCATATGTTTCAGAAATCCTCCTCTATATGTTGGTTATACGTTCGATGTTGCTCCGAGTGTATGGTGTCGTCCCTTTCCCGTGTGTGAGAAGGGTAATACCTGGATCTTTTACATTTTTATGTATTTTTATATATATATTTTTTTTGCTGAAAAGAAAACAAAAAGGTTAGTCCATAGCCGAAGCGGTTAGTAATTTTTTTGGATTATTTCTTAATGTATGTACAAGTGTTCTCCTATTTCCCTATTAGGAAAATGTGCTTGACTGTCTTGAAATAGAAGAAGAATGTGCCGAATGCTTGGCCTTGTAATGTGGCCCTATCATGCATACTTTGGATCTCGACCCCTCCACATGTGTGCAATTGGACGTAGTTGGCGTATGCATGTTGTCCAGTTTGTCTTTCGGCATCCAGATTTGCTTCGTTGTGCTGGGCTTCGTTGTATGTTGCCCACTTCTACGGAATGTGGCTCTTTTCTCCTTTTTGTAAGTCTGCTTCATCTGATCCATTACTCTCGGCACGTCTCGGGCTGCCCTTACAGACTCTTTCTTTCTCCAGTATCTCTTTTTCTGTGGTTGTTTTGCCGGTGGATTACTTTGGTCCTTCTTGCTTCGGGGATCATCCTTTCGGTTGTTTTGCCTTGGGATGCAAGACTTTGGAACCCATATTTGCGATCGATCTAGTTGGGCAGCTACGACTGTCTTGGGAATCCATAGGGTAGTAATTCGTCGATGATTTCGCTGTTCAGACGGAGTTGGTTTTTGCTTTGTTCGTTTGTTCTGATGTCGGTTGTGCTTTTGTCTTCGTAGATATTCCTCCACTTGATCTTTCTTTATCCACACTTGGTTAGAATATGGAACAAGGTATATGTCAATGGTGACAGATTTTGAATTACTCTGAGACATAGTCTCTTTAATGCAGGGTGTTTCAGTGAGGTTGATTTCAGTTTGAGTGATACTCTCAAGACTTGCTAGACTGGAACAAGGTGTGCAAGCAGAATTCACTATGTCCACACATATAGTACTTGATAAAGGTGTATCTATAGTGCTAGAGATCATGCATTGAGGACTTTGTTCATTAGATTGAACTGTTTTCTCCATACTCACAGATTTTAATGGTCGCTCATCTAGCAGACTGAATACTTCACGATGTCCTATCCTGGCTGAGATGTATCCCAACGCCAATTGAATGGTCACCTCGTATTCGTAAATCCAGTCTTGACCTAACACTACTTCCTCAAGTAAATCTTGGTCATGACACACTAACAGCTTTTGTTCCATGGTGTTGTTGCCAAGATGCAACGGTAAGGTGATCTCACCTATGCATTGAGTAATTGTTCCTCCTATTCCTATCAACTGGGCCATTGATGGGCGTATTGTTTCCTTGAGTTTTTGGGTCAAAGAAAACTTAATGCAACTTACAGCGGCACCTGTGTCAATAAGAGCATTTACCAAGTGATACTCCGTTTTTCCGGCTCCCAAATTTAGATAGGGTTGTGTTCTTTGCGATCCCAGATTTTGAGTGGCTCTAAAATTAGCCATCGGGATGAGTTCTTCTCCTTGACGATATCTTTCATCTCGCTCTCTCATCCACTCTTTTCGTTTCTTTATCCTTTCCAAAGCTTCTTGTCTCGCTTCTTCCCGTATTCTTTCCTCTTCTACGCGTCTATTCTTACCTTTGAGTAATCGAGACAAAGCTTCTTCTGTTAATGGTTCTAGGTATTTTTTTACTCTACACCCACTGATGTAGTTTGGTAACACGTCTCCATCTAAGGTTGCTAAGTTGATGGCTCCACCTGTAGATATACGATTAATGATTAATGGGCCATATCCTCTCTTTTGCAATTTCTTAGCATGTTGTTTCAAAGTGTATACCAAAACTAAATCTCCTTCCTTCAATTGTTTGTCCTTGATATGCGCATCAAAATAGGCCTTTTGTCGTCTTTTAGCAGCATAAATACCCGCTACTGCTTGTAACCTAGTTTCATGAAGCTTTTCTATTTGGTCCAATTGTGCTGATAATTCATGTCCTGTCCACTCATAAGTAGTTGCAACTCTAAGAGTGGGAATCAAGAAATCAATTGGCAAAATAGCGTTTTGTCCATATACTAAGTTAAAAGGAGTAGTGCCTATTGCAGTTTTATAGGCTACTTGGAATGCCCATAAAGCATGGTGTAACTGCTTATCCCAATCTGATCTACCGTTGTTAACGATTTTGGTGAGAACAGTGCACAAGATTTTATTTGAACTTTCTGCTTGTCCATTTGCTTGTGGGTGATAAGGGGCAGATTTCTTATGAATTACTAAGAATTCATTCAACAAGGCTTTTATCACTTCATTAACAAAGTGCGTACCTCTATCACTCACAATCTCTATAGGTAGTCCAAATCTAGTGAAGACGTTCTCGAAGAGAAACTTGGCTGTAGTTCTCGCGTCATTCTTCTTTGTTGCTTTTGCTTCAACCCATTTGGTCAGGTAATCTGTGGCTACAATTATGTATTCGGCATGTGAACCTTTTGCTGGTGGGCTAATAGGTCCTATAAAGTCTATTCCCCACTTCGTGAAAGCTCTAGCACTCATCATGGGTCTAAGTGGCATCTCATCTCTTCTAATAGGATATTTCGTACGTTGACAAGTATCACACCGCTGCACATATGTTATGGCGTCTTGATGTAGAGTTGGCCACCACATTCCAGCAAAGAGGATCATTTTTGCTGTTTTGTCTGCAGAGAAGTGTCCTCCTGCGGCTCTTGTATGGGCCATTTCTAAGACAGAAAGATATTCATTTTCGTGAATGCACATTCTTAATTGGTTATCTTTCCCGCCTTTAAAGAGTTGTTTTCCTATGATGGCATAATCTTTACTCTGTTCTTCAAGAGCGCGCTTCCTTGCTAAGGTAGCTCCATCAGGGTATTCTCGAGTTTTCAAGAACTTTACTAGAGGCATGCTCCACCTTGGTGCTATTGTAGAATAGCATAATGTAGAGTTCTCATCTGGGGTTTGTTCTTGACAGGTTTGACAGGTTGACACATAGTTATGTGCATCTCGTTGCATGGTTGGCCAATATATGCCAAATCTCTTGAGTGTTTGCCACGTTCCATTTGCATTCAAATGAGTGTTCCATTGGTTTATGTGTGCTTTCTGAAGCCACATTTCTTGTTCCTCTTCTTCTATGCATCTCATCAGCAATCCGCTTGAATCCTGGTGGTACAAACTTCCCGCAATGATCAGTGAAGGTTTTTGGTCCTCCAGAGATCTTGCGTTTGGTTTGGCTTGATCCCATCTTTAGGTCCATGTGTAAGTATCGGGATCAATTTTTCTGCCCACTGAGGACATACTTCCAGGTTAAACAGATAAGTATCTGGCAGATCATCAGGAACTCCTATGGGTGGTTCTCCATGGGTCATGCGAGATAAGTGGTCTGCTCTGATGTGGGTGTTTCCTTTCTTGACTATTACCTCAAAATCAAATTCCATTAGCAATAAAAACCATCGTACTAGTCGTCCTGTATTGCAAGGCTTATTGACTAAGTACAATAGGGCTTGATGATCAATGAAGAATTTGAATTTGTTTGCCAGTAAGTAATGTCTGAATTTCTTGACTGCGTATACCATCCCTAGGCCTTCTCTCTCCGTAGTAGTATAATTGCGTTCCGCTTGATTTAACTGTCTACTGGCATAGGCTATCGGGTGGTCTAATTTTCCAGTGTCAGCTGGTTGAGCTAAGATGCAACCAATGGCAAACTTGGAAGCATCCACATGAATGTGAAACGATTTATTCCAGTTGGGGACTCGAAGGATGGGTGCTGAACTCAATCGATTCTTTAACTCATTAAAGGCTTTTTCACACTCTTCGGTCCAATTAAATAGAGTCAATAATGCATAAAGAGGTCTAGCAATTATGGCGTACATATGTATGAATCTTCGATAGTATCCACAATGTCCCATAAATGCTTGAACTTCTTTAGCAGTTTTAGGTCTTGGTAAATCTAAAATTACTTTAATTTTGTCTTCATCTGTTGAAATTCCATTCTTAGAGACAATATGTCCTAAGATTTTCCCTTGTTGCACCATGAAGACACATTTTTCAGGATTGAGGCATACTCGATATTATCGACATTTAGCAAAAATCTTTTCAAGTTCAGGGATGTGCTCTGATCGTATAGCTGAGTATGTACAAAGATCATCCACGTATACCTCCATGCTTTTTCTCAGAAATTCCTTGAACACATGACACATCAATCTTTGGAAGGTAGCTGTGGCATTCGTTAAACCAAAAGGCATGACTCTAAAGGCATATACTCCCCATTCAGTTGCAAATGCAGTCTTATGTTGGTCCTTAGGAGCAATGGCTACCTGATTATACCCTGAAAAGCCATCCAGAAAACTATAAACTTCCTTCCCTGCTACCCTTTCCAAGAGATGATCAGTGATTGGTAAGGGATAGCTATCCCTTATGGTTGCGGCGTTCACTTTTTTCAAATTGATGCACACTCTTAACTTTCAATTTTTCTTTGGTACAACCACCAAGGGTGACACCCATTTCGTGTGCTCAATTTCGTAGATGAATCCAGCATCTAACAACTTATCTATTTCTTCTTTTATCTTGGCTGAATACACATCATTATAAGTATATGGTCTCTGTTTCGAAGGTTTGGCTTCGGATGTCATGGGGATTCTATGCGCACATATAGATGGATCTACTCCTTTTAAGTCCTTATAAGTCCAAGCGAAGACATCCCGGTATTCTCTTATGAGTCGAATTAACTCTTGTTCTTCTTCTAATGAGACATCCTGTCCTATGAAGGTACATCGTTCCTCTCCTCCTTCCATAGTTACAACTATTTTCTTGGTTTGTTCCTTATTATCATAAGCTATTCCAGGTTGTGCTTCTCTTTTAGGCATTTGAATAGCAATTTTCCTCTCCTCCACTTCATATTTTTTAAAATGGGCTGGTACCTCAAATTGGTCTTGGAGTTTGTTTTCTTCATCTTCTAATTCCCTTTCAACTTCTAATTCCCCTTTCTGTGTGAGTTCCTTATGTGTTTCATTGGCCGTGATCTCTATGTTGGTGGTACCAATCCCTAGATCCATGGGTTCAGGTTCCATTTCAATGCTCTCGTAGTCCTCCTTCCAGTCTTTCTCGATCACTTCTCCTTCTTCTGCCTCCTGGAGGACTACCATGTACAAGCTAACATCATAACCCTCCTCATCAATACATTCGTTCATGGTCACTACTTCTTCGTTTACACAGACATCGAGGGTAGCTAAGATTTCCATCCAACCGTGAGGTTCGAATTCTTCATCCGGAAATACTTGTGGCATATAGGCTGGATCTTGTACAGATCTCACTATTCCTTGTTTCTGCTGCCATCCATTTCTTCTCTCCTCTTCCTTCTTTGCAGCTTGACATATCCATAGATGAGTGTCCTCGTTCATCCAGGATTGATCACTAGAACCTACACTATGAACCGATTGATCGTCTTCCTCTTTGTGGATTTGATTCCATTGCAGAGGTGGCACATCTTGATACGTGTATGTATGTAGGTTTATCCTAGTGGTGGTTCCTGCGTGTTGTAGGTATACTGCATCTTTTCCCCAATCTTGTACAACCTTTAGCTGTCTCATGAAGGGCCTTCCCAAGATCATTTCATAATTGCTTGGCCTTTCGAAGTGACAAATTGCTAAAGTATGTTCAAATTCCACTCCACACGTGGTGAAGACTACTCGTTCCAACAATCCTAAGGGTCTTTCCGTATGTCCATCTGCCATTTGAATTTTCATGCGTGTTGGTCTTAATGCTAGTTTTCCCCATTTCTCCCAAATTTCTTTGGTAGCAATGCCGACACCAGCTCCTGAATCTAGTATGGCTTTGGTAGTGTAACCCCTATAGGTGATTGGAAGACAGGTATTTCCTTCATCTCCTTCACTAAAGTCTCCTACCTTATCCACTGGGATTCTCACTGTTTTCACTTCGTCAGCTACCTCTTTCTTTTCCTCCTTGACTTCCCATTGATTGATCAATTTCTCTTTTAAATATGGTTTTACCTTTAACAGTTCCTCGAATGTTAGGGTACATGGGATTTTCACCTCTCTAAGACGTTGTATGATCTCAGATGTTTGGACTGATGGGTTCATTTCCCGTCTCCTTATTGATGGAATGCGATACAATTCTGAATTGTGCTCGTACTCCCCGGTGTAGTTGGGTAGTTCCTTTACATCTTCCTTGTCACTTGCATCCATTGGAAAAATTTCTTCTGAATTTAGTTCAGGTATTGAACCCTCTATTTCGTTTTCTGCTTCTAATTCTTCAAAGGGCAGTTCCATTCCTTCTACCTTTTTCCACTTGTCCTCTTGAACTCGTGCCCATAGATCCTTAGTCCAGTCTCCTTCTACTTCAGGGACTATGGATCCTTCCTTTCTCTCAACACCAAATTCATCATTCAGTGGTCTATTTACCTCGGCTTTTTCATGAGAGTTTAGGCACTCTTGGAATTCTCCTTCAGAAATTCGGGTATTTGGAAAAGGCGATACAGGTTTTTCTAAGGTTAGTTGCGCAATTTCTATCAATTTCTTGCATATTTCTAACCTTTCTTTCTCTAAGTCGCCTCTCGGATATTCTCTCTCATGTTGCTCTACGGTAGGTCCTGCTTTTATTCGTGCCTTATATGCCTGAATCCACATGGCTAATTCTTCAAGCATAGGATCTGCCAGGACGGATCCTACCTCCTCCCTTTTATTCTCATTTTTATTTTCTTCTTCCATTTGCGGTTCTTTTGTTGGTTTCTGTTTACTCTTTTCATTTTCCTTCTTTTGCAATAACTTTTTTTCTTTTATCCTATCTCTCCGGTTCTTCCATCTCTGGGATCTTTTACTGGCGATACTTTTCTCTGGTTCTTTGGAGTCTTCCACTCTGTGAGGAATGGTTATATTCCCCTCTTTGTCACTTTGATCATTCTCGTCTGTTTTATCAGGGTTTTCTCTGGCCTTGGCTCTTGTTATGGCTTTCAAGGGTACAGTGTACTCCTTGTCGTTCCCTGATGATTCAATCACTTCTATCACGTTAATCTGCACGTTAGATGTGACTTTGTTGGGGTTCTTAGGACAATCTCTGAAAAGATGTTCCTTACCACAATCGCTACAGTAGCCTTCCCAAATTCGTTGTGGTGGTGGTGGGTTTGGTAATGTACATTCTCTAATATAGTGGTCACCTCCACATCTGTAGCATGGTCCTCTGGGTACAGGCTGTCTATTCATTGGTCGAGGTGGCATGGTTGTTCTAGGAGCTGTGTACATTAAGGACACATAATCCTGCTCGTGTCCGTATGAACTGTCCGATGTTTCCATGCCATAAGCATATGGGTCATACTGTTGCCCATATTCCAGGGTATGTTCCTTGACTAGGGTCGTAAAATGAGTCATATGGGTCATTACTAGTCAAAGGTGTGGCTGGCACTATAGCCCTTTCTAGATTTTCTCCTGGTTGTGCAATCTTGACTGGGACAACGTTCTGAGGGTGGGTTGGTTGTTGTCCTAGTACCGGTTGTGGTTGCGTATATCCTTGATATGCATATGGTTGTGGTATGGGTGCCTGCGGCTGATAAGAGGGATATCTAAAAACTTCACCTCCTTGATCTCTTTGGGGATTCCCATACGGTCTCACATAAGGCTGGGTGGGTCTGGTTTGCCTATTGTAAGGGCAATTCTCTGTGCTATGGTTTGTATATCTTTGCTCTATACTGCAATATTGTAGAGGTCCGGGGACAGAGGGTCTAGGTTGAGCATAGGCAGGTGGTGGGACTACTCCCCTAGTACACAAATGAGAAGGATGATCTCCTCCGCACTGCATACATCTTCTAAGCATAGGCAGTCTCATAGGATTAGTGGGATAATTCCTCTGTCCTTGAACATTCAGTTTTTTTGCTACTAAATCTGCTATTTCTTCCACATTGTTTTTGGAGTTTGATGTGCTACTGGCTGACTCTTCGCTTTTCAAACTACCTGGAGGTATTTTCAAGTCTTCTGCAAGGTTATCTTCTAGGTCTATACATTCCTTCATACACTCTTGCAAGGTTTGAACTCTCTTTACATACACTAATGACCTCAAGGTTCTGTTCAACAGTCCTTCCAAGAACAATGATACCATTTTGTTTTGCGTCGGTCTCTCTTCTACCGGGCATCTATCTACATACTGTTTGAATCTCCTTGCTGCCAATCTTACTGACTCGGTAGGGACTTGTTTGAAGCTGTGGATTAATGACGAAGAATTGTTTTTAATTCCTGATTTGGTAAATTCTTCAATCATTTCTTGATATACTTGCTCCATGTTCTGAAAGGTATTCGGGTCCAATGGCTGAAACCAAGCCAAAGCTGTGTCTGACAAGGTAAGGCCAAAAGACTCATACTGAATCAGAAAGTCATCTACCTGCTCGGCTCTAACTACTTGTTTAAACTCTGCTATGTGGTTGTAAGGTTCACTAGAGCCATCATAGTGATTTCTCATGCACTTGGCAACTTGGATCGGCCTTAATCGTCTTCCTGCTTCAGGTTGCCTAGGCATCACTGGGAAGATTGGTCTTCCTATTGGCATGCCTGGTCCTCTTACTACCTGTGGTCTGACTGGAGCATGGACTCCATGTCTTGGGTCAATAGCTGGTTGTGGCCGGTAGTTAGGATTAATGGCAGGCATTGCAAATTGCACATGTGGTCTGACTGGGATCTGGGTTTGTTATGTTTGCTGTGTTTGTCCCGACTGTTGATATGAATTGTTCTGAGATGTTCCAAGTGGATTCCGTGAAGTAGTGGCTTGGTCCCTAGGGGGGAACACTGGGATATTCTGATATTTCAACTCAGCTCTCTCTAATTCTGTTAATGGCCAATATTTTCTCTGATTTTTATCCAAATATGTGATGATGGTGGGGAACTCAGGATCCTGTAACTCATAGATGGTAACTGGATTAGGAGCAGCTTCCCATATCGAGGAATGGGCTCTGAGCAAATGCTCCATCCCATTGATCAAATACACATCTATTAGAGTGTCATCCTGGGGAATCAGGTCTCCTTTCCAAATTTTTGTAATCGTAGATCTCCCTCTAGGAGTAGTTACTTGCTCTTCGTTTCCACCGCCATTTAAGCTTGAAGCATTATTTTCTTCACCATGCTCGTTAATGTTTTCCGGGTGTTCTGTGACCACGTATTGAGTATCTTGTTTGTCCATGTACAGTCCTCCTACGTACTTGACTGCTGGTCTAGGCACTATGTACGCTTCTGATGCTTTCTGTAACCTGGCCACCGATCTGTTTAAGCCATCCAAATAGATAGGGATCTCATAGCGGTTGGTGTTCACATACTCCAAGGAGGTTCTGTATTCTCCCTCAATGATTGACATCATGCCAATCATGGGTACTGTGTTTTGCATATCCTCTGAAGCCATGTGAATTTCTCCTTCTGACTCACTAGAGGTTTCAGAATAATGTGAACGGCTACTTGGCTCGGCTACACTCCCTACAGAAGAAATCACACTTCTTCGGCTTCCTAGGGTTCTTCCGGATCTTAGGTTCATCCACTTAAGAGCTCTGATTAGACTTTGATACCCTTGGGCCTTTGGCACTCTTCCTTATGGGTCAAAAATTGTCTAGAAGACTTGGGTTGGAAAGAAATGAGTAAAAAAGAATCTTGTCAGAACACGATACTTGTCTCCCAAACTCACGATACACGATCTCTAGATTTAGACGATACCTGACCTATGTTCCGACGATACACTATCTCTGACAAATATCGCAATACCGGCTAAACGATACCGATACTTGAAGGCAAACGATACACGATATCTGGTCTCAGGCGATACACGATACTCAAAGGGAAACGATACTTGGAAATAGACGATACCCGATATGTGGGAAGTATCGCGATCTTTGCTCTAGACGATCTCTGGGCCAAACGATACTTGGCTGAAAACGATCGACGATACTTGGAATCCCACGATACACGATCTCCGAACTGAAACGATCGACGATACACGATATCTGACAAGTATCGCGATCTCTGAAGATCAGACGATACACGATATTTGAACCAAACGATACTTCAGACAAACGATACACGATCGACAGCAAGTATCGCGATCTCTGAAGATCCGACGATACAGGATACTTGAGCACAACGATAATTGATCTCTCGCACACGATCGCTGGCAAGACGATACACGATACTTATCAGGTATCGCGATCTTTGACCAAACGATACTTCTCAAGTATCGCGATCGGCACGAAACGATACTCAATCCACGATACACGATCAACGATCGCTGGAGAAACGATCTCTGATCAAGTATCGCGATCGGTATGGAACAATACACGATCGATGGGAAATATCGCGATACTCAACCACAGGAGCAAAACGATACTTGTGAAGTATCGCGATACTCGACCGCGGGAGTAAAACGATACTTGACCCTTAGACAAATTTTAACAAATGTTTTTGAGTTTTGATTTTGCCCCCTTGATCTCCTAGCTCCTCTCTCTTATCCTCACTCTCTGTATCAATCAAAACACAACTTTTTGCCCCCTGAAAGCTCTAACGATACTTGGCGCAGATCGTTTTACACATATAATGAATTTTTTGAATGATCAGAAGGATCTAGCAATGGAATGGCTCACCTCTGAAGCTCTGACACACTCTTCTAGCACCTTTTCTCGCTCAAAGACACTCCACAAGCTCTGCCACGATATTCTGCAGCTCGCGATACTCGACACTCACTCTCACGATACTTGCTCAAACAAGTAACTTGCAAAATGAAATTTTTTTGGCTTTTATAGTTGGAATTTTCTTGCTTACAAAAAGGAAACTTTTCTGAACAAAACTAAAACCTACCCTTATGACTTGGTCCACTCTCTAATCACTCCTACTCTACTCCTTCTACTCACTTCCCTAAACTAACAACTCACTACACACACTCCAAGAATGAGAAGTAGCAAGTGCGGCTGAAAATGACTTACCAAAGAAGAGAAGATTTCCACTCCTCCACTTACTTCAATGCAAGAAGCTACTTACCATCACACGAATGCCTCGGTTTGATTCGTCACTCCCCGGCAACGGCGCCAAAAAGTGTGTTGACCTAAGTATCAACTTAGGGACTTGCGGAGAAAGAGACTATACCTCAATCCCCTCACAAGTGCATATAGTGGGGATACACGCTTTTAATTATCAATCCAAAGAGTATACAAACCTAGCCGAGTGTATGAAGACATGCAATCATGTAATGGTCAATGCAAATGAACTACTCAAAGAATGTAAATGAGACAAAGACTTATCCAAACAAGCTCCAACTGTTGGTCAAGGCGAAACGATACTTGGTGCAGCAGCCGTCAGTATTTTGGACTTTTCTCCCAGCTCCGAACTCCAAATATAGCGAATAGCATATGCGTTTCGAAGCTCTCGAGAAGACGCATCCAATGGCAGTAGTTTAACTCAATTCCGATGCTCCTACTTCAAGTTATGAGCGAAATACTGAGTCGCGGGAACACTTTCCTACACTTCAGCACTTCCTACACTTCGCACACACCTTTCCTACAGCAAAGAAACACTTTCATGGATAGACAACACTCACAAGCACTCTTTCCAAGCAATACACATGCATACAAGCTCACGAAGAAGAAGGTAAGGAGGGAAGAAGACACAAATTCGAATTTCTGTGCTCTCTATTCTCACAATGGCAAAAAGTTCTTTACAAAGAGTCACATTTGACTTATATACTAGTGCCCTAAAAAATGGTCCTTTCACACAAGAGACTGGCACTTTATTCACTAAAAGACTAAATTTCTACTATTTTACATGGGTAAGCTTCTAATCTTCTGTGGGGATGCATCTAGAGGACTCCTCTAGTGCCTTTACAACGGAAAATATATTACAAGAATGATTATGGTACAAAAATATGAAGTCCAAATCGGAAAAATTTTGGGGCCCGTCTTTTTCTCTGCTTTGTGCGCTCTTTAGCTCTGCAACACACAACAACAATAACATGCAAGAGTTCATGTACACCATAAGATCATCTTTTGTTTACTCTGCATAGAAACCAAAATACCTGCATATAAGGAAGGCAATATGGACCGTTGATCATAGAGTAGTACTATGTGTTACTCAAAACACTACTCAGCCCGAATATATATTTATATATGTCTAAGAGACATACACATACAAATGTCACCTGTTCAAATCTTCATTAGCAAATCATATGTGTTTCAGCATATGTCTGCACACACATATCATTCATGTCCCATTTGTACATTCTTTACATGTGAACTTGTATCTGTACATATATGAATCACTCTCTACAATTGTTCTCCCAGCCTCTATATCCCTGCATATAAATTTATCACATCAATCAATATTTCTATGACTGTTCTCTCAGCTTTTATATCCCTGCATATCACATCAATCAATATATGTTTACCCATCAACATATTCTGCATATAAACTTGCATCTGCACATTACAATGTCAGTGTATATGAATTAATCACATACAATAGATGTATTTACCACTAGGCACATCCTTGCATATAAGAACCTTGTATGTTATATTACCTCTGATGCAATCGGATTTCCTGCATATAATGCATTTGGTGGCCATTTCATTTCTTTTCACCATAAATGAAGACACAATCTCCAATGTAAAAACTGAGGCGTAGTTTATTTGCAAGTTGCATAAATATACTTGTCTTTATCCATAAGAGAGTGCAACCATTCAATGTGGCCTATTATTTTACTTCACTTTTAATGCTAGTCAATGTGCATGTGGATTATACTGAGAACGTTTATTCATCAATCACATTAACCTTTATGAAGCTTATTCACATATAAACTCTTATGAAAAGAGTAATTCAATATGAACCATTCCTGTAAGCTCTGGCAAGTCATTCAACATATAACATGCTTACTGTAATAAGATATTACTTCTCTACAAACAGAAGTACCTCAAAGATTATCTAAGAAAATAACCTTGATGACATACCTTGTGTCTGCAATATTTCCTATCACTTCTGCAAAGCATATATGTCCACGAAACAACTTCTGCTTTCTTGTCAGCATCAACAATGTATCATAACATTCTTATCATCTTGAGAGAGAGAGAGAATATATAAACTAACATAAACAATTTGCATTCTACAGTACTACAAAAAATGTAATCGACTGTTATTATATTGAAAAAATCACGATCTCACAGATCCAAAGAAAGCAATGGTACTGTTGGAGTCACGACTCATATAACAGTAAGTGTCGTCTATAAGAGAAGCCACTCGCCTTGTTTTCTTCTAAGCCCTTATATAGGACACATGCGTTTTCGGTGGCTCTCAAATACATGCATGATTCAAGGAGTGAATCGTGGCAGCCCTTCTATATATGCATGATTTAAGGAAACTTGAAATCTACGTGACTCAAGGAATAAAAGACTATCACTTAATTCAAGGCTTTGAAAAATAGGAAGGAAATAGTTCTAAAGGTATGTTCATATGCAAAGAAATACGTGACTAAAGGCTAGATCATAAAAGAGGGTTCCTATGTATGAGATATTAAGGAAAAATGAGACTTAAGTCAAGGGGTCACTTATGAATAGCTTCCATTGAAGCTTGCTGCATTTTCAACATAAGCCAACAAGTTCAAGTTCTTCATAGATCATCAAGCCCTATTGTACTTAGTCAATAAGCCTGTAACACGGGAAGACTTGTGAGATGGTTTCTGTGATTGATGGAGTTCGACTTTGAAGTAATTGTAAAAAATGGAAATACCCAAGTGAGAGTAGATCACCTCTCTAGATTAACACATGGAGAACCACCAAGTGGAGTACCAGACAATTTTCTAGACACTTACCTGTTTAATTTGGAAGTGTGTCCAAAGTGGGCAGAGAAGCTGATTCCAATACTCACTCATGGCCCACAACACTCAATTAATAAAGAAAGTAAAAAGGAAATTCTGCAATCACATAACTTGCACATTATTGTAGGAAGTGTGTACTATAAGGAACCCAACGATGTACTATCGAGATGTGTTGAGGAAGACGAACAGAAGAAGTTGATTGAACAAGCCCATGTAAACCAATGGAGGATGCACAAAGGAATTCATGGAGCTCTAAGAGAATTGAAACGACTAGGAGTATACTGGCCTGATATGCCTAAAGATGTCCACGATTATGTCAGTAATTGCACAGAATGTCAAGAAACCATACCAGATGATCACACATCTTTACCTTTCTCTACAATAGCACCCAAATGGAGTGCGACATTAGTGAAATTTCTAAAGACAAGAAAGCACGAGGAAGGAATCAATCTAGCAAGGAAACAATCCCTAGAGGAAATGAGCAAGGATTATGTGATCATGGGAAGACAATTATTCAAGAGAGGAAAAGATAATAAATTATATCTATGTGTGCATGAAGGAGAATACTTACCCATACTAGAAATGGCACATGCAGGTGCAACTGGAGGTCATTTTTCAGCCGAGAGAACTATAAAAATGATCCTCTTTGCAGGCTTGTGGTGGCCAACTCTACATATGGATGCTGACACATATGTTCGAAGTTGCGAGACTTGCCAAAGGGCCAAATATCCGATTTTACGGGATGATATGCCATTGAGACCTATGGTTTACGCTAGAGCATTTTCCAAATGCGGTATTGATTTCATAGGACCCATTAACCCACCAGCCAAAGGGTCACATGCCGAATACATCATAGTAGCCACAGATTATTTGACTAAATGGGTAGAGGCAAAGGCTACTAGAAAAAATGATGCTCAAACCACTGCTAAATTTCTTTTTGAGCACATCTTCACTCGCTTTGGATTACCAATCGAGATTGTGAGTGATCGAGGAATGCACTTCATTAATGAAGTAATAAAGTCCTTAATGAATGAGTTCTTAGTGATCCATAAAAAATCAGCCCCTTATCATCCTCAAGCCAATGGTCAAGCTGAAAGTTCCAATAAGGTGTTATGTACAGTATTGACAAAGATAGTCAATAGTGGAAGGTCAGACTGGGACAAACAATTGCATCATGCAATTTGGTCCTTCCGTGTTGCTTACAAGGCTGCCATTGGAACTACCCCATTCAACCTTGTGTATGGACATAACGCAATCCTGCCGATCAATTTTTTAGTGCCAACTTGAGAGTATCCCAACAATATGAATGGACCGGGCATGAGTTATCCAAGCAACTAGACCAAATTGAGAAGCTGCATGAGACTAGAATACAAGCGGTTGCAGGAATTTATGTAGCCAAGAGAAGACAAAAGGCATATTATGATGCGCACATCAAAGACAAAGGACTAAGAGAAGGAGATTTAGTTCTGGTCTACACCTTGAAGCAGCATGCCAAGAAGTTACAAAAGTGTGGATATGGACCCCTAATAATCAATAGGATTTCCACAAGTGGAGTGGTTAATCTAGCTACTCTGGATGTAGATATTCTTCCTAACTACATAAGTGGATGTCGAGTAAAACGATATATGGAGCCATTGACAGACCAAATGTTAGCGCACCTTGTAGGTGCACAAAATAGAAAGAGAGAGGAAGAGCGGATTAGAGAGGAAGCATGGCAAGAAGCCTTAGAGCGTATCAAGAAACGGAAGGAGTGGATAAGGCAAAGAGCTGAACGATATCTACAAGGAGAAGAGCCTATTCCCATGGCTAATTACCAGGTTCATAAGTCCGACACAACCAATGTTAGCATGTCCCAACCATACTTAAACCTAGCATAATTTACCTAGTATGTTTGTTGTCTCCTTGTTTGACTTCTAGTTCTTTTAGTGTATTCCTTTATACCACTATCCTTCCAGGTTTGATATAACCACTTTGGCATATCCTTGAAAAGTTGTGGAATCCTTTCTAGTTCTTTAGTATCTTCAAGAAAATATTTAGTCTTTAGACATGTAATCTCCTCCTCTGTCACTTCTCAAAATCTAGATCTTTGACTGACTTTCATTTTCAACCATAGCTAAGAATTTCTTAAAAGTAGGAAAAACCTCTGACTTCACTTTAACATTGCAAATTCATGAATATCTTGAGAAATCATCAATAAAAGTAACAAAGTACATGAAAGCTTGAATAGAATTTGTTCTCATGAGACCATTCACATTTGAATGTATGATCTACAACTTCCTTGTGGCCGTGATGTATCCATGCTTCTTGAAAGGTAATTTGTGAAGCTTTCCTTCAAGACATCCTTCACATGAATCTGCACCATCTGGTAAAGCAAAAGTAGGCAAACTCTCCACCATACCTTGATCTTTGATATGTTTGAGAGTTATGTAACTGATATGAACAAATCTAACATGCCACAACTTCATGGTCTCCTTAGGTATAGAAGATCCAGCAACATTAACATGACTTATTTTGGACAATACAAACATGCCACATCTATTTTCACCTTGCACTAGACAATGCTTCTCATTAGATGAGAGGATCGAACATGAATCGCTCTTTAAAACAACTTTACTTTCCAAAGCGAGAAAATTCCTCTTCATGTCTGGGACATAAAGAACATTAGAAATTGTGAAATTTCCACCTAATATGGGCTTAAGGTTCACTTCTCCCACACCTACAACATCCAAATCATGATCATCTGCAATGGTCACTCTTCTACCTGAAGACTTAGAAAGAGAAGAAAATACCTTTCTGGAACTTATTATATGCTTAGTAGCTTCAGAATAAAAAATCCAAGGATTATCTGAGATTGCATTAAATGCTACCTGATCAAAAGCTAATTCTTCAATAGTAACACATGCATAAGATTCTACTTTTGAAGATGTAGGTCTTGAATCATGTTCAACACTATCACCTAATGCTTTGTTTTGCATTGTGTTATGTAATAACATGGTTTCTTATAGTATTGGCATACTCGTTTCTTTGAATCAGATGTAGTTGAAGACTTTTCTTTGGGTGTAGAGGAATCACTAGGGGTAGGATTAGAAGACTTAGGATTAGAAAACTTACTTTCCTTCTTGGATTTTTGACTCTTCTGCCCCTTCTTTGTCTCCTTCTCCTTCTTTCCCTTTGACGATGATAACATGGTGTCATCATTCTCTTCCATACCCTTTTGTTGATATTTAGCTTGAAGTAACAAGAACTATAGCTCTTCAAATGAAATTTCTCTATCTCTTGTAGTAAGAACAAGAGAACTAACGAAAGCACAATATGAGGATGGAGGTGAGTTTAGAAGTCTATTTACAATCTCTCCATTTGAAATATTTACTCCGACATTGAGTTATTGATCCCACAAATCTTTAAGCCTCAAAATATGTGTCTGGATTGATTCACCAAATTTCATCCTTGTCTTGCCTAGTTGTCCTCCTTAGATGAGCTTTCTTAGTAGGTTTTTTGCTCTGATAGAGATTCTCTAACTCTAAACAAGCCTAACAAGAGGTTTTGCATGACCTCATTTGAGGTATAGTATGCCTCTAGACTCCCATAGCAATATATGAAAGTGCTTGTGCATCCCTTGAATCCCATCTGTATTGCTCTTCTGTAGGAAGTAATCTGCTACTAGTACAGACTCTTGATGATGAAGTAGTTCCTTCTTCTTCTTCACTAACCTCCTGTTGAGCAGAAACAAGAACAACAAGTCTTCTAGAAGATGAAGCAACATCTTCTCCGAATTGTCTTGGCCTTGGATGAGTGCCATCAACAATAGTCCATAAGTCCTTTAATATCAATAGATTCATCATTGTAAAACTCCACATTGGATAATTAAGCTTGTCTTCATTCTCAAGTCGATAATCACTCATCTTGTTAAGGGTGTATGTCAACTATGTTGGAAGTGGGGTGGGCCTCAATAACAATTAATCACAAGTTTATAGGATCTTCCAACACATGAACCTTAGCATACACACCTTAATACTCAAAAAGATGATCAGTGAGAGATAGAAAGAGAGAAAATAGACAAGATCTTTCAAAGTGTACGCTAAGCTACGATGCTTACCTACACTATCTTATATTCCAATGTCAAATTACAATGTGCGAATATGATACAAACTGACAATATCTCAATCTAGGCAGAAATAGGAGCTAGATACAAGAAATTGTGCCTAAGAGGTATGAAGAGTGTATGTGTGAGAATATAGAGGATATGAATAGTTTAGAACTCTTTTACAACAAACCCTAATTCTTATTAAGCTAAATTAGAAGCTAGTGAATGAACAAGTGAGGATAGATGTAGAGTTGTTACTCACAGTAACTCAACAAGTGAAGTTGATGGTTGGATTATGTAAAATCCTCCAATAAATCCAAATGTAGAGCACACCTCCTTAGTGTGTAAGAACACTTCCTCAAAGTAGAGGACCTCCTTGATCACCAAGTGTAGAGCCTTGAATTCTTTGAGTGATTAAGTGACCTCCTTGAGAAGATGATCTAAAGTGAGCCCATGACCTTGTTTATAGAGCAATTATGATGCTCCACGATGAGTATGCTTAAAAGGCATAAAAGGTATGATCGTCAAAATAAAAAACCAGTTTCATAAACGTTTTTGTGGACACAAAAACTCCGCACTAGCTTTTCCACAAAAACTTCTGTGCTGCATGTTGCTGCCAGATATTGAACTTGGGTGGCTAGTATGAGAGTTATATGGTTTAGCAACGTTGTCTTCATGCTTGTAGACTATTCTGCAACATATAATTTTGTACCTATTTTAACTTTGTTTCCAACAAATATGGACTTTACTTGTTTTCTTAATCTCCTTAAGTAGAGTCTATGGATCTTCCATAGTACTAAGACTTGTTATTCATTCTCCTTTTTATTTGAACTTCTAATATACTTGATGCTCTCATCATTTTTATAATCTATAAATGTATGGTTTAAGTCAAGTTGACTACGAAATTGCTTTGACCTACTTTATCACTTTAAAATAATGTTCTATGCAAGGAACATCACAACTAGGTTTCTCTTTAAGTATAGTTCCTTTTTAGTTCTTTTCCAACGAATCACATGTGCATTTTTGGTAAAAGTGTATGAGGTTGCGTTTTTGGTCGAGGTAATGAGGTAACTAGAACCTCCAATTGATCAGGATATCGACATGGAAGAAGAGGATATGCAAAAAAAGAAGAACGGAAGAAATTATTCATGATGCTTTCCATAAACTGCAAGAAACCTAATTGGAAGAGGTATCCAAGAAGCACACTAAAACAAGAGCCATCCATGCAATTGAGGTGGAAGAAAAGAGTGTTGATATATTTCGGTAGTGATGTGTGTGAACACTCATAGGACTATCTGGACATTTTTTTCCCTCTTTAGAGGTCTTTTTCCCAAGATTGTATATATGCATATAGCCTAATGGGTCACTTATCTTTGCACATTCACTCAGTAATTCCTTCAGTGTTGTGTTGTGCTCCAAGCTTCTTCTTATTCTTCTTCCTTGTGTAGTTTGCATGCTTCTCTAGACCTCAAACTCCAACAATTGGTATCAAAGTATGTCACTATTTCATCTAGCGTGTTGTCAACATCCCTCCATCATAGTGTGAGAATCACACAAAAATTAGTGAGCATACTAAGCGTGATTAGCAGTTCAAAACTGCTTCACTCTGTAGAATCAAAATTTTGATATGAGCTCGTTTCAACCTCCAAATGCACTTTTGCAGTGCCTATGTAGGCAATTTCATCCTTTTTTGCTTAAAAAATATATAGGTTTTAGCTCACCAATACAAGTGCCTCAAAATCTACTACAGGTTTAGTAGAGCTCAACAAGGTGGTTCTGATCAACTTTTTGACATACAACCATTTCTTTGCATCAAGATATTTAGTCAATGGCCATGGCTAAAAGCAATGATGTATTCTGTATGTTGGTTGTTGAGGATACTAATTACCAACAACTTTGTTGGGATGGCAGAGATGTTCAGGCACATGCATTGATAGCTTTGTTTGCCAAACATCCAATTATCCCTCACATTCACTCTTGAAAAATAGTAAAGAATCCTTGGGATACACTTGCCATTTTATACTAGGACTCAGATGCAAAGCTTTGGCATGCACACTTTGGTCAACTGAATTGTGCTAGTATGCTATGCGTACATAAATCCGAAATGGTGTCCTCTCTACCAAAGCTCGAGGCACCTTGTAAACATGTTTGTGAAGGTTGTGTTTTGGGAAAAATTGCAACATTCTTTCTTCCCTAAAGATGGTTCAGCTTGATCTACTCATAAGTTGTAGCTTCTTCATAGCAATGTCTCTAGTCATATGCAAACACCTAGTTTCTGGAACTACCTTTACTTTGTGACTTTTATTGATGATTTCTCTAGGAATATGGGTGTATCCATTGAAAGCAAAGTTTGAATTTATCAACATGTAAAATGAGCACCTTTCATTCTGATCGAGGGGGGATGTGTACCTAAGTCACGAAGTCTTAGGGACTTGTGTCAAAGAGACTAAATCTCGTTTGCTACACAAGTGTGTATAGTGGTGAATTGACACACACTTAGTTATCAATCCGATGAACCAACCTAACCAAGTGTATGAGGACTTGTGCGCACATGATGGAAATTGAAGTGGTTCAGCCATGAGAAAAGACTAAACTACCTCTCCAACTCACTTAACCTCTGAAAGTGTCTACTGCGAACTTATAGCAGTAATTACAAATTTGAATGTATCTCCCAACGTCGAACTCTGAATATGCCAATAGTGGGTTCTTTTCGAAGCTCTCAACAAGACACATCTATAGATCATATTTTGACTCAAATCTGACAACTGCTCTTCAAGTTATGACCAAAACAGTGAATGGTAGGAACACACACACTCATTCCACAATTCATATTTGCTCACACACACACACTACAGTAGCTGAAAAGTGATGGGAAGGGGTAGACAACAGTCCTACACACACATTCCAAGCTTCACACACACACAAAAGATCATAGAAAAGATGAAAATCTACAGGAAAGAAGTAAATTCGAAATTTAGGAGCTCTCCTTCTTCACAATGGCAAAAAGTGTTTACAAAGAGTCACTGTTGAAGCTCAAAGTCAAGGACAAAGCATGGAAGCACATCAAAAGGTGGACACACAAGGAAAGGGAGCAAGTAGGGAGCTCCAAGAAGTGTATGTCAAATTTTCAGAAGAATCCCCTACAAAAATAGTGATTTTCATCACTAAAAACCATTGTAAATACCATTATCTATTTTTAGTAACTCCATTTTGTTCAAGCCGAGGAGTCCTCGAGCTTGAGGAGTATTAGAAGTACCATCGTACCAATTTTCATAATTTTTAGACTTCGTTTGAGCCCTCAAATAAGCCCTAGAACCTAATTTTTAACTAGGCCGGACACTAGGTCTGGACAGGGCCAAAACTAGTCAAAAAACTATAAAAAGAGCTAGAGAGCTCATTTTTGGGGGTTAGCTTGTTAGAGAATAGAACTTTGGTAAGAGAACTCTTTTGCAATCTAAGCTTTCCATTGTTCCTCTCTTTGATCTTACTTTGTACGCATGTGTGTGTATGTGTGTGCATGTTTGTGTGCTTTCACTCACGCACTTGTGCCTTCACTTGCTCGTGGTCTTCATACCGGTCCTCACGTCTCTGCGGATTGACAAGTAAAGGAGGTGGTGCTTACACTTAAGCTACACCAGAACATGGAAGGATCCTCCATGGTAAGTATCTTTACTCTGGAAACACCATAACCATGATAGTTTAGGAAACCTCTTCGTCAGCATACCCTTGAGCACTTAGCTCAAGACCCGCAATTTTTACACCATACTTCTTCCAATGCATTTTCCAAGCAAGCATGCGTAGGGCTACATTACAAGGCCGTGCACAAGGCACATACTTTTTTCAACCCAGGCACGAACACACTTACCCATCATTCATTATGGGTTATGAGTAGTTGGCATGACTGCTCTCAACATCATCTTTGGAAGAGCTAGCGGACATCATGGGAACAACATCCATATCTCGGAAGCAAATTGACGTCAGTAGTTGCTCCAAATCACTCTTGACAACCTCTTTTGAGCAACTTGCAGCTTTGAAAGCTCACAACGACACATTCTTGCTGGAATCCAAGGAACCAGCTCATACAACGGATGGACACCACCTCTCAAAACACTACATAGAACAGCCCTTCCAACAAGGGTCTGTCAGGGACGACAGACTCGAGAGGGGGGGGAGTGTTGAAGCTCAAAATCAAGGACAAAGCATGGAAGCACATCAAAAGGTGGACACACAAGGAAAGGGAGCAAGTAGGGAGCTCCAAGAAGTGTATGTCAAATTTTCAGAAGAATCCCCTACAAAAATAGTGATTTTCATCACTAAAAACCATTGTAAATACCATTATCTATTTTTAGTAACTCCATTTTGTTCAAGCCAAGGAGTCCTCGAGCTTGAGGAGTATTAGAAGTACCATCGTACCAATTTTCATAATTTTTAGACTTCGTTTGAGCCCTCAAATAAGCCCTGGAACCTAATTTTTAACTAGGCCGGACACTAGGTCTGGACAGGGCCAAAACTAGTCAAAAAACTATAAAAAGAGCTAGAGAGCTCATTTTTGGGGGTTAGCTTGTTAGAGAATAGAACTTTGGTAAGAGAACTCTTTTGCAATCTAAGCTTTCCATTGTTCCTCTCTTTGATCTTACTTTGTGCGCGTGTGTGTGTATGTGTGTGCATGTTTGTGTGCTTTCACTCACGCACTTGTGCCTTCACTTGCTCGTGGTCTTCATACCGGTCCTCACGTCTCCGCGGATTGACAAGTAAAGGAGGTGGTGCTTACACTTAAGCTACAGTCACCAAGTGACTTATATACATGTGCCCTAAAAAGGGTCCTTTCACACAAGTGACCGACACTTTATTGGCTAATCTCTAATTTCATACTATTTTACAAGAAATATGTTACACTGGTTTGGTTTATGCATCTAGAGGACTCCTCTAGTGCATTTACATAGCTTTGAGGGAATTTCCTAAGACTTTGAAGAAGAAAAATATGCCCATCAATTTGAAAATTTTGGGGCTCGTCTTTTGTGCCACTTTTCTCTGCAACACTCTCCCCCTCTTTGTCTCTGTTGTCCCTTGATAGGCTTTTGCTTCTCGTTTGCATTTTGTCTGAGGCTTCGAATACATGCACCTAGTGGTCGAAGAAGCGATAAGGACTGTCAGGCAATTTGTTACTTTATCTGAGGTATGTCCATTTACTTTTGTTTGCCCCTTGGTATTCCTCATATCACAAATTTGGGTTGCTTTATTAAGTCGGCTGCCATGCAAGCCATTAATGGCTAAGAATGTGATGTTCTTAGTCACCCTCTTCAACTTTTCAGCCTCTGCCTCTTTTTATCTTTTGGTCTTCTGATTTGTCTTTGTCTTCATATATTTGACCTGTTGTATTGCTTTGAGCCTGTTTACTTTCTGCCACCGCACACCTTAATTTGCTGACCTCTACTCTCTTTTAAGATAGCATTATGTTTCAAAGGCCCTATTTCTGAATCTTCTTTGTCATCCTCTAGTACCTGTTCCATTTCTTCCCACTGCACGCATCCAACGGACGAGGAGGCAACTAGGATCTTCAAACAATTGGTTATCTTATCCGATGAAGAGTCCTTCGTGTGGCTTTTTTCACTTTGCCGCCTGCTCCTGGTGGATGAGGAAGTTGTGTGCAACCTCCCATGAAATGTCTTGGTTGTTATCTTCTTTAATTCCACTCCTCAGGACTTGGATCTTTGGCATTGTCTCCTGATGCGTGCCCCCTACGAGGCTTTGGGCAGAGAGTTGTTCTTTTTCTTTATAATTTTCATTCCTTACTGAGCAGTTTTAGTCTTTGATTTTCTTCTTCTCTTTTTCCTTGATTCCCCTTCCACATGTCCCTCCTCCTGAACTCTGTCGTCCCTGACAAGCTTTTTGTGGTGACGTGAGTATGTTTGGATGAATTGCTTCTCTCGTTGATTAAGCAGATTGGCATGAAATAACATGAATTCTTTCCATTGGCTCGACTTGACTCCATCTTCTAGTGCTTGTCTATGATCTGCAAAGAAAATCAATTCGTAGGCCACCATCCTGACATTAAGATTCGAAGAGATTTTTACAAAACTTTTGGAGTCTATTTCAAAAAATCCAGTGAAAAATGCTTCTTCAAAAATTTGCATGTAGGTACTGGGCAAAAACATGAGCCATAAGTATATAGCCGTAAGTGTTAATCGGCTCGGTATAGTTGATAGATCAAAGATGAGGGCATCTGAACCCTGATTAATGCCGATGAAGTTCAAAAAGGTGTATTGAGCATGTTGAAACACTTTAATAGATGTAAGTAACATGTTCAAAATCCTGTTAGTCATCTTAATGGCTAGATTGGGTACAGGTGCATAGCGAGCTATCCAAAATTCGATTGTCTTGATCATGTATTCCTCTGTCGATAAATAATCTCGAGGTGGACTTGGTAGTAGAGGATAGTTGAGCCACTGATTATTGATGCTTCCCTAGCATTGACCTTCCCAAAATTGCATCCAGGAGCGTCTTTTGGGTACTGGGCAAAAAGATGGATTTACCTGAAGTATGTATGGTGATGATTCCCAGTGTAGCCTTAGGGTCGGATTCTTCTCCAAAAACTTCCTCCTCCATATGGGATCACCTTTGTCGAATTCCTCTTGACTGTAGGTGAATGTTTGCATGCTAAACTGGAGGTTGCAATCTAGCTCTTTATTGGTTGTGTTCTTTATATATTGTCGTGCTTGCTCTTTAAGTAAACCATATGGTACATTGAATGGTCTCATTATTTTTTCCAGATTCTTGCTTTCGATCTTCCCTTCCTTCATGACTTTTACCACTTGATCTTCAAAATCTTCTGTAAGTTGGGACACCAGTAGTGCCCGCTCGTGCCGGCTTAGTTCTACAATATCCCGATGATGTCGTTAAAGTTGGATCGTCGTTTCCTCCCTTATCAGTGAATGATGTAAGGGGGGAGAGAGAGGACGTACCTCAGTCTCCTCAGTAGCCACTGTGGAGTGTGGAACTACTGGTGTCCCCTCTGTTATCTTCTGTGCTAGTTGATCTTGTAGTTTCTTGATCAATTCATCCTTGTTTTTAATCTCCTCTGTGGCCTTTAGAAACTTTTCTTTGTTTTTGAGGAGCTCCTCGCCAATTATCACGAGTTGATCAATATCTTCCTTGCATTGTTCAAAGTATTTATTCTCGGCAACCTTCCATTTCCTTCTCAGTTCTGCTGTGTCATCCATATACCTTTTCTCCCACTCTGCGATAATGGTCTGCTCCTGCTTGAGCTGATCTTCATACTTAGCTATCTTTTCTTCCAATACTTTTGTGTCCTTTTCTGGCACTTCAAGAGCTTCTATCGGTTAATTACATAGAAGGGCTGTCATCAGCTCCTTGTTTCTATTTCGTAAGTTCTCTGCTTTTTCCATGTATATTTTGATTTGTGATTCCAGTATTTTGCTTCTGGCATTCATGCATGTTTTCTCAGCTATGCTAGCATCATATTTCCTTTGTAAATCTTGTAATTGGTCTTTTAGTTTCTTATTTTCTGTCTCTAGTATGTTGCATTGCTCCTTGGCTTCTTGGACTGCCTTCTCTTTTTCAACTATGTTCTTTTGTTCTTGAGAACAAAAGAATCAATTGGGCAGAGAGGTTCTCACTGATCTCTTGGAATTGGTATTTTTCTCGCATTGCCCTGTCATATTCAGCATCAGCTTCAAGCATTAATTGTTGAGTGTCCATGGCAGTTTTGATCATGTTTTGTACCACTGGCTTGAGCTGAGCGACGTCCACATTCAACCAAGTTTTTGGGATGCTTGGAGCTTCCCCTGTTTGTACATCCTTTCCATGCTCCACATGTATGGTTTCGTTATGTGGTTACCTTATTTGAAGCTGTACTTCATGTTCTTTTCTTTCTTCTTCTTTGTTGACAATCTTCGTGGCACTCCCTTGAAATGTAACATCCATAGGGGAGGATGCTGCCCGTTATTGGTGTAAATGGTTCTAATTCTTCCATTGTATTATCCTCTAGTTCTTCTTTGGGATTTTTGAATAAGACCTCTCCGGCAAGCAAAGTCTCTTGGATTTGAATTTAGAAGCCTCATTCAATTTAATGACATGTACTCTTTCTTGGGAGGCCTCCTTCCATGCCGTGTCTTAGCTGGAGTTGATGGGCGTTTGATCCATTTTCTTTTCTTCCACTTCTGCATTCTTATTCACTTCGTTTAACTCCTCCCATTGTCCATCATCCTTGGACTCACTTCGAATGTCCACATTCAACATGGATGCGTTTGGTTCTTCTTGTGCATCTGATGATGCACTTGAATTCACTAACCCCAATTCCCTGTATCTATGGACCTTGGTCAGCTTTTTTTGTTGTTCTATATCTTGATGGGCTTGCTGGTAATGGTGTCCTTGCACTGATAGATTGACTTGGCCTTCGGTGTACTGGTGTGTGGCTTCCATTGCTTTGGCCAATTCTTCTTCTGTGATAGGTTGACGGTCTTCAAGTCTCGTTCTTGGAAGCACATGTGCCCTTTTGGTGGCTAGAACTTCTGCTTCTGCTTGCATCAATCCCTTAGTCTCTTGGTACCTCTCATTCTAGGTTGGGAGCTAGTTTTTGCTTCTTCTACGATTGTTACTCCCTTCTTTTTCTGAGGAACTATTGCAACCTTTGCATATTTGGACATGCCTTCGGATGATGACATCTCTCTCAAATGCTCTCTAATGCCCAAGGCATAATATATTAGGATGGTCAGTGTGACAGTTCCATTCAAAAACTTCTTATGATTCAACTGCTTCTTTGCCTCGAATAGTCGCTCTTGAATATATGGAGTCATGTTGACTTGATTTCCAATTTGCTTAATAGCATGCGACAGTATTTGTACTACGATCTTTTGTGGAGCCGTGTATCTGTGCATGTTGGGAAAGCAGAAGTGCTGATGGATGAGTCTTACTTGTCTTCAATATCAATACGATTAATGTCTTTGAATGTTCGGGTCTTTGCTCCTCGACTTTCTTCCTTTAATACGGTCGTCCCATCCTTCTCCCATCCAAAAGCTTCATTAATTAAGTCATGTGTAAATTGGATAATGACCCATTCACCAATGGCATCCATGAATTTAGCCTCCGGCACCAATGGATCATGCAAGGCAGGCTGCAGAGTGTTCATAACTTGGGCACATCGCTGAAAATCAGGTTTGTATATCGGTAACTCAAAGTATTTATGAATGCCCGCTTTCTTCATAATGTCCATGGTTGATGTGAGCTCATGTACTACCTTGAAGTCCTTGGACATTACAGGGAACTGATGATCTGTCTCCATGATTTTGATGGTTACTAGGAATAAGAAATCCCCTGCTGGTTGATCATCTCTAAACCAATGACCTTTTGCTTTAGTCACACTTTGCAAAGGGAATTCCAGCACTTCCTCTTGAATGGTAGCTTTAGAGTCTTCAAAAGCCATCTGCACTCGTAATGCAAAGAGCATTAGCTTCTGTAGAAGACATGTCATTTAGTGATGTGTGTTGTAGTTATATTTCATGTGTTGTGTCACTCCGTTTCCCTTTCTTGCACAAGTAAGATCTCTTACCACTTTTTTTTTCTAAAAAGGAACAAGAATTAGTGTAGCCGAAGCATTTATTTATTTACATAGTAGGTCCATTCCTATGGAAGTAGAAGCTATGACCTGTCCCCAAGTGGGGAATGTGCACCACTAATTTTGTTATGTACTTCATGTGCCAAATGCCTGGCCTGGCCCTATTATGCATACTTTAGGTGCATTTGATGCTTCATGTGTCCAAAAGAAATCTTCTTCGTTCTGTTGTTCCATTCCTTGCTGTTGCTTTGGTTTCCATATATATTTCGTAGTAGAGGTTTTAAGCCTTGTCTTCTCCTCATTTCGTCGTGCTCAAGCACTTCTTTTGCCTTTTTTGTTGTCCGAGTCATTAGATTCCTGCTTTTCCGATATTTGTGACTAGCTTGCTTGGTTTCATGGTTTTACTATGTCGATATGATGTTTTCTCGTGCTTGTCTATCTCTTGAGTGGCTACTTGTCTGACGTTCTTTGGGATCCATATTCGTTGTCGAGTTCTTTGGGCCTCTACCAATGACCTCGGTAGCCATACTCTCAGGAGTTGCTTTGATTATGATTTTGGTGAAGAAGAACCCTTGTCCACCCTTGTCTTCCTATGGTGAATGACTTGTACTGGCATTGCCATGTCTGATTTCTTCATTCGATCCTTGCAAACCCACTTGAGGTTAGCATTTCTTGATTGCAAGAAATGCAGGTAGAGGATTCCAAAGTCAACAATACAACAATACTTACTAAATTATGCTTCAGATCAGAAGGAGGATTCAACATTGATAATGAATGCAACTTGTGAAAGGCAAAGTGAAGACCAAAGAGTCTTCTAGATTGACTCAGGGTGTAGCAATCACCTGAGTGGCAACATAGCTTTGATGACTAATTTGGAGAATAAGGTAACTAATCATGTAGTTCAAACAGGTGACAATACAAAGCATAATGTGAAGTCAATTGGATCATTGAAGGCCAAGGATGGTAGTACTCTCTTGAGTAAGGTTTTGTATGTTCCTACAATTCCAAAGAATTTGATAAGTGTAGGAAAAATTGTTGAAAAAGGTTATGAAGTTAGGTTCATTAATGAAGGAGTGTTTGTGGAAGACCCTAGCAATGGGTATAAACAAATTGTTTCAGGGAAGAAAGAAGGAAGATTGTTCACATTGAGAATCCAAGGTAATGTTGGTCATGCTTTGTTCACTTATGGAGGACATAAGATCTCTGAGTTAGATCTTTGGCACAAGAGGCTTGGACATTTCAATGAAAGAGGTATCAAAGATATGGTTAATAATGGTTCAGTGCTTGGATTGCCTAATATTGCAGGTCAACATATGACATACAGATGTGAGGCATGTCAATTAGGTAAGGCTCATAAGCAATCTTATTCCAAGCATGGTTTTATGTATTCAGAGAAGCTTGAGTTGGTACACACAGATGTGTGGGGACCATCAAAGGATTTCAGTATCAATGGCTCAAGGTATTATGTAATTTATGTTGATGATGGTACCAGATGGATCACTATCTATGTGATCAAAGATAAGTCAGATGTATTCAATACATTCAAACATTATCATGTGTATGCAGAGAGAATTACAGGTCATAAGTTGAAGAGACTAAGGTCAGATGGAGGGGGAGAGTATTTCTCTAATGAGTTCAGTAATTACTTGTGGAATGCAGGTATAAAAAGGGAAATTACTTGCAGGTACTCTCCTCAACAGAATGTGTAGTAGAAAGAAGAAATAGAACTCTTGTTGAGTTTGCAAGGTCCATGATGAAGGAGAAAAATTGCCCAAATTATTTGTGGGTTGAGGCTGTGAATACAGCTACTTATTTGGTTAATAGATTACCATGTAAAGCTTTGCAGGGTATGACACCATATGAGGCATGGTGGGGTAAGAGACCTACTCTAGATCATTGCAAAGTATTTGGATGTTTGGCATATGCATATGTGCCATCACAATTAAGACACAAATTGGAACCTAACACTGAAAAATATGTATTCATTGGATATGATGATAAGCAGATGGGATATAGGTTGTGGAGTCCATCCACAAAGCAATTCATTGTGTCTAAAGATGTTACATTTGATGAGCAAGGTACTTGGTATATAGGTACAATCAATATTTATGCAGGTGATGACGAAGTTGTGAATCAAAAGAAAGGTAAATCAAAGGTTTAGATATTTGATGAAGAAGAGAACAATGAAGTACAGGTTGAAGTTGAAGAAGTGCCAAGGTTTGATCCAGAATGTGATGAACCAGAAACCTCAAGGAGTGGAGAACTCAGAAGTTCAACAAGACACAAATGGCAACCTACAAGGTATAGCTATGACACTTCTTTTTTGGCTACCAAAGATTATGCTTATATGATAAAGGCAGATGAAGACCCTTCTACATATGAAGAGGCAAAAGGTAAGGAAAATTGGGAGAAAGCTATGCAAGAAGAGTATGATGCATTGATGGAGAATGACACATGGATTTGGTTCCTAAACCAAATAGTCAGAAGATCATTGGATGTAAATGGGTTTACAAAACTAAGAGGTATGCAGATGGAAGTGTGTCTAGGTATAAAGCTAGACTTGTTGTGAAAGGGTTTTCTTAGACATATGGTATAGATTATGATGAAACTTATAGTCCTGTGGCAAAGATGACAACCATCAGGACACTCATAGCCATTGCTGCATGTAAAGGTTGGAAATTATGTCAACTAGATGTGAAGAATGCTTTTCTAAATGGTTATATTTCAGATGATGTTTTCATGGAGCAACCACAAGGATTCAGAGATGAAAGGCATCCAGATCATGTATCTAAGCTCAAGAGAGCTTTGTATGGTTTGAAGTAGGCCCCAAGGGCATGGAATTATAGACTTGTGAAGTTTTTAAAAGAACTTGGATTCCTTGCTACCATTAGAATCCTCGATAACTATCTTGAAAGTAGCACAAGATAATTAAAGGGATGATCATGAATTTTCATCAAGGGTATTAGATATACAACAATTAGGAGAGACAAGGTTACGAGCATAAGTAGAGATATATGTAATGGAAACAAGAAAAACAGCTTACGCTGATGCACATTTACAAGATAAAGGATTAAAAGTTGGAACCAATATTGTTTTACAAGTTAAAACAACATGTGTATAAGTTGGAAAAAGTTTTTTACGGACCCATGATTATTTAAAGAATTTCCACAAGGGGTGTAGTTTACTTAGCCACACTAAAAGGTGATGTGCTGCCCAATTACATGAGTGCATACCGAGTAAAAATCTATCAAGAACCCCCTCATGGAGGAAATTCTCACATGGTTGAATCAAGCCAATAAGCGCAAAGAGGAGAAACAAAGAATTAGATTAGACGCATAGGTAGAGGCCAAAAAAAGTATTAAGGGAATCAAATTGAGGTAGCAAGAATTGTTACCCAATGTTAGTGCCGCACATTATCATATGGAAATGTCCCACACATGTACACATGCCAATCCTAGCATTGTAGATAGAAAACATTTCATTGCAGTCAAGCTAGGATAGGGCAATACAATCAAGAGGATCATAGAGAGAAACAATTTCCTTTGGAAAATAAGGGGGCTCCAATGCATGCATGGCTTGCCTAGAACAGAGTGAAGCCTTAAGATCCTCTAGCTTGAGATTACATGGGATGTGTGTAGACTTGGAATAAGAAGGTTCGTGGCCTTCTACTTCAACCATGAAACATTGCTTATTGACCCAAATTTACAAGAGTTATTTCCTAAGGTTCAAATCTACTGCATGTTCATAGATCTAGTGATGAACAATACTAGAGGTTTTGTTAAGTCATCATCATGGTATCCAAAGAGTCTGACTAATCAAGGAACATCATGTAAAAGAGTAGGCTCTTCTACCTCTCCTAGACATGAACTCTCTATACCTCCTAATCCCACAAGGTATGCCTCTACTCTTTTTGGTTGTATGTCCTATCTAGAAAAAAAAGTGTCGAATGGCACTTATGTCAGCTCTTGATTGAATCAAAGGAGAGATTCCTATTGAGGACCCCTAGCAATCCCAAGGAACAAGTTCATACAAAATTGCATTGCTTCTAGGGCCTATTAAGGCTACTACCCGATACAAATTATATATGGGAATCGAAGATGGAGTTTGAACACCATTGGGGTCGATTACAATTCTTTTAACAAGAGTTCAAAGATTTGTAGAAGTCAAAAGGCCTACAAGCCATTTAGGAGAAGGCAAGACTTGATGAATATTTTGGCACTCCCTTACCAATGTCGAACTTATATTTTTTCTATTACTTGATTCACACACTACAAGCATAAGTAGATTGTGATGCGCATGGTAAATTTATACTACCATCTATGCTTCCACACCGACCCTTAAAGATGTTTTTCCTCACCCACAAGCTATTAAGTGAGGTGTTGAAGATGTTTGGGACCCACATATCATGAGATAAGGAAACCCTTGCAGCTAAGGAAATGAAGAAGAATGAATCATTGAATCTAGCACAAATATCAACTATATGTGTATGCAACATTTTGCATTCTCAGGCCATGAAAAATTCACACAACTACATAAGAAAATTTGGTTTGTTCTTTATCTAGTGTGTAATGCTCTATTGGAAATTGATCTTCCTCATTGGATAAAACTAATCAACTATATGTAGTTGATAGTAGATAGCTAGAAAATAACTACTGAAAGGATGTTGCACCAGCACATCAATTTTGTACATGTAGTTAAATTATGATGTATGAATGGAAAGGCCACTAGCTATGACTCAATTGAAAACATTCAAGGAAGGCTAAGATTCCAAATCCCATCAAACCAAAAGAATGTCTGACATCATACCATGTCTACAACCTACAAGAACATCACTGACCCTTTGTTGTCATGTTCCACCTCACTTTCCCCCCACCCCTCCTTCTCAATACTCCATCTTCAATATCCCCTTTTCCCCCTTGTACACCACAACTCAAAGGCACGTTCACACTCCCTATCCCAAACTTTCATTCCCCATGCATTCAATATTCTACATACTGCATCTATACACAACAACCCTATATTTTCTACACTTTGTATTGAGTAGACATTGGATCAAATGCTATTATGCATGAATCAAGTATGCAAAGAGTATTTTTCCTTAGGCCACATGAACCAAAACCTTCAACAACATGCAAAAACATTACAAACACAAGTAAATTTACTCATTGTAGAGAATGCTTCACTAAACACCCACTACACTAAATTAAAGCAAGCACACAACACTTTAGAAAGTCAACTTAGAGAGTAGAATGAAGATATGATTCAAGAGTTGGAGAGTAACTTATGAACCCAAACGAAATGTAATGCCAAACCCAACCACAATATGTGTTTACTACGCAGTCACTTGGTTGCACCTCACAAAAAGAATGTGCTACTCCAACAATAGGATACAAAAAGCCTAGAGGCAAAAATGGACATGAAAATCATAGCTCTCATAAGTCCATCTAGATTCTAGATTGTGCCACTTAGAGTATATTAAGATAATCCTCCAAGATTAAAATACCTTATTTGAATAATATGATCAATTCATTGAGGATCACATCACATTAAAAGCCTACAAAAGATCTAAAGCCACAACACTTCCCCCACTAGACAATTCCACCATGGATGTCACATCGAAGACCATGTGAGAGTTAGAAAAGCTTTGATGACAGGTAGCATACATGTCCACCCAAATACAGAATATGAGCTCACTCTAAAGCTAGCACAAGAAGGGTCTTCTTCTCCTCCGAAGTAGCCCCAAAACAAAGAGATTTTACAAATATACATGGACCTATTATATGAGAAGGAATAAGACCCACAACCAACAATAGAGAGCTATGTCAATGAGGAGGGTCAAGAAATCTTTGAGATGCAAAGAGTCACATGGCTTAAAAAAATTGAAGAGACATGAAAGACTCACTGATCTTGGATGGAAGTTAAAAAACAAGCACTTGTTGTATTTGAAGACACCATTTTCAAGTCAATCTATTTTTAGAAGCTTGCACCCCACTACCAAATCATCATTGATGAACTCTAGTATTACCTACTTTTTATTCTTTTAACTGAATATAAAAAATGTTGGTAGGCAAAGTCCCAATTTTTTCCACCTCGTTTGAACCTGAGGATCTCCCATATGATGTGCAATATGGCAAAATATTCCAACTATAAATTGGCATGCACAACTACTCAAAGATTTCCTAGAGATGCTGTGAAAATGGAATAAATCCCTCTTGCATGTCATCTATAATCCATGCTATCTCCCCATGCCACTCAAAATGAATTGAAAATCTTTTGCCACCATAGTAAAACATAATCCCAATTTCAACGAATGGATCAATTATCCATATTGGCACTACTTTAAGGACCTCGAGCAGTGTCCTACATGATTGCAATGATTAGGAATTGGTTGTCTAGATTATCAAAGTCACCAAACATTGTTGCTTGCATTTGCAGATTTTGTTTTTATTTAATGCTAATTGTGTTTAAGGTGTTTTAAAAAGGTGAAGGATCCACATTTTTATGCATCTAGCTTCTAACTTGAGTCTTTTGATGGAGATGCACCATGCTGAACTCTCCTTATCAAGGGCTCCATGATGATACCCTTAGAGTAGAAAAACTGAGCTCCTGGCACCGCACACAATAGTCTGCACAAAGGCTACATAATATGAAAAAAAAAAAGTACATAAGGAGCATGAAGGTAGATTTCGTAGTTGTTACAAATGTGATCAAACTTATAGTATGTGGATGATGAGGCCACTCGATGTTTTATTAAACAAGATATACAAAAGTGTCTGATCGCCATTTGGCCTTTCACATGGACACTAACTGTAACAATTTCCCACTAAAGGCCAATATGGCCAAAGTATCTATGGGAGAAAAATAAGAATACATGAGTGTAAGTATACAAACTATACCTCCCACCTAATGGGCATGTTACACAATATACAAGTAACTATGTAAGATCATGGATCAAGTAGCCCCCATCAAGTGACACAATGTCGAAAGCTATCATGTGGTAGAGCTTTAGTCAAAGCATCTACAATATCATCTCGAGTATGAATCTATTCAAGAATAATGTGCTCAATGGCTAAGCAATCTATAATGAAGTGATACCACACCTCAATGTGCTTGGTCTTTGCATGATAGACTAGATTCTTAGCCAATGCAATGGCACACTAACTATCACTGAGCAAATGAGGTACATGCTGAGGTAGACCTATATCACAAGAAAGATGGGAAAGTCACAATGCTTCCTTACATGCCTCACTTGCTGCAACATACTCTACTTCTATAGTGGAAACAACTATACATTCTTGAAGACGAGATCTCAAAGAGATAGCACCTCTAGCAAAATGAAAACTTTACCTTGATGTAGACTTATGGTTGTCTACACAACCATCATAACTAGAATCTGTGTAACAAAAAATGGATTCTTTCCCTCTATCCAAGCATAGACACTTGTCCATAGTACCATGAAGATATCTCAAAATCATCTTGACTACTTCCCAATGCTTCTTGCTAGGGTTTGACACACATCTACTCAAAATTCCACTATAGGTGCAATGTTTGGTCTTGTAGCTACATTGCATACATGAGACTACCTGTTGGGATATCAAGCTCAACATGTGCTGATCCAGGATGATATGTATCAATTTTTCATTTCTCTGACATGTATAGTGGTCATGCTGGTATATGTCAGGGATACTTCATTGAGCTAGTGTACTAGATTTATCTATCGAGAGTGATGGGACATTTGTTTCTTGCCAGCTCACTCATTTGCAAACATTAGATTTTTCCTTATGTACTGATCTTTATATATTGCACTTGTTGTATTCTTGTTTTTAGGTCATTCTTGTACATTCCTTTTATGTAATAGAAGAAGAAGAAAAGAAGAGTATTCTTCCTTGCCTCAATCTGTGTGTGCTCCTCTTTGAGTGTGAGAGTGTGTGTGAGATCTCTTCTTTATCTCCTTCCTTGTGACATGGTATTAGAGCCAGTGTGGCTGTAGAGAGCTCGTGGAGAAGACCGACGGTGAAGAGTATGCGAGAAGGCATAGAGAAAGCATGATTCACAAACAACCTCAAGTTGCTACAAAATTGGCTTGAAGGTAGAAAACCTCAAAATATTTTCATGAGTTATCCCTTTAGGTTCACTAGTTTTTATCATATCAAAGTTTTAGAGCCATCTCTACCTCCGTTTCAAGCCCGCAAGGTAGGTCCCATAGAAAAATCAGGTTAGCTTGCAAAACTATAACTTGCATTTTGTTTGAAAACACTCATATATTCCAGATCCAAAATTTCAAGTGATTCTATGTACTGTTGATACACGAAAACTATGTTTTTTTTAATGGAATTGTCACGTCATAGTGCGATAGTGTTCAAGCAGAAAGTGATGCTTGTAGTGTTTTGCAGTGTTGTGAATAGATGCAAAAATGACAAATGCAGATGGAATGAGTCAGCTTATGAGTGATAAGACGGACAAGAACAACTTTCATGCTTGGAGATTCAGGATGATGAATTTACTGATGGGAAAAAGTTACTGGAAGTACATTGAAGGAGAGAACAAAAACGCTCTGCAATTACTAGAGAGGAATCAGATTGCAGACCAGCTAAGAGCATATCAAGAATGGAATCAAGGAGCATGTAAGGTAATGTATTGGCTATCTTTTATCATACATGATAGCATGATTGGGCACATACAGGATGCCAAGACTCTGAAGGAGGCTTGGAACAGTTTGGTCACATTGTATGAGATGAATACAAAGGCATGAAAATTGCAACTCAAGAACTAGCTACATACACTGGACAAAAAGAGCATGTCGATAAGTGACTACACCCTGAAAATCAGAAGCATATGTGAGTCGCTTTCATCTATTGGTGTGATGTAGATGATGATGATAAGGTGGAAGTATGCCTTCATGGTTTAGGAGATGCATATAAGAAATTCAGAACTTCTATACAAACCAGGGAAAATATTCCAAATTTCGTTGATCTAGTATCTATGCTGATTATTGAAGAAAAAAATCTTGTGGAGGATTCAAACTCCCAAGGAAAACCTAGTTCTGAGCAGGTATTCTACTATGGAAGAGGAAAAGGCAGAGATAGAGGCTTCGGAAGCAGAAGAGGACACAATAACCAAGACCAGGGTCAACAACAAAAACATGCTGGAGGAAGAGGACAGTTTCGAGGCAGGGAAAGCCAAAGAGATCGTAGAAATTTTTGAAGAAATGATTTAGGTATTGACAGTAAAGGATGCTTGAATTGTGGTAAAACCTAGACACTTTGAATGTGATTACAAGTTGAAGAATCAAAATAACCGAAGGCAGCAAAACAACTATGCATCCACGTGTAGATGATTCTGAAAAGTTGTTCATGGTTCATCACATGATGAATACGATGTCTACTGGTGTTTCAAAATCAAATGATAATGTCTGGTATGTTGATTCAGGTGCTTCAAATCACATGAAAAATCATGCGGAATGGTTTAGTACTTTGCAAAAATTGCCAGTTCCTTGATGTGTTGAAATAGGTGATGATGCATCACACCCTATCGAGCATACAGGAAACATAGCACTATCTATGGAGGTGGAAAGGTAAAACATCTTGCTGATGTGCCGCATGTTCCAAATATAACAAAGAATCTGGTTTCTATTGGACAATTGGTTGACCAAGGATTACAAGTCAGGTTCAATGCTGACGGGTTATATGTAGAAGAGTACAAACGGGATGGAAGATTGATTGCCAAAGGAAACAAAGTGGGTAGGATGTTCACCTTAAATGTGAAAATTCCTGAAATGAATGCACCCATGTTTGCAAAAGGTGTAGGTGTTATTGCTGATATAGACATCTAGCACAAACAAATTGGACATGCAAATTTGCAGAGGTTGAAATTGATGCAGTCAAAGGAGATTGTTAATGGACTACCAAATTTCAAGGTTGTAGAGATGCAAAAGGTATGTGCAGCATGTCAATTTGGAAAACAGTCAAGAGCATCATTTCTACATGATAAGCATGTTAGTGAGAACGTGCTAGAAATAGTACACATAGATGTTTAGGGTCCTACAAAGACCACATCTATGGGTGGTTGCAGGTTTTATGTTAGTTTCATTGATGACCATACACGAAAAGTATGGGTATATTTCATGAAAGAGAAGAGGGAGGTGTTCACTCACTTCCAAAATTTTAAGGCCATGGTGGAAAAATAGATAGGGAAATATATTCAGAAATTAAGGTCTGATAGAGGAGGTGAATACATGTCAAATGAGTTCAACAACTTTCTTAAAAATCATGGAATTCGAGGTCAGTTTCCATACAGGTACACACCACAATAGAATGGCATTGTTGAGTGCAAAAATAGACATATTGCAAAAATAGCAAGAGCTTTGATGGCTAAGAAGAATATGCCACATTGTTATTGGGCAGAAGCTATGCATACTGTTGTATATATCATGAATAGAACTGTGGGTACTGTTGTATATCAAGTTACACCTGAAGAGATGTTTACAGGTAAAAAGCCAACCTTATCACATATGAAAGTATTTGGTTGTATTGCATATGTACATGTTCTAGATGAGTTGAGGACAAAGCTTGATCAAAAAGCAAAAAAATGTATCTTCATTGTGTACTCCCTTGAGCAAAAGGGTTATAAATGTTATAAACCACTCACTCGATAGATGAAGGTAAGCAGAGATGTGGTATTTGATGAAATATCAAGCTTCTATGCAGATCCCAAAGAAGGATTGAATCTTGGACCAAATGACAAAGGAAATGCTGAAAAATCAAGTGCAGAATCTCAAGTTTTGAGTGGACCGGATGCATCACCAAGCAATAGTTCCAATTCAAATCCATGGACTAGAAGATTGCATGGAAGTTTCAATCCAGCAAATTCATCAAATACATCCAATAAAGGTAAAGAAAAGCTTTCTGTTGGTAGTAAAACATGTGCAAATTTTGAGGATGTTGATGGCGATTCAAGCAGTCTAGGAAAAAGTCTTGATGAGGAACTTGGATTGCCCTCTGTGAAGACTCGAGGAGTAAGAAAGGCGCATGCAGATGATACAAGGAGAAGTGACCCAGGACCAAGAAGATCTGGGAGGATGCAGAATTCAATGCAACGATTGATGTATGACAATTATACGTGTTGTCATTGTGCCTACATGGCCACGGTAATACAAGATGTTGAACCTTCTTGTTTTGAAGATGCAATTGGAAATGCAGATTGGGAAAAAGCTATGGATGAGGAGATGGATGCACTTTGTGGAAATGATACATGTAAGCTAGTTCCATTGCCGCAAGGGAAGAAACCATAGGCTGCAAGTGGGTTTACAAGGTAAAGCACAATGTTGATGGCAGCATAATCAGGTACAAAGCCCGATTGGTAGCAAAAGGATATGCACAAACATATGGCATTGATTATGAGAAAATGTACAGCCCTGTAGCTAAAATGTCTAGTGTCAGAACACTTGTTGCATTAGCTACACCAAAAGGATGGACTTTGCATCAGATGGATGTGAAGAATGCTTTCCTACATGGCGAGTTACAGGAAGAAGTATACATGGACCAGTCACAAGGATATGAAGGCACAAAGCATCCAAAATATGTTGGCAGGTTGCAAAAGGCTTTGTATGGACTTAAGCAAGCTCCTCGTGCATGGCATGCAAGGATTGCTGATTACTTAACTAGCATTGGGTTTTCTATATGTGATGCAGATCATTCACTATATGCAAGGAAGGGTGTGATGTTATAACAATTGTGGCTATTTATGTTGATGACTTGATTGTAGGTGGTGATAATGAAGAAAGCATTAAAGAGGTAAAGCAACTTCTTATGCAGGAATTTGACATGAAAGATCTTGGTGTGTTGCACTATTTCTTGGGCATTGAGTTTATACATACAGAAACATGTATATGGATGTCCCAAAGGCAATATGCCTTGAATATGCTGCAAAAGTATGGTATGGATGATTGTAAGCCGATTTCTATGCCATTAGATCAGAATTTGAAGTTGGATACTACATCAGGTGAAGCATTGGAAATTGCTACTATGTATAGGAAAATTGTGGGAAGCTTGATATATCTCACAATTACAAGGCTGAATCTAAGCCACACTGTTGTACTTGTAAGTCAATTTATGCAGGTTCCTAGGAAGCCACATTTGGATGCCTTGAGGTGCACTCAATGTTATGTGAGTGCTACTTTGGATTATGCATTGTTTAATGAAGTTGGTGTAGACCTGCTTGTTCATGGATACACCGATGCAGATTGAGCTAGTAGCATTCCAAATAGAAGATCTACTAGTGGCTTCCTATTCTCACATAGGAGTGCAGCTATTACATGGAGCAGCAAGAAGCAACACACTGTTGCTTTGTAGAGTACAAAGGCTAAGTATAGAGGTGCTACAATGGCAGCATGTGAGGCATCATGGCTAGAGATGCTACTTGCATATTTAGGTGTGGGAGTGCAAAAGCCTATCACCATCTATTGTGATAATCTTAGCAGCATACAATTAGCATGAAACCTTGTTTTTCATGCAAGAACAAAGCATATCAAGATACATTATCACTTGATCAGAGAGAAGGTATTAGCAAGTGATATTGATCTTGTTCATGTGAGAAGAGATGAGAAAGTTGCTATATGTATTTTCACTAAAGCACTTGGAGAAGAGAAGCTGAAGAAGTTTTGAAAGATGCTTGGATTAGAGGATACGACATTGAGCTTGAGGGGGAGTGTTGAGATATCAATCTCAACATGTGATGATCCAGGATGACAAGTATCAGTTTCTCATTTCTCTCACATGTATAGCGGTCATGCCGATATATGTCAGGGATACTTCATTGAGTTGTACTAGATTTATCTATCGAGAGTGATGGCACATTTTTTCATTGCCAACTCACTCATTTGCAAACATTAGATTTTTTTCTTATGTACTGATCTTTATATATTGCCCTTGTTGTATTCTTGTTTTTAGGTCATTCTTGTACATTCCTTTTATTTAATAGAAGAAGAAGAGAAGAGTATTCTTCCTTGCCTTAATATGTGTGTGTGCTCCTCTTTGAGTGTGAGAGTGTGTGTGAGCTCTCTTCCTTATCTCCTTCCTTGTGACACTACCAACAACAGATTCAGAAGGAATTTTGGTCATGAATTCCTTTTCCTCATTTGATTTGGGGCAATCATCCTTGCTCAATTTCACATATGTGGGTAAAGGTGTATTCAATGCCTTTCCACCTTGCATATGGAACCTCTGAAGTACTTTGGATAGGTACTCACTTTGAGAAAAGTATATGCATCTTTTACTCCTATCCCCCAAACCCTTCATATCAAATCCTTCATCTTTTAATCATATGCTTGGCATCCTCCAAATCCTTTGTATCAAATGTTACACTCAATTTCGTTTTGAGAATCGACAAGTTATAAGAGGACTTCCCAACAATCAGCATATCATCAACATAAACTATCAAGCATATCAAGATGCCATCTTAGTATGTTTTAGTGAAGAGACAATTATCCTCTTTACTTCTCAAATAGCCTTAAGACTTCATAAAAGCATCAAAATTTTGGTAACATTATCTAAGGGAATGTTTAAGACCATATAAGCTCTTCTTTAACTTACAAATTAGACTTTCTTTGCCATGAACTACATAATCCTCTGGTTGTTCCATGTAGATCTCATATGTAATTCCTCCATGCAAGAAAGTAGTTTTCACATCCATTTGGACTAACTCTAAATCCTCCACTGCAATGAATCCAAGCAACATTTGCAAGGTAGTCATCTTGACCACTGGAGAGAAGCTTTCCTCAAAGTCAACACCATGTTGCTATTTAAAACCCTTTGCAAAAAGTCATGCTATATACTTTGGAGAAGCACTATCGGATGTGAATTTCAGTTTATATACCCATTTACATGGTAAAGCTTTTTTGCCCTTTGGGAAAGGTACTAAATCCCAAGTACCATTCTTGTGAATAGAATCCAACTCACTCTTCATGGCACGCTCCCACTTGACATGATCCTCTCTTTGCATAGCCTCTTTGTAGCAAGAAGGATCACCAACATCTCTTAGCATAACAAAAACCAAACATGGAACATATCTATTAGGTGGATGCGAGACATGTGTAGAGTGTCAATGGTTGCTAAACCGGAACATTTGCAGACTAATCTAACTGGACATTCTCTTGAACATCCCTATTGGAACATCAAGCTTACACTATGCTTGAGGTGGATTTGATCTACATCAAAGGCTATTGCGTCAAAAGAATATCAATTGGAGAGTTCTTTTTCATATGCTCATTCATTGTATTTTTTTGAGAGATTTTTGATGGCTCATTTACCATTGTAAAAGCCTTGAGCTTTACACATATAAAGGTAGAAAGATAGAGGCCAAATCCCATGAATTTGTGGTGGTTGAAGTTGCATTCAATCAAGCAAATCAAATCACCTAAAAGTAGATCAAACTAGATCTTCACTTTTCCTAGATTGTAGGAAAGTGAATTGATTCCCTCCAATAACTATTCCCACCTTCATTTGAATTCAAATTCAACTTGTAAAAGTCGTGGAACACTCCTAGAGGCTATATAAGGACTTCAAATCACTTGTACATTACAAGGAAGCAATATACATACACTTGTGACCATTATTGTCTTGCTCCTTCAATTCTCTGCTTCATCTTCTTCGCCAACAGTAATCTTGCAGAGACTGCTTCTCTCTCTCCAGAGCTCCTAATTGGTTGAAAAATAACTTATTGGAAAGGTATTAGTGTCTAGTTTATGCCTATAAATGTTCAAAGAATTTGGTTCAGTAGATTGGGAGGAATCTGAGTGTTTCTGTCTCGGGGTCAATCTCTGCATATTCCTGAAAAATAGGAAGTACCACCGGTGAATGTCGCATTCATTCCTATAGCATATTTTGCTTATTCCTTATACTTTTGTGCATTCCATACACTCAAACCTATTTTTATCACTCCCATAAAAGGATTTTTTTCTAATTGTAATCACGCTGGTCGCTATGGGCATTAGAAGTTCATTGTCTCTTCCATAGATAGTAAGTTTTTTGAGCTAGTCGACCCGCGAACCTATCTGTTTTGTATCGACTCATTCTCCTTGGTGTTCCAAAGTACATAGTGTGTTTCTTTGCACTTATAGCATGCCTATAAGATCTATTTGAGTCTCCATAAGCTCAAGGGCTGGTCTTGTGCCGGTTGGCTTGACCAAACTTCGTCACCTCGAAATGCACTTTTCTACCTTCTACAAGCTTCTCCAAGTTCTTTCAGTGGTATCAAAGCTAGATCAAGATGGGTGACGGCTTTCCCTCAATGATCAAGAAGCTTGATCGACACAACTACGCGGCTTGGCAAATCAGGATGGAGGCCTATTTGCAAGGTAGAAATCTTTATGGAATTGTAGCAGGTGATGAAGCTATGCCTATTCCAAGATCCAAAGAAGGACCAACACAAGAGGAGACAGATAAGCTCACACTTTGGTGCGCAAGGGATGCTCAAGCAAGGTCGTACATACTAAACTCTATCTCTGACTTTCTATTACCACATATTAGAGGATGCAAGACATCTCAAGCGACTTGGGATGCCCTGGAGACTTTCTTTTCTGCTAGTACCAAAGCAAGAAAGAGTCATCTTTGGAACGAGTTCAACCAAATGAAGAAGACACCTAAACAAACCATCACAGAGTTTGTTACCAAGTCAAGGAGGTTGCGGATCAATTAGCATCCACTGGAGAGTTGATTGAAGAAGAGGTCATAATGAGGAAAATTCTCAACGGCATTCGAAGTGATAAGCAATGGCAATCCTTCACGACGGCTTATGATCTCATGATGGATGTGCAGACTCCAGACTTCAACATCTTTCTTGGACAACTCTTCAATCAAGAAGCCAACAATAGCATAAAGGAAGGTAACTCTTATCATAGTAATTCAACTAGTGCTCTATATGCAGATAAGAAGGATAAGAAGCAGAAAGGCAAGAAGAAGGAAGAAGATGAAGAAGAGACTTCTCAAGCCAACTTTGCAAGCAAGAGCAAGTGGAAAGGGAAGAAGAAAGGACCAAAGCAAGACAAAGCCAAAGGTCAGAATGTTCAACCTTGTGCCATATGCGATAAGACCAACAACACCACTCAGAATTGTTGGTTCAATGGGAAGACCCAGAAAGGAAGTGGAAGAGGTAGATATGGCAACAATAGAGGCAGAGGTGGACACAACTTCAACAATAACAATAGAAGCTATAATAGAAGAGACTACAACAATTATTCAAAAGATCAACCACATGAAGACTCATTGCTTCTTATGAATCTAAGCCACAAAGAAGGTAAAGAAGATGATCATTTGTAATACATAGATTTAGGATGTTCGAATCATGTTGCAGGCAATATTGCTCTTCTATCTGACTTGGAAAGTCCAAAGCATGGACATGAAGTGCAAACAGGGGATGACACAAAGCACTATTGAAGAATCACTCACGAATTTGACGTACAGACAAGGAAAGATAAAGAGAAGCGGAATCAAATATTCAGAAAATCAAAAGCCTTAAATGAAGGGACAAATTCACGACCATTATGTGCAGTACAGAATCCTGCAAAATCAGAGTTCGTTATACCGAATCAAATTGTATATACAAGAGAACGTGCATAAGAATAATAGAGAAGGAAGTACGAATAAGAATGTGCGTGAGAAGAGCGCAAAGTATAAATAAAGCACATATAGAGGTCAAGAAGTAAGGTGAGAGTGAAGCATGAGGAAGTTAGAAGATGCCAGAGATCGCGTATGAGATAATAGAGAGTGAGAAGGTTTTAGAAGACGCCAGAGATCGCGTATGTACAGATGAATAATAGAAACCTGAAATGTCAGGTGTTCATCTGAGAGAGATGGTAGAAGAGACTACTCAGTGTAGGAGAGTCTCCATAGCTTGAGCAAGAAGAGGCCAAGCTAATTTTGTACACATCTTCTCTAATAGAAAACACATGTTCATGTGGAAGTTTTTGCGCACTGTTCGTATGTGAAGAACTCTGAGTATTTTCGTGTTACGGTAGAAAGTTCGTTAACTGTTAACAGTTACAGTTTGTTAGTAAATGTGTTCCTCGGTACTCTCTTAGTCAACGAATGTTTCGATCAAATAAAGTTATCTCAGTAAACGCACTTTCGGTCAGTTATAGTTTTCTCAAAAAACAAGCTTTTCAGTAGAACAACGAAGTATATCTCGCAGAGTAAATTAAGGTATTGTATGAGAGTTAATTTATCTTATAGCTAGACATCTCTACTATCAGTTCATCAATCATTTTGGTGAAATGGATATGTACATACAGTACAAAGTCTGACCGAAAGAAGGTACTCTGAACTGGAGAAGTTTTTTTTTCTTAAACTTCAGAAAGTGTTCACTCAGTGAAGGAAGTTCACGCATAACTTCCCTACTTCTTGTATACTCACTTGAAGTAATTACAAACAGAATATGAGGTTATTCCGGTAAGATTCCGGTATAATTACGGTGATAGTCTGGTAACAATCCAGTGAAGTTCCGGTGGAATTTTTCTAGTGAATTCAAAGCGCAGTCTTATATGTTGAGTAACAGTAATCTTGCTAAGCTACTGCTGATTATAGAGGTGTTCTAATATCGCTCTAGCTTGGCATCCTTTTCGGTGGCGCAGCGATTTCCGCAGGCTGACAAGATTCAAGCCTTTGCCGCAACGACCACCAGAAATTGGTACAAGAGCGAAGTCAATCGACCCCAACAAGCACAATGTGGAGAAGATTGGTAATGTCAAAGCTTCCAATGGTAGGACAAACATTCTAAGTAAGGTTCTCTATTTCACTATCACTAAAAACCTAATAAGTGTAGGCCAATAGTTGAAAAAGGCTTGCAAGTTAGGTTCACCCAACATGGAGCTTTTGTGGAAGATCCATGTCAAGGCTTCAAGAAGATAGCCCGAGGTGAGAAGCATGGTAGGCTCTTTACTTTTGATGTAGGAGATACCAGGAACATAGCTCCATTCAACTTTGGGTCTCAAACCCTAAGTGAGCTTGAAGTGTGGCATAAGAGACTTGCTCATGTGAATGAAAGAACCTTGAAGGATATATGCAGGGATCAAAGTGTTCTAGGACTGTCGAACATATCAAAGCAACACATGATCAACAAGTGTGATGCATGTCAGATTGGGAAGGCACAAAGACAACCATTCAACCACAAAGGCTACATCCACAACAACTTATTGGACTTAGTACATACAGATGTATGGAGACCAAGTCAAGAACCTTCATTGGCAGGATCAAGGTATTATGTCTCATTTATTGATGACCGTAGTAGATGGATTGTTCTATACTTTATCAAAAGTAAGAATGAAGTGTTTGATTGCTTCAAGAAGTATCTTGCACATGTGGAGAATCATACAGGTAGATCCCTAAAGAAGCTCAGATCTGATGGAGGGGGAGAATACTTCTCCAAAGAGTTTGATGAGTTCTTGCAGGACAAAGGTATCAAAAGGGAAGTGACTACTAGGTACTCTCCTCAACTAAATGGAATTGCAGAGAGGAGAAACAAGACATTGGTTGGATCAGCCCGAACAATGCTTGAAGAGAAGAAGTTGCCACATTATCTATGGGCAGAAGCTATATCAACTGCTATGTACCTTGTCAATAGACTACCATCCAAATCACTTCAAGGTATGACTCCTTATGAAGCATGGCATGGAAGAAAACCTAGTCTTGGACATTGCAAGGTTTTTGGTTGTTTAGCTTATGTTCATGTACCATCACAAATAAGAGGTAAGCTAGATGAAAGGACAACAAAGGCAGTGTTTATTGGATAACAAAGGACTCCTTATGAAGCATGGCATGGAAGAAAACCTAGTCTTGGACATTGCAAGGTTTTTGGTTGTTTAGCTTATGTTCATGTACCATCACAAATAAGAGGTAAGCTAGATGAAAGGACAACAAAGGCAGTGATTCAACTCATATGGGTTATAGGTTCTTCAATCCTTCAACCAAGCAATTCACTACAAGTAGAGATGTTGTGTTTGAAGAACACAGGTCTTGGTATGATGAAGAAAAACAAAAGGTAACACTACCATATGATCTTGATTCTGACTCTCATCAATTAGGAAGCAAGCATGATACACAGGTCCAGGATCCAAGAAGTGATACAGATGATGACCAAGATGAAAGAGAAAGGGATTACAAGCTATGGAAGTTAAGAGGCAAAGCAAAGATGCAAGAGGTTGGAGAATGCTCTAGACAAGCACCTAGAAGATCAGCAAGAGAGAAGAAACAACCAAAAAGGTATGGATATGATTCCACTTTGTTACGAAGCATTCAATCTACTTGGCAAAAGACTCTATTTCAGAGGAACCCTCAACCTATGAAGAGGCAAAGGGAAACCCTAATTGGGAAAAAGCCATGAATGAAGAGATAGATGCATTGAAGGAGATGGACACTTGGGATTTGGTTCCAATGTCGCCAAATCAAAAGGTAATTGGTTGCAGATGGGTATATAAAGTTAAAAGAAATTCAGATGGATCAATTTGCAGGTACAAGGCAAGACTAGTTGCCAAAGGATGCTCACAAACTCATGGTATAGACTATGAGGAAACATTCTCACCAGTTGCAAAGATTACTACAATCAGGACATTGATAAATGTAGCTTCTGCAAGGAATTGGAGACTCCTCCAACTTGATGTGAAAAATGCATTTTTAAATGGTTGGATAAGCGAAGAGGTATACATGTCACAACCACCAGGTTTTGAAAACCCTAATCATCCATCTTATGTTTGCAGACTTAAGAAAGCATTGTATGGATTGAAACAAGCTCCTAGAGCTTGGAATTACAGGTTGGTTACATATCTTCAAGATCAAGGGTTCAAAGCTAGCAACTCAGATCCTTCTCTATTGATCAAAAGGGATCACAATGAGGTTATCTATCTATGTGTATATGTAGATGATATTATTGTGACAGGTGATGATCTAAATGGCATTCAAAGGATCAAGAGATGCAAGAGGAGTTCAAAATTAGTGACCTAGGTGAGCTCACATATTTCCTAGGTATGCAGGTGATATATACAGACCAAGAAATGTATTTGACTCAAAGAAGATACATTCAGGATCTTCTTCTCAAGTTCCAAATGGAGAACACTAAACCTACAGGTACACCTTTGGAGATGAATCATAAACTTAGTGTTTATGAAGGTGAGAAAATTGAAGACATTAAAGAGTATCAAAGCTTGGTAGGTATCTTGATATATGCTACTCATACAAGGGTAGACATCTCATATAGTGTGGGAGTGCTTAGTCAGTTCATGCACTCACCGAGAAGACCACACATGGATGCAGCTAAGAGAGTACTTAAGTATCTCAAAGGTACAATCAACGAAGGTATATTCTATCCTTACTCTTCAGATTTGGATATCAAAATCTACTCAGATGCAGATTGGGCAGGAGCTAAGGATGATAGAAAAAGTACATCTGCTTACTTAGCATTTGCAGGTTCCAAGCTAGTGTCATGGAGTTCCAACAAGCAACCAACAGTTGCTTTATCCTCAACTGAAGCAGAGTACAGAGGCTTGACCATAGCAACTCAAGAGGCAATATGGTTAAAAGCATTGTATACAGATTTGGGACTTGTGAGTTCCAAACCTCACATATTTGGAGATAATGTAAGTTCCATGCATCTAGCGGCAAATCCTATTTTTCATGCGAGAACCAAGCACATAGAAGTGCATTACCACTTCATCAGGGAGAAGCTCATGGCAAAGGAGATTGACATTTCTTTTGTTCCAACTGAAAAGCAAGTAGCAGATATGATGACGAAGGCACTTGATGGAATAAAGCTTTGTAGATTCAAAGCTATGGAAGGTATTCAACCTATCAGAGAATGAAGACTCAAGCATACTTTAGCTTGAGGGGGAGCTGTTGGAACATCAAGCTTACACTATGCTTGAGGTGGATTTGATCTACATCAAAGGCTATGGCGTCGAAAGAATATCCGTTGGAGAGTTCTTTTTCATATGCTCATTCATTGTATTTTTTTTGAGAGATTTTTGATGGTTCATTTACCATTGTAAAAGCCTTGAGATTTACACATATAAAGGTAGAAAGATAGAGCCCAAATCCCACGAATTTGTGGTGGTTGAAGTTGCATTCAATCAAGCAAATCAAATCACCTAAAAGTAGATCAAACTAGATCTTCACTTTTCCTAGATTGTAGGAAAGTGAATTGATTCCCTCCAACAACCATTCCCATCTTCATTTGAATTCAAATTCAACTTGTAAAAGTCGTGGACCATAAGGACTTGAAATCACTTGTACATTACAAGGAAGCTGTTGGTGCATGCCAATCATCAATTGAAGGTTTATGAAGAAATGAAGTCAAGAGATTAAGAAGAGAACAAATTCAGAAGTTTGAAGGAAGGACATACTCAGAAATTCAAAGCCATGTACACATATGTACATTAGTTCAGATATAGGTGACTCACACTTTTGATTAGTCATAACTTTGTACATATTTGCCTATAAATATTTTGGAAAAGTCGGGGCATGTAGATGAGAGACATAGAGAGACATAGAGAAGAGAGTTGAGATGAGTTAGTTGATGTACATTGTACAAATTATCCATCAGATGTATGAAGAAAATAGATAAGTGAAAAGTTCAGAAATGGAGTGTCGATCTTCTCTGCCATTCTCCTTCTGTGTTTAATCTTTTGAGAAATCCTTTTGCACGTATCTAAGTCAATAGCTAATCTATCTATGACTAGAATTTGAGAGGTTAATTGTGATCAGGTTGAGAGAATTTAGTTTAGGAACATTCATATGTGAAGATGTTTTGAGAGTCGTCAAAACTGGCGCAGATTTCATGTTCAGAGAAATGAACATTGCTCAGTCCACAGTGTAACGTTTTACACAAGTGAGGGCTCAAAATATAATTTGGAAGGTAAGCCATCTATGGCTAAAAGATCTTGATCAAACGGGTTTGACATTGGGAGAACTATAGCTAAGAAGTTGCAGGTGTCAAAGTCGCCATTGCAGAGAAGGTGTTTCAGACATAGGTAAAGTGTTTCACACATTTCTCACAGTATACTCAATCATTTTGAGAAATTTAACTTGGAATAGTTGTGCAACCTTAAGGCGAAGCATTGTGCAAAGTTTTATTAAAAACGTTACAGGATTGATTAGTCAATGAGTGATTAATCTGCAGCAGACTTTTCAGGAAGTTTCAGTTTTCAACAGTTAGCCAAAATTCTGATAATTTGGTGATTGTTTTCTAAAATTAAGTGGAGTCTGAAGTTGTTCTTGATATAGAGGAGTTCTAAGTTCAAGTACAACTTGTTCTTTTGGAGATTAACACTCTCCATCAGAAGCAATATACATACACTTGTGACCATTATTGTCTTGCTCCTTCAATTCTCTGCATCATCTTCTTCGCCAACAATAATCTTGCAGAGGCTGCTCCTCTCTCTCTAGAGCTCCAAATTGAGTGAAAAATAACTCATTGGAAAGGTATTAGTGTCTAGTTTATGCCTATAAATGTTCAAAGCATTTGGTTCAATGGATTGGGAGGAATTTGAGTGTTCCTGTCTTGGGGTCAATCTTTGCATATTCCTGAAAAATAGGAAGTACCACCGGTGAATGTCGCATTCATTCCTATAGCATATTTTGCTAATTATTTATACTTTTGTGCATTCCATACACTCAACCCTATTTTTATCACTCCAATAAAAGGATTTTTTCTAATTGTAATCACGCTGGTCGCTATGGGCATTTGAAGTTCATTGTCTCTTCCATAGATAGTAAGCTTTTTGAGCTAGTCGACCCGCAAACCTATCTGTTTTGTATCGACTCATTCTCCTTGGTGTTCCAAAGTACATAGTGTGTTTCTTTGCACTTATAGCATGCCTATAAGGTCTATTTGAGTCTCCATAAGCTCAAGGGCTGGTCTTGTGCCGGTTGGCTTGACCAAACGTCGTCGCCTCGAAACGCACTTTTCTACCTTCTACAAGCTTCTCCAAGTTCTTTCACCTATGTCTAGCATTTTTATGCATGCTAACTAGAGGACTAGTATCCTCAAACACCAGCCTTCTCACTTGAACCTCCTTAATGGGTTGTTTATGCATCTTAGACTCATTGAAATGACATCACTACTTCTCATCACTAACCATGTTTCAACATCCCATAAGCGATATTCGAATCGTTCTCGACCATATCCAAGAAAAATGCATTTCTTTGACTTATGGTCCAACTTTTGTGTAAGATTCTTGGGTATATAAACATATGCTTCACAGCCAAATACTCAAAAATGATCATAATATGGTGGCTTCCATGTCCATAACTTTTATGCCACTTTCAACAAGTTGAAGAATTGCTCACTCAGTACATTGCTTTTGGCCTAACTCTCAAGAACACTCCCTTGACATGGTTTCAACCACTTCACCAAAGGAAATTCAAAAACATTGACCAACGATTGGAAGCCTCCATCATTGAATTTTCTAAGAGTGGCATCAGGCACGACACCTCATGTGTGATACATAGCTTCAAACAAACACTTGATGAAGCAATTCGACTTGCAAGAAGATGGTTTAGATAGTACTTAGAGAGATGCCCAGTTCTAGAGTTACCCACACCAGCCAAACAAGTGGATTTATTCCTAGATGGTTTGTTAAGTACCAAATTGAGATCTGATGTGTATTTGAAGGAACATAGATCCATAGAATAGTGTGTATACATGTGCATGGACATTAAGAATAATCTAGGTGACAAATTAGAGCTTTCAAAAATTTACAAAAGATATTGATAGCTCTACTAGCCTCACCTCCAAACCATTTACATCTATTAAGGAACTCGTAGAGTAGGTAGCTCAGAAGTTAGGTGTCTTTAGCAAGCATACGCTTAGATTTGTCTCAGTGAGATGATGTTATAACTATGGAGGACACCACATGGCTAATATTTGCCCAATTATCACACAACCTCAAGGGAACCCTAGTGGCCAATACTACACAATAGAAAGGAGATACACTAACCATTCGGCACAAGATTTCCCATATAACAAGCAAGTGGTTAGGCAAAGTTACCTTGAGTTGTATCAACAACAGGGTAGATACCGAAATCAATATCCACCACAACAATACTTTAGGCCTTAGCAACCCTATCAACCACCCTATCAAGCTCCACAAAGGCCTCAACCAGTGTTAGGTCAACAACCTCCACCTCGTGCCAATGTGATCCTAGTGAAGTATGTGACTACTCAAGAAAATTTGAATAGGACCTTAGTGCTAGCATTGCCATTGATTTTAGAAAGTGACCCAAATAATCACAATTTTTACTCGACTCATATTGATGGTCTGTTAGCTTACTATATGGATTCACCAGAGCATAACAAGACTTACCCTTACAAAAACCCTAGTGAACCTAGTTGCAAGCCAGAATACTCTAAATGTTATGTACACAAATCCTAACTCTAGGCCCCGACCGAGATTGATAAGTCCCCCAACACCCAAAGGACCATGCTATAGATGCCAAGTAGATCACTTCATTTGTGATTGCCCTATACCTACACCTATGCAACCCCAATCCGTAAAAGTTCAAGTTTTTTGTTCTGATGGGTGGGAAGGAGCACCTTTTATGTGAATGTCCTAAGAACCCAAACAATGTGTCAAAGATCACTCCTATTAACGTCATTGGCTTAGTAGTAGATTCTAATGGAATTTTGACCTCCACTACCCCAGTCCAAGTAGTTGCTAGAGCTCAAACATTATAGCGAAGCCAAGGCTTAGATCAAGAAAAGGGTTATGAGGTTAGTGAGACTGAGTCTAGCTAAGAAAAGGACAAGAGCTTGGAAGGATAGATGTGAGAGAATTAAAAGGCAATGGTTGAAGAAGATTAGCAAACTTGAAGAAAGGTTAAGAGAGACCAAAGATAAACTTAAATAAATCACATCTCACACACACTCTCGCAGATCACCACCATCACCATCTAATCAACCTCATGTAATCCCATCACCACCTAGAGTAGGATCAATCTTAGCAGATCCTACTCTTGAGGATTTAAAAATGATGCTTAAAGCATATTAGGCTAGAATCCAAGAAGGTCTAAATGTGACACAACATGAAAAATGTTACCCTAGATCTCACTAGAAATTGAAAGAACAAATCTCTGTGCAAAGATGGTAGAATTGGCTCAAACTATGTTTGAGACCCGTCATCTCTTCAATTGCACAAACTCAGCCAAAACATAGTTACACTTTGATGGATTATTAGACAGATTGGAAAAGATGATCACTAATTCATGAAAACAAGCTACATCATGAGTAACATTAGAAGTGAAAAGGATAAGCCTTCCTCCCAAGGATGCTTATGTTCCTAACTGGACCAAAGTCAAGAATCTTTGCTTCTCTAAATCAATACTCAGAAGAATTTCTAAGAGAGATTCAAGAAGAGAAATGGGCCAAAGAGAGTAAAAATCCTCCCCCCTTTGAAATTGTGTATGACCTACATGATCGATTCTCACAATACCTTCTATTTATGGGGAATAGAAAAATGGGAAATCTAGTGAGCGATTAGACTTTAAGTCTAACTCCCTACAAGAATTACCTCATTTCAAAGGTCCTTGGGAAGAAAATTCCACCTATATGAGAGCACCCACTATCATGGTAAGGAACAGAGACTAAGTCTTACCTAGGAATACGAATTGAAGAACACTAAAGTATAGTGTCATGTCACTTCAGAAGAGCTACTTAAAGTAAAGTCAAAATTGTGGAAACACTTAGTCAACCAAGTGCTTGAATAATGAAAACCCATTCCCAGTTAGGATCACATCAGATAGTACCAGAAATACCCTTGGATAAGATAGGAGACATGAGTGAAGGAGAATAAGGAAATGCATATCTCCCGATCACTTATCAGGGTTATACAACAAAGGTAATTTTCAACTCAAGTTCTGGAGTTGCCATTGTTTCCACTTCCCTATGGAAGCATTAGGACAAACGAGCACTCAGGCCAACAAGAATGAAATTATAGATGGCTAATGGTCACATAGAGAGACCCTTCGGATTGCTAGAAGGGATAACTCTCACTACTTGTGGTGTAGAGTTTGAGCATAGTTTTTCCATATGTGACTTTAGCAAAAACCAGCCGTATGAGATGATTTTAGCAAGACCATTCATGAGATAGTTGTAGGTAGTGTAGGATTGGGGAACCAATTCTTTCTATTTGCAACACTTAGGTGTCACTACTAAAGTCAATCTCAAAGACTACTCTCATAGAGACATACCCCCTATATGGCAGAATCCCATCCATTGAGCCACAATTGACACAGATTTGCTGCATTCCATAGGATTAGGATCCTTATGGATACATGAAGGCACTCACTTATGGATGTGCAAAGTTATAGTAAAAGAAGAAAAGAGAAAATGCTAGAGAGATAGGCGCAAAGGAATCTTATAGATCAATTAGAGACCCAACCTATGAACATGTAGTATTTCTAGACAAAGAGTTTGAACCTCATGGTTGGGCCAAAATCCTACCCACAATGGTCATAGCTATCAATGAAGAAAAATGGACACCCCACTATGATGAAGATGGCTATGACATTTCAGTTTTCACTATAGAACCAAGCATGTGTGATTCAATTATTGAAGAGTTCGAGCCTAGTACAGACGAACTTGAACAAGCAATTGACTCAAATTTATAATCAATTATTATACCTATATTTAGTAGAAGCTCACCCTCAAGGATGAGAGGATCTTATGAACTATGTGAGGTTAACCACATAGGTAACCACTAAGAGTGAAGGAAAGAAAAGAAAGAGGAGAGAACTCCCACCATAAGAGGAAGAATCTTTATTTGAGGTCCCTAAAAATTTTAAGAAGTATGAGGTAGAGGATCTTATGAACTATGTGAGGTTAACCACATAGGTAACCACTAAGAGTGGAGGAAAGAAAAGAAAGAGGAGAGAACTCCGAGTGCCTAAACGAGAAGCAATCACAAGAGTGGCCTATGACAACAAAGAGAAACCTAAGAAGATCATGGTAACTATATAAGATGGAGAAGAAGCAAGTACTTATATTGGGCATGACTTGATTGAAGAGGAAGAAGAAGAGTTGATTGCATTATTAAGAGAATATAGAGATGTGTTTGCATGTAGCTATAAGGATCTAAAAGGAGTAGACCCTGACATGTGCTCACATAGAATTCCCATGACTTGAGATGCCAAACCTTCTAAGAGAAGCCATACACCTATAATGACACTTATGCAGCCAAAATAAAAGAAGAAATTGGCAATTGATCAAAGCAGGATTTATCTATGGGATTTAGCATACAGAATGGGTCTCCCCTATTGTAGCGATGCCCAAAAATAATGGCAAGTTACGTGTATGCATTAACTTGAAGAAGGTTAACATAGCCACTATTAGAGATATTTATTCCCATCTTATCATTGAGTGCCGTTTAGAAAGAGTAGTAGACGAGAAAGCATAACAAATTTCCTTGATAGGTTCTCTGGCTACAATCAAGTGGCCATTGCCCTAGAAGACCACCATAAGATGGTCTTATCCACAAAATGGGGCATATTTTCATTTTGGGTAATCCCATTTGGGCTCTCTAATACATCGGCTACCTTCCAAAGGTTGACGTGTGATGTATTTAAAGAGTTATTGTGTTAAAATGTGGAATTCTATGTTGATGATATATGTGCTCATTCCAACATTATACAAACACATATACCTAAGCTGAGACAAATCTTTGACAAATATAGAGAATATCAGGTCTTCCTGAACCCAGAATTGGGACAAACAACTACATCATGTTGTTTGGGCTTATCGAGTGGTTTATAAATGGTACTCCAAGCCACACCCTTTCAGATGGTATTTGGCCCAAATGTAGTGTTATCATTAGACTTCCTGATGCCCACATTGAAAGTAGCACAAGAGCGTCAATAGATAGGTCACGAGCTTTTGTCTAGGATTTTTTTACTTAGAACAACTAGGAGAAACGTGATTGAGAGATGTTGCAGGGATATATGCAGTTGACAAGAGACAAAAAGGTTACTTTGACATGCACATCAAGGATAAGGGTTTGAAAGTAGGATACTTAGTCTTGGTGTATACTATGAAGCAACATGCAAGGAAACTAGAGAAGTGGGGCTATGGGCCAATGATAATTTACAGAATATCAACCAATAGAGCATTCCAACTAGCCAACCTTGAGGGTAATGTACTATGAAGCTATATTACTGGGTGTAGAATGAAATTATATCACGAACCTCTCACCAAAGAAATTCTTGGTTGACTCAATTGTGCAAATAAATGTAAGGAAGAGGAGAGATGAATTTTAAAATAAGCTCAAGAAGAAGCCCTAGAATGCATATGGAGAATGAAATTGAGAAGATAGGGTAGAGATCAACCTAGGTCATATGATCATGACGATCCTAGATATCCCATGGCCATGTGCCAAGCCTTAGGAGTATTTTCCCCTCAAATAATCGACTGACCTGCTTTTGTGACCCTAGAGGTAGGACAAGGAAAGAGTGTAAGCATTGTAAGAGCCTTGATTAACTGAAGTGCAGCCACAACTGTAGTTAGAATTTCTCACTGTCAAGATTTGCAATTAAGTATCAATCGTATAGAAGCATATCTCATAGGATTGAGAGGTGTGGAAACCCCTTGCATGGGCGAGGTAGAGCTTTCAATCTATCTTCAAGATGTTCCAATGATAGTCAAAATGCTAGTGGATGGGATCTTACAGAACCTCTTGTCTTGGGTGAAGACTGGAAAACTAAGAAGTGGACTTGTTGAAGGCAGGGAAATCTGGAAGATGAATGATTAATTTGAATTCAGAAAAGATGGTTAAACATAGATATTATCTAGTTAGATATATCTTTTTGGTGTATTGGATTTTAATAAAATAAAAAGAAAAAAGACGGTTATGTTGAGATAGAAAGGGACATGTCGTAGGAAGGAGGGAAGAAGTTACAAAAGGAAGGAGCGCGACAACCGTAGAGAGAAGAAGCTTTGCTGACAGGGACTTTGGAGGACCGGAAAACAGGTTCTGCAGGAATCATTATACAGGCTGTGATTGATGAAAATCTTGTGGTGTAATCAAAAACTGTCTATGAAGTTCTAATACTTACAATTCTGTAATCGTGGCATTAAGTCAATCAAAGAAAGAACGGAACTGTCTGCGAGACAAGAGTTCTTGTTTGTAATCTTCTATTTCCGCTAAGCCTATAGAGAGATTCAAATTATCTACACAGAAGCGCATTGTGACTTGTGTGTCTGTGAGTGTGTAAGAATCTGTAAATCTTCGAAATGTGTAATCTGAAATGTGACTGTGTAATTCTCAATCGGAAAAGTTACCCGAAATGGAAAATTACGGTGAACTTTCAAATATGATTCTGGTGGAATCTCTGTGAATGAAGACTAGTGCAAATGGAAAAAAGAGTAATTTCTAGTTTGTTCTTTACTTTGTTGTTGTGTTGAACCTTTGGGACCCTCAACACAATTGGCGATCCTACTGTACGGCTGAAGCAGCCTCAAGAAATGCATGAGGGACAGACACAACCGTTTTGGTAAAGTATATTTTACGAGGGCACGGGCAAGAGCAGCGAATGTGGAGACATCTTCGGACTTTTACGAGTGGTATGAGGCCAAGGAGTAGGAAGCTCTGGGAACTGAAGAGAAACAGGGGGAAACAGGTGCAACAGAGGCAAGGTTAGTGGGCGGCATACTTGGAGCGTTATTCCTCACAGAAGCAACTGTAGGGGTAAGAAGACGACTCCAGTTTGATCCACTTGCAGGGGCGATCGATCAAAGAACGAGGCGCACACCTCAACCACAGCCAATGGCTCAACCACCTCCTAATCCTAAGGTCAAAGCCGCTCATTTCAGTGGAACCTCTAAGGAGGATGCTGATTGCCATGTAGCTCAATTCGAAATAAAATGGACAGCGAATGGATATCCAGCTATGTATGGTGATGATATTAAGCTTCAACAGTTTGCAGCCACGTTGGAAGGACGAGCTATGAGCTGGTTCAGTCAATATGGCATTGCCCATTTTGCTACATATGATGATTTAAAAATAGCATTCTTGCAACGATTTAGAAAAGAAAAGATGCCTTCCGATGTATTAAGGAAGTTGAGGGCCATCAGACAAAAGACCATGCTAGTGGAAGACTATGCTCAGAAGTTCCGGACCCTAATGGAGAGGTTGCAAGGTAATGAACGACCTACTGATGAGATATTGGCAGGATTTTTTTTGAAAGGATTACGGAGCACAATAAGACATGCGGTGGCCAGTGTGGACATTGCAAATGGCTTTGATGTATTGGTATTAGCAGCGGCGCGTGTGGAAAGAAGGTTTGGACGAGCCAAAAAGAAGCAGTCTGATTCTGGTTCAGAGGTTGAATCGGATTCAACAACGGAGTCAGGCAAGAGTTCAAGTGATTCTGACACTGATGACTATGATGATGAAATAGTGAGGACAAAGCATCGTAAGCATAAATTCAGGCACAATAAAGAGGAGGAATGGATTAATAAGTTAAAGAGACATGGGTATTCTATACTAGCTCCAAAGGAAAAACGATTTTGTGATATCTGTGACAAAGAGGGACATACAACAACTCAGTGTTGGTATAACCCTAAGCATAGAGGGCAAAGTTCTTGGCAAGACAATCGAAATCTCAATGATGTAGTGGACAATCAGGCTATTCCTATCCAAGGGTGAGGTAATTTTCAGAGACAGCAACAAGTAAGACCCCCATGGAGAGATCAAGGGAATCAGCAAGGGAACAACCAACAAGGCAATCACCAAGGTCGACCACCAAGGGTAATGCCTTGTGGATATTGTTCAGCTCTCGATCATTGGATAGGGCCGAATTGCCCTTTGTGGGTAAAGCATCGTGAAGAAAGAGGTATACCTGTTATTAGGTATAATCAGCATAATCAACAAGGACAACATCAACAACAGGGGCAGCAGGCGGCTCAGGCGAATGCCATGCTGATAGAATGGCCAGATCAAGCGGATAGAGCCGATGATGCACCCAGTACATCTGATCGAATGCACGTTAAGAATAATAACCAATGGCAGTGTGATTGTAAACAATGTGGGAAAGGTAAAGAGGTTGAAGTGTTGGCGGTTACAAGATCAAGGAATAAAGGCCCTATTGATTGGCAAGAACAAAGGCAAATCCGAGACAAGGTTTTGAAGCAGGTTCGGGACAAGCCTCATAATAAGGCGAGGTGTGGAGGTCAGACTGAGCAACAACAAGGTGTGAAATTGATACCTCCCATAATGGAGCGGGATAAGGCACCGAGTCAGCAAAGCTTGGCAAATGATTGGTTTGATGAAATCATTAGCTCACCGTTACAGTTGTCTTTGGATCAACTGTTGTCTTTGGTACCTATGTTTCGAGAGAAATTGTTGAGTAAGCTACTTGGGAATCATGTAGAGCCCAAAATCAGGTCGATCCCTTCAATCTCGGCCAACAATATTGATCCAGCAAATGTGGATTTTGTAGTACCAGTAATTCAGGTGCAGTACAACCAGCGGTGACTCGCAGAAGTGTTGCTTGATGGAGGATCAGGGGTAAACATATTACCTGAGCATATTTTTATTGAAATGGGAAGAGGGTTATTGGCTCTAGCACCTTTTCAGGTAAAGATGGCGGATCAAACACGAGTACAGCCGGTTGGCATTCTGAAGCAACAACAAATTATCATCTCTGGCATGACATTTATGGTCAATTTTGTGGTCATCCGAATGTCTGAGTCCGCGTACCCGTATGAAATGTTGTTAGGGAGACCTTGGTTTCGACTCGCCAAAGTCAAGCAGGATTGGGGCTTGAATGTAGTAATGATTACCAAGGGTAAAAAGCAACTGACGATTCCTATGCGTGGACGAAAAAAATATGTCGGTACAGGAGAAACCACTTATGGCTCAGACTATTAATTTAGCAGATAAGATTGAAGATGATGAAGAGGAAAAGTTTTTGCAAGCAAACCCAACGGTGGTCCCGGTATTGGAAGTCAATGTTGCAGGAGTATTAAGTAAGGATCATAGTGGTGGGCCAAATATAGAAGGGCCAGTTCTTGCTAAACAAGTGGTAGGTGCCCAGTTACAAAAGATATTTGATCAATGTATGGACATTCCGGTGCAGCAGCAGATGGAACAACAGGAGGAAGAGATAATTACGTGGGCGGAAAGGATGTATGATCAGAAGTATGTAGGTTCTATGCGGGTGAAGGAGGAGGAGCTTCAAGAGGTTAATTTAGGAACCGAAGTTGAACCCAAGATGGTGCGGATTAGTAAAACATTGGAAGGAAAGTTTAAGGAGGATCTTATTTGCCTGCTTAAAGAGTATGTAGATGTGTTTGCTTGGGATTATACCCAAGTAAAAGGCATAGATCCGCAGTTGCATCAACATAGGATTAATTTGAAGACAGATGCAGTACCTGTGGTGCAACAAAGATATAAAATGAATCCTAACTTTGCTAAACAGGTGAAGGAAGAAATTGATAAATTATTGGCAGTCGGATTTATCAAACCGGTGAATCAGGTGACTTGGCTATCTCCCATCATAGTGGTCCCCAAAAAGAATGGGAAGCTCAAAATTTGTGTTGATTATAGAAAGTTAAATGCGACAACGGTTAGAGACCCGCTTCCTATGCCGTTTTGTGATGCAGTGTTGGATGCAGTAGCAGGCCATGAAATGTATAGTTTTTTGGATGGATTTTCCGGTTATAATCAGATCAGTGTGGCTGAGGAGGATCAGCATAAAACAACATTTATTACAGAATTTGGCGCTTATGTGTTTACCGTCATGAGTTTTGGCTTGAAGAATGGACCACCATCGTTCAATTATGTGGCACATAAAGTGTTTGAACCTTATCTACAGGACTTTATGCAAGTATTTGTCGATGATTTTTCGGTCTTTGGTGAAATGATTAAGCACTTGCTACACCTGAAAACATGTTTTGAAAGATGTCGGTAGTTTAGGATGGTATTGAATCCGTTTAAAAGTGTGATTGCGGTCAGAAGTGGTATTTTATAGGGCCATGTTATATCACAAGCAGGGATGGCTATTGATATTAAGAAAATTGAAGCTATAAGTACAGCTAAAGCACCGACCAACGTTAAAGAAGTAATGCGGTTTGTGGGTCAAATTAAGTGGCATTCCCGATACTTAAGATATTTAGCAAACATTTCCTTACCGCTGACGCATTTGACCAAGAAGGATGTTCCGTTTATGTGGGCCGATGCTCAAGAGAAAGCATTTCAGTTGTTAAAAAAGATGGTGTCGGTAGCACCTATTTTGCAACCACCCGATTGGTCAGTGCCATTTCACATATTTGTTGATGCATCAGATGTGGCCGTAGGAGCAGTTTTGATGCAGCAAAAAGACAAAGGATGGTATAGACCTGTCTATTATGCCAGTAGAGTATTGGCTGCGGCTGAAAGAAATTATCCGGTGACGGAAAGGGAAGCTTTGGCGATGGTATATGCCCTTAACAAGTTTCGACATTATTTGTTGGGCAATAAAGTGGTTTTTCATGTGGATCATCAGGATTTGGTTTATTTAATCAAGAAGCCCTTATTAACAGGCCGATTAGCCAGGTGGATGCTTTTGTTACAGGAATTTGATTTTGTGACTATGCATATTCCAAGGAAAGAGCATGCGATGGAAGATTATTTTAGTCGATTGGAATCAAGAGAAACACCCACCGGTGCACTGGATGTATTTCCGGATGCTGACTTGTTTACAGCGCAAGTGGTAGAGGCAGATTCATGGTATGATCAGTTGATAATTTTCCTGACGGAGGGTGCATTACCACAGTATTTTACACCTGATCAGAGGAGGAAGTTTGCTCTTAAAAGTAGGCCGTATTGGGTTATAGCAGGGGCATTATACAAAAAGAGGGTGGATCAGGTGATAAGGAGGTGTGTACCAGATTTTGAACAACCAGCTGTCTTACAGGAAGCACATTCAAGTTCAGCAGGAGGTCATTTGTCAAGGGATATTACAGGTAAGAAGGTATTACAAGCTGGGTTGTGGTGGCCGACGATGTTAAAGGATGCGCATGAGTATGCTAAAGGATGTGTGATTTGCCAAAGGTTAGGCCAACCTAATAATTCTGATCGAATGACTGATCATCCGGTATTACCACTGGATCCTTTCCAAAAATGGGGCATGGATTTTGTGGGGCCAATTAAACCTACCACTTAGCGGGGTAATAGATATATATTGGTGGCAACCGACTATTGTACAAAATGGGTGGAAGTAGTGGCATTGAAGGATAATAAGGCAGCAAGTGTGGCGAAATTTCTTTATCATAATATTATGACCAGGTTTGGGTGTCCGATTGAGTTGGTGAGTGACAGAGGTACTCATTTCTTGAATGAGGTGATTTCAGAGTTAACAAGGATTCATTTAATCCTGCATAAAAAGACTACAGCCTATCATCCTCAAGCGAATGGGCAGGCAGAAAGCACGAATAAAACTTTAATGCGTATTCTTAAAAAATTAGTGCATGAAAATCAGAAAAATTGGGATTTGTTTCTTGACTCAGCTTTGTGGTCATTCAAAACAGCATTTAAAGTGACAACAGGTATGACACCTTTCCGATTGGTATATGGATTGGAGGCAGTAGTACCTATGGAGTTTGTAGTTCCAAGTTTGCGGATTATGGCAGAGAAAATGTCGCCTGAGCTATCGGTTAAACACATGAGTAAATATCTTTTACAGATTGAGGAGGATCGTTTGATAAGTGCATATATTACGGAGGTGATTCAAAGGTGGAGACAAGCTTGGGTAAATCAGAATGTGAAGTTTAAGTTATTTAAAGAAGGTGATTAGGTGATGGTGTATAATTCTAAGTTAGGACCCCATCCAGGAAAGCTTACATTGAGATACAGGGGCCCATATCAGATTGTGCAGGATTTGGGTCAAGGCACTTTTCGAGTGCCAGATGTGTTTGGCACATGGATGGACAAGCCAATAAATGGATTTAGGCTGAAATTATTCCAAGGGAAGCCGCCACATTTGGATTGGTTATCAGCTAATGTGGTGCAAGTCGTCCATAATCCAGAACATCACTTCAGCAATGTTTGTGATCATCGCAGTAAAAGAGTTTATTTCTCTACATTTTTATCTATGGTAAAGTGTTTTTTGACCTCGTGTTGGTCCAAAACTACATTAAGTAAGTTTTTAGGATTACAATGGAGACTTGGTTTAGAGTTGCAGTTCAATAGTGTGCTAGGGGTTAGCACAAGGCCAATGATGGATAAGGAAGTGTTGCTGAATCGGGTGTACAAACTAAGGGATATTCCGGGTCTGCAAGTAATGAGGTGTTGGAAATAAGTATACTCCGTATTACGAGTCAGCAGATCTATAAGGAGCAGAGGCATCGAGGGGAATATGAAAAGAAAGCTAGGCTTCAACCAATTATTATCTTGCAAAATACAATTTGTCGGAATTGTATGGTTGGAAGTTTTTGCATTATAAAATGTAGTATTGAGGAATTTAAATATCAATTTCGTATTCTTGAAGTGCGCATGAGTGTTCAGTTCCATGATTCTTCTGCACGCGTAGAAGATTTGTTAAGTGGGTTATTGATATGCGGGGCAAACGACTGTTGATGATTTTTATGGTAATCCATACTACAATATTATTGAGCCGCATGAAGTGTTATGTGCGTAAGTACATCCATCATTGCAGTCAGTGGCAGTTCAAGCATTCGCACTTGTGGAACGGGTATTTTCAGTTCTATTTAATGGCTCCCAAGATAATGCCTTTTCCTGCGTCTTCTGTGTTAGTGCCTGAATCAAGAGCCATGAGAGGGCGTATGAGAAAGAGAGAAGTTGTAGTGCGAAAAGAATAAACTACTACGGAGGAAAGTAATAGTTCGTTACAGGAGGATGAAGAGGAAATATCTATGCCATCTGCAACGATTAAGTTTGTGCAAACGCTTATGGAGCCATTCACAGACTTTAAAGTGGAAGTTGATACACAGTCTTCTCTGAATGAGAATTGGCTCAGAAGGATTGGGTTATTTCAGTTCGCTACGTTGCCATGGGAGCGCTGGAGATGCAATTATTATGCAAAGAGCCAGCTGGAATTCATTTGGAAAACGAAGGGTCAGTTAGCACTTCAGGTAAAATTTTCACCGGAATTAGTTGTAGAATTATTTCAGTTGCCTATGTACGATGATGTAGTCATTCCAAAATGTTCGGAGGAGGCCTTGAAGAAAGATTTTGGACCCAGAGAAGGAGGACGGCAGTACTACATGATGAAGAACGCAAGTTATGTTCGAAGGGAGCAGTTAAAATGGTATTTGGAAAGGTTGTGTTTTATTCTCAAATATGATTATATATCCAAAGAGAATTTTGCACCTTTGGCTTATGCAAAGGCAGGTGGAAGAGTAAGTTGGGCTCATTGGGTGTATGATCACCTGCATAGTGAGATATTTGTTGGTGATAGGCGTAAAACGCAATCAAATAGTAGGCTATCAGCATATTTAGCCGCATTATTTGAGTTCGTGCAGCTAGTCGATGGTCAGAAGATAGTATGGCCAAAGGAGATAAATCTTCATGGTCACGAGTTGATGAGTCGAGAGCAGGAACAGCTAGCAGTGAAAGAAGTAATGGATAGACCTTCAGAGACATGTGAGGATCTTCTCCGCGCAGGTTATACTTTACAAGAGTTGAAACCGGTTATTCAGATGATTCAGCCTGATGTACGAGAAGCAAGGATACATGAGGATATTTTGTTGCAGGTGCCAGATGGTGTTGAGCATCCGAAAGCACTCAGAACAGTTTTTAGGATGTCTAAAAAGAGAAGATTGGAGGAACAGCTGCAAGCAGTAGGTGAGAAAATGTCGAAGGATGTTATGCACCAATCAATTAACACTACAGATTATGATGTACCAGGAATGAAGAAGAGGTTGCAGGAAATTTCTGATTTTTTAGTTTTGCAAGAGGAAAGATTGTCTAAGCATGAGCAGACAAAAGTACTTATTAATGTGGATGATTATCAGTCTTTACAGAAGAAGGCTAAAACACTTCAGGAAGCATTGGATGAGAAGGTACGAATGTTGGAGGAATTGCAAAAGGACAAGATGCAATATGTTATAGATTTGTCTAGTATAAAGCGGTCTATGCATGAATTTGAAGAATGGCAGAAGTCTGTGCAAGAACGAATTCAAAAAGAGATGATGGATTTTTCAGTACTTAATGCTACTTTGCAGAAGGAACAAGTGATTCTTCATTCAAGAATACAAGTTTTGCAGGAGTTGGAAAAGCAGATGTTAAAAGATGAAGATGTGGAGTTAGATGCTACATTAATGACAAGGTCGGATACAGGATTATTGAAGCAGCAACTGCATAAGTATGTTCAGGACATTTGGAATGTTTTCCAAAGTCATTGGATAAGTATGTTTAAAATTCAGCATAAACAGGTGCAGACATGCTTTGTGTCAAAGTATGAAAAAGATTTAGTATGTGTAATTACAAAGCAAGAGAAGCAAATTGAAGAACAGACACAGATAATTAAGGAATTGCAGGAACAGTTGTTGCAAAGGAAGCTAGAAGAAAAGGTGGACATATTAATTGAGAAGCAGCAATTTATTATTGATGCAGACTTTCAGGGAAAGCAGGATGGTGCAGAGGAGGATGTCAATAGTTTGCAGAATCGGAAGATTGAAGTGGAAGAAGTGCATATTTCCAAACAGTCGCAGGAAATAATTTTATATGATCAAGGGATTGTTAAATTCGAGTCTAATTTTTGACAAAATTACCCACCGGGCTGTGCCAGGTGTTGAAGGCAGGGAAATCTGGAAGATGAATGATTAATTTGAATTCAAAAAAGATGGTTAAACATAGATATTATCTAGTTAGATATATCTTTTTGGTGTATTGGATTTTAATAAAATAAAAAGAAAAAGACGGTTATGTTGAGATAGAAAGGGACATGTCGTAGGAAGGAGGGAAGAAGTTACAAAAGGAAGGAGCGCGACAACCGTAGAGAGAAGAAGCTTTGCTGACAGGGACTTTGGAGGACCGGAAAACAGGTTCTGCAGGAATCATTATACAGGTTGTGATTGATGAAAATCTTGTGGTGTAATCAAATACTCTCTATGAAGTTCTAATACTTAACATTCTGTAATCGCGGCGTTAAGTCAATCAAAGAAAGAACGGAACTGTCTGCGAGACAAGAGTTCTTGTTTGTAATCTTCTATTTTCGCTAAGCCTATAGAGAGATTCAAATTATCTGCAAAGAAGCGCATTGTGACTCGTGTGTCTGTGAGTGTGTAAGAATCTGTAAATCTTTGAAATGTGTAATCTGAAATGTGACTGTGTAATTCTGAATCGGAAAAGTTACCCGAAATGGAAAATTATGGTGAACTTTCAAATATGATTCCGGTGGAATCTCTGTGAATGAAGACCAGTGCAAATGGAAAAAAGAGTAATTTCTGATTTGTTCTTTACTTAGTTGTTGTGTTGAACCTTTGGAACCCTCAACAGGACTTCTTTAGGTATGGATAAATCAACAATGCATTATATTTGAATTAGCAAATGAAGCACCCTAGGAACTAGGAAGGACACCAACTCTTGGTCCTTCCAAGAGCACACACAATGATAAAGATGCTATTCTTCTCTAGAGCTATGTGCTTCAGAAGGATAATGCTCTCAACAATAGATTCGACGACCTGGTGGAACTTCCTTTTCATCCAAAACTAATGACGATACATCAAATAGAAGAATCCTTGAGATAGAGAAAGGCACACAACCCTCTCATCTAGTCAAACAAAGACTCGAGACATGGTGAAATTGAAGTGAAGCAGATATAGGTGTGCAAGAATGAGCCATCCCCTGCTCCAGCAATAATACCCCAAAGACACACCAAACATACAACATAGTCAACGACTACTACCATAGAATCTTCAATTAGTCGAACAAGGTGGACTAATACTATTTGGGTACCAAAGCAATCTTCAATTAGTCGAACAAGGAAGATGTGGATAGTAAAATCTAACACTAAACCTCCTGATAAAACTTTGTAAAAACACTTGAACAAAGATAGATGCATTGGAGTTCACTGCACACTCAGAGTATGCATCTAGGAAGTCAACTAAACTTCTAACTTCCACGCATATTCACTAGGTGAACTCAATGAACAACTAACTTGCACACATGTCACGTTGGTATTACAAGAGGGACAAGGTTTCATCTCTTCTCTGTGGCAATACTAATGTGATCTTCTTCTTCTAGCAGATAAGAAATAATCAGTTACCATCATAATGAGGATTGATACAACAGGCACCGGTTCATAGCCACGAACTAGTCAAACAACAATCAATATGGAAAACTTTCCTATTGAAGTGCAATCAAACGAGTAGCTAGCAGAATTCCGTGTCATCCATCAAATACCTATTTAGGACCCACTTGTGGGACTCATAGGAAAAGTAAGCAGACATTCTCATTGGTTTAATGGGATGCCAGGGCAATTAGGAGATGCTATGTATATCTGAGAATCAAAGTGCGAGTTTGATAATGTTTGGGGAAGATTTCAGTTTCTCACATGAGAGTTCGAGCAGCTCAAGGACATCCCCAAACTCCAAACCATTTGGCAACGTGTAGGGTCGGAAGAAAATTTTGAGTGCTCCTTTACCAAAACCAGATTTCAAAAGATGATATTATCTCATATCCACCTTTTATGCTAGTGGTGTAAGGGATCAATCAAGAATTTTTGTCATTCCTTCCTTATTGCGGAACAATGAACTAAAGAAATTTGAGCTCACTTTGAACTTAGTCAGAGAAGCACTCAACATGTACAATACACAGGCACCTTGGGACAAAGAAACCTTAGTGCTAGAGAGCATGAAGGACAGGAAGATCATCAAGATCAAAGATATGGCTACTCTAACACCTAATGTTTCCATACCCCTTCATCACTACATGCAACACCACATTTCTAGGTCAAGACCGATTCACTCAGCCACATAAGGAAATTTCGTTCAGTCTCTATTTGGTAGAGACAGACTCACTAGCTATCAAGCTTCTCATTTGGATCATTGAGCAATTATATGAAGCTAATAAGAGGTGGTTCAGGAAACCAATTTTGAACAGGTGTTGTGCAATTACATGCATTGTATACAAGTGCCTATCATATGATGTTCCGATCGAACGTGCTCTCACATGGTCTCAACTGCAACTTTTTAAAGGTATCTAATCTTCATATCATGAATCTAAGAGGATGCAAGGCACTATTCCATGTGTCCAACCACGAGGTGTTGTCATGACCCTCGATATCTCACCAACAAGAGAGGGCACAGTGCCACCATTCACTATTTGAATTCCTAGGTTGGGTTCTAAAGAAACTACACAAGCGGTAGCTTTTGCTCCACCTTTGCCATCATAATTTGAATTCGCCTCCACCGGAGATACCCAAGAGGTAGGAACATTCGACTTTGAGTCTTTATTATGGACCATTCAACTTTCAAATGTCGAGTTCTTTTTAGACATGGAGGGTCCTCACACCTCCACACAAATGTTTGGACAATCAAGAGGAGAATTTTGCGTACATTGGGAGATGAACAACAGACACAACAACAAGGAACGCAAGAAGGCTAAGAAGAATCGCAACACGAATCTAAGGAGGAGGAGGAAATTGAAGCTCCAGCCTACACAAAAATACTCCAAAGATTGTATGATATTATGATACAAGTACAAGAGAGAAGTAGGCTCTCATTAAAGGCAATTCAAGTACTAGTCAATCAAATGCTGGTAGAAGAAGATGTCAAACCCCAATTCATTAGGAAAAAAGGTGAACCCTGGATGGGCCTTTTAGCTTAAGGAGCGATTAGTGATGGACCAATCAGAAGAGGGTGGTGGCCACAGTCTATACCCTATAAAATACTAGGTTGAAGGGGGAAGAGGGGACAAGATTCCTCTATGTTCAGGGTTGTCTTCTAGAGAGAGAAGAAATCTCGTTATCAGGCTGGGCCCAAAAATTCAAAAATTTTAAAAAGTTGTAAAACTCATCATAATACCACTAAATGACCTCCATATCACTTTTCAGGGTCAAAAGTGCTATTTTTGACTTCTAATTCAAAATCCATGCATGTTTTTTAGCTAAAAAAGTGACTTTTTTCAAAATAACTCAAAAAACTCTACTTTCCCTCTTCAAAATCCCATTTTCATACCCAAAACCCAAAAAGTTATATTTTTCACCTCTATTCCCTCCATACCATACAACAGAAGCGTTGTTTCTCCTCCTACCATTCTCCCAACTTCTGCAGCAATGACAAAAACTCTTACTCCCATGGAAAGCTCCAGAGCTCATAGGAGACCAAAAGACGAAGTTCACATAATGACGTGCCACAACATCAAAACAATGGAAGGAAGTTGGCTACCACAAGAGTTTTGCAAAGGTGCATGGGTGTACATGCAGCCATCTGGACTTGGTCCTCATCGTGTTCGAGATCGTGGAAATTTGGATCTTCATTGGAAAGGTAAGCTCTTAGGCTTCAAGCAGCAAACACATGGTGGGATGGTTGCTATTGTACAACATGTCTTCACAATTTCAACCATGAAGTTAGAAAACTCCAATAGAATTAGATATCCAATCCATTGTGAGTATTTCTATTTTTTCAATGCTTCATGGTGTTAAATGTCTTAATTACTCATCTCATATGTTTTTCATTGCTATAGTCATATTTCCTTCTAGTTTAGTGGAAGAGCATGTTGGAGTTAGACGTCTACGGAATCACGCGAACAACACAAGGAAGAAGAAGAAGCTTGGAGCACAAACACACAATACTGAATGTATTACTAGAGAATGTACAAAGATAAGTAGCCCATTAGGGCAATAGGCGTATATACAAGCCGGGGGAAAAAAACCTCCTAAAGAGGGAAAAAAAGTGCCCCGACAGTCCTAGTGTGTTCACACACATCACTACCTAAATATATCAACAAATCCCCCCTGGGAGTGATGCGGTGAACAAGGAGCTGGCACTCATGTATAAGGAAGTGCCAAGCTATGTGGAAATCACTCCACAAAAGGAAGTAAGCCCAAAGCTTTGCGAAAATCTTCAAACTTCTCCCTAGGCAGAGCCTTCGTGAAAAGGTCTACAATGTTCTCCTACGTGGGCACAAATGCCAAGATGATCTCCCCAGCAGGGAACCTCTCCCTAACATAGTGATAATGCACCTCAATGTGCTTAGTGCGAGCATGGAACACACGGTTCCTCGCAACTACCAATGCGCTCTGACTGTCAGTGAAGATGGTGGTGGCAGAAGATTGGCCAACACCCAAATCAGCCATAAGGCGTCTGAGCCACACACACTCAACAATCGTTGTGAAAGCTGCCCTATACTCAGCCTCACAACTGGAAGTCGCCACAATAGGCTGCTTCTTGCTCAACCAAGATATACATGAGCTACCAAGCATGAAGCAAAAACCACTGGTGGACACACGAGTGTCATAGCAACCAACCCAATGAGAGTCAGAAAAAGCATGCAAATTTGGCGGTAGTGATCCCCCCTTGGGATAAAACAACCCAAGTAGCCGAGTACCACTCAAGTAGCGAAAGATGTGCTTAACCGCCTGCCAATGCTTCACTCCTGGGCAATGCATAAACCTGGTCATCTATGAGATAGCAAACTGAATATCTGGACGAGTAATGCATAAGTAAATCAAGCATCCAACAGCCTGCTGATAGAGAACAACATCAAATGCATCTCCAGCATCATGAAGACTCAATCGTAAACCTGTCTCCATAGGAGTGGCAATAGGCTTACAGTCTTCAAGGCCAAAACACTGATGGAGAGTGTTAATCTCCAAAAGAACAAGTTAATCTTGAATTTAGACCACCTCTATATCAAGATCAGCTTTAGACTCCACCAAATTTAGAGATCATTCACCAGTTTATCAGAAAATTGATTATTCTGAAAAATTCAACTTCTCAGAAAAGTCTGCTGCAGATTAATCCTTAATTGACTAATCATTTGTGTAAAGTTTTTGATAAAACTTTGTAGACTACTTTGCCTTAAGGTTGCGCACCTTCTCCAACTTAAATTTCTGCAAATGGTTTAGTATACTCTGAGAAATCATACAAACAAGTTACCTATGTGTAAAACACCTTCTCTGTAGTAGCAACTTTGACACCTGCAACTTCTTAGCTACAGCTCTCACAATGTCGAACCCGTTTGATCAAGATCTTTTAGCCATAGATGGCTTACCTTCCAACTTAGATTTTAGCCCTCACTTGTGTAAAACTTTACACCACACACTGAGTAATGTTCATTTCTCTGAACATGAAATCTACGCCAGTTTTGTCGACTCTCAGAACATCATTACATATGAATGTTCCTAAACCAAATTCTCTCAACCTGATTACAATTAGCCTCTCAAATTCTAGCCATAGATAGATTAGCTATGGACTTAGATACGTGCAGAAGGATTTCTCAAAAGATTAAACAGAGAAGGAGCAGACAACAAAACATCGGGCGCAAGTTTTCTTGATTTCTCAGAAAATTACAATTGAGTGAAGTTGATGAAATCAACTCACTTCTCATGTGTCTAATGACACTCTCTACTGCTCATTCTCACTTCCTATTCTCTATTCACATTCTATTCTGCTTGCCCCGACTTTTTAACAAACATTTATAGGCAAATATATACAATCTTATGACTATCAAAAATATGAGTCAGCTAATGTACATATGTGTACATATCTTTGGGTTTCTGAATATGTCCTTCCTTCAACCTTCTGAATTTGTTCTCTTCTTGACTCCTTGACTTCATTTCTTCATAATCCTTCAATTGATGATTGACATGCACCAACAGCTCCCCCTCAATCATTAATTGAGGTTCTTCTCTATCTTCTTGATTCCTGCCATATCCTTGAATCTTTGTAGCTTTGTTCCATCTAGACTTTTTGTCATCATATCTGCAAGTTGATCTTTTGTAGGTGTATACATAACCTCAATTTCTTTATCAATGACCTTCTCTCTCAGAAAATGATATATTATTTCAATATGCTTAGTTCTAGCATGAAACACAGGATTAGCTGCCAAGTATAGAGAACTCATATTGTCTCCACAAACAATAGGAGTACTTTGAATCACATCAAACACCTTCATAAGTGTCTTTAGCCATATTACCTCTTTTGCAGCTTCCACCATGCCTTTGTATTCTGCTTCTGTAGATGACAAAGCAACTGTATGTTGCTTCTTAGTACACCATGAAATCAATTTGTCTCCTACATAGCACAAATATCCATGGGTTGATCTTCTATCATCCACATTACCTGCCCAATCTGCATCACTATATCTTCACTCTTGTATCAGAAGTAAATCCATAGTACAACCCTTCTCTGAGTGTACCCTTTATGTACCTAAGTACTCTTTGTCCTGCAATCCAATGTTCCTTTCTAGGACAATGCATAAATTGTGAAAGCACACCAACTGCATATGACAAATCAGGCCTTGTTAATGTAGCATAAATCAAGCTACCAACCAAACTTTGATAGAGCTTCATGTCTCTGAATTCTTCTCCTCCAAATCTAGACAATTTATGGTTCACTTCCAAAGGTGTAGGTGCAACCCTGCAATCTTCCATTTTAAATTTGGTTAGCAAATTTTTAAGATACCTTTCTTGGGTCACATATACTCCATGTTGAGTATAAGAAATCTCCATTCCCAAGAAGAATGATAGGTTCCCCAAATCACTGATTTTGAACTCTTTCTCCATCTGCTTCTTGATCATTTGTATTCCCTTATCATCTGTTCCTGTAAGTATTATGTCATCAACATAAATACAAACATAAATGAATCCATCTTCACTTGCCTTGACTAGCAAGCTACTATCTGCCTTTGATGCTTGAAATCCAAGATCATTCAAGAACTTTACAAGCCTATAATTCCATGCCCTTGGGGCCTGCTTTAATCCATACAAAGCTCTCTTGAGCTTACACACATAATTTGGATTCACTTGATCTTTGAATCCATCTGGTTGCTCCATGTAAACTTCATCTGAAATGTAACCATTCAAAAAAGCATTTTTAACATCTAATTGAGATAACTTCCAACCTTTGCAAGCAGCAATTGCTATGAGAGATCTGATTGTTGTCATCTTTGCCACAGGACTATAAGTCTCATCATAGTCCACTCCATATGTCTGTGCATACCCTTTCACAACAAGTCTAGCTTTGTACCTAGACACACTTCCATCTGCAAATCTTTTTGTTTTGTAAACCCACTTACATCCAATAATTTTCTGACTATTAGGTTTAGGAACCAGATCCCAAGTCTGATTCTCTATCAATGCATCATACTCCTCTTGCATGGCTTCTTCCCAATTTCTCTTGCCTTTGGCTTCATCATATGTAGATGGATCTTCATCTGCTTTTATCAAATAAGCATAATCTTTAGTAGTCAAGAATGAGGTGTCATAGCTATACCTTGTAGGTTGCCATTTGTGCCTAGATGACCTCCTAACTTCTGCACTTCTTGAAGTCTCTGGTTCATCACATTCTGGATCAAATCTTGGCCTCTCTTCAACTTCATCCTGTACTTCATTATTCTCATTTTCATCAAGTAATTGAATCTTTGCTTTACCTTCCTTTGATCCACTACTTCTTCATCATCTGCATGTACATTATATTTACCTGCATACCAAGTACCTTGCTCATCAAATGTAACATCCTTGGATACAAGGAATTGCTTTGTGGATGGACTCCACAACCTGTATCCCATTTGTTTATCATCATAACCAATGAATACATACTTTTCTGCCTTAGGCTCCAACTTATGCCTCAATTGAGATGGCACATATGCATATGCCAAGCATCCAAATATTCTGCAATGATCCAAGGTAGGTCTCTTACCCCACCAAGCTTCATATGGTGTCATACCTTGCAAAGCTTTACAAGGCAATCTATTGACCAAATATGTAGCTGTATTTACAGCCTCTGCCCACAAATAATTTGGGCAATTCTTCTCTTTCATCATGGACCTTGCAAACTCAACAAGAGTCCTATTTCTCCTTTCTGCTACACCATTTTGTTGAGGAGAGTACCTGCAAGTAACTTCTCTCTTTATACCTGCATTCCACAAGTAATCATTGAATTCATTTGAAAAATACTCTCCCCCTCCATCTGACCTTAGTCTCTTCAATTTTTGACCTGTAATCCTTTCTGCATATGCATGATAATGTTTAAATGTATTAAACACTTCTGACTTTTCTTTAATCACATAAATTGTGATCCATCTGGTAGCATCATCAACATAAATGACATAATATCTTGAACCATTTATACTAAAGTCCTTTGAAGGACCCCACACATCTGTATGCACTAACTCAAGTCTTTCTAAATACATAAACCCATGCTTGGAATAGGATTGCTTATGAGCCTTACCTAATTGACATGCCTCACATCTGTATGTCATGTGTTGACCTGCAATGTTAGGCAACCCAAGCACTAAATCATTGTTAATCATTTCTTTAATACCTCTCTCATTGAAGTGTCCAAGTCTTTTATGCCAAAGATCCAATTCTGACACCTTCTGCTCTCCATATGTGAACATAGCATGTCCAACATTTCCTTGTACCTTCAATGTGAAGAGCCTTCCTTCTTTCTTTCCTGTAACAACCTGTTTATACCCTTGACTAGGGTCTTCAACATAGACTCCATCATTGGTGAATCTTACCTCATATCCTTTTTCCACAATTTGACCTACACTGATCAAATTCTTTGGAATTGTGGGAACATAGAGTACCTTACTCAGAAGAGTGCTCCCATCTTTAGCCTTGACTGAACCAATTGACTTTACCTTATGCTTTGTATTATCACCTGTCTGAACTGTATGATTAATTGCATTATGATCTAGGTCAGTCATCAAAGCAATATTTCCACTTAAATGATTACTACATCCTGAATCAATGTAGAACACTCTCATGTCCTCATGTGAGGTTTCATATGTTGCATTCATAATGAGAGTTGAATCCTCCTTCTGATCTGATGCATAGTTGTAGTAGGTGTTGTTATAGGATTGGTTTTGGAAGCTTCTTCCTCCACCTCTTCCAAAAGAATTCCTACCACCTCTACCTCTGAAGTTTCCTCTCTGAAATCTACCACCTCTTGCTCTTTGATTAAAGTTCTGATAATTACTATTATTCTGATTATTGTGCCAACAATCATGAGATAGATGATTGGTCTTACCACATATCCAACAAGCTCTTGCATTATCTTTGTTGTTTCTGCCTCTTCCTCTACTTCTGCCATTTCCTTTTCCTCTTATGAAATTTGCTTGGTTTGAAGTACCTTCTTCTTCACCTGATTGTTGCTTCCCTTTGTTAGCTTTCTTCTTGTCTTTAGAGTACATTGCATGACCTGCACTCTTATCAACATCTCCTTTGATATCATTCTCAAAAGTTAGCATATGACCTAACAATTGATTCAAATCAGGAGTAAAATGATCTAATGAAAGTTCTGTAGATAAAATGAAAGGCTTCCACTTCTCATCTCCTCTTAGCCCTGTGAGTATTTGTCTTACCAATTTATCTTCTTCAATATCTTCATCCACTGCACCTAGAGAATCTGCAATGTCCTTCATCTTTGTCACATAATCAGAGATTGATTGTGAGGCCTTCTTCTTGAAGGTAGTAAATTCTGCCCATAGTGAAGCCTTCCTTGATTTGGTTGTGTTTTGGAAATGCTCCTCCAAAGCATTCCAAATGTCACATGCACTTTCAAGTCCTCTAATGTGAGGAAGCAAATAGTCATTGACTGCCATGTAGATTATGCTCCTTGCTTGAGCATCCTTCTTCATCCAATTCTTCAAGTCTGCAAGCTCCTCTCTAGTTGGAACACTAGAGTCTCTAAATTCTGGCTTTTCTTCATCTCCTGTGATATATCCCATCAGATCTTTGCTCATAAGATGAGCTTCCATCCTCATTGACCATGCAGGATAGTTCTCTCTATCCAGCTTCTCAATTTGGAGACTATCTCCCATTATTTCTTTACCTGTATTATCAACTCTTTAATCTTTATGAGAAATAAATGTACCTCGACTTTGAACCTCGCTCCTTCTGATCCTTTGATAGCTTCAATGTGTCTACCTTCAAGTTTTCTTCAACCTTTATCCTTTTGCACCTTCAAGATGTAAAGATTTGTACTTCTGCAGTAGTCGGAGTCTTCTTCACTTCAATTTTGACACATCCTGCTCTGATACCACTGATGGAGAGTGTTAATCTCCAAAAGAACAAGTTAATCTTGAATTTAGACCACCTCTATATCAAGATCAACTTTAGACTCCACCAAATTTAGAGATCATTCACCAGTTTATCAGAAAATTGATTATTCTGAAAAATTCAACTTCTCAGAAAAGTCTGCTGCAGATTAATCCTTAATTGACTAATCATTTGTGTAAAGTTTTTTATAAAACTTTGTAGACTACTTCGCCTTAAGGTTGCGCACCTTCTCCAACTTAAATTTCTGCAAATGGTTTAGTATACTCTGAGAAATCATACAAACAAGTTACCTATGTGTAAAACACCTTCTCTGTAGTAGCGACTTTGACACCTGCAACTTCTTAGCTACAACTCTCACAATGTCAAACCTGTTTGATCAAGATCTTTTAGCCATAGATGGCTTACCTTCCAACTTAGATTTTAAGCCCTCACTTGTGTAAAATTTTACACCACACATTGAGTAATGTTCATTTCTCTGAACATGAAATCTGCGCGAGTTTTGTCGACTCTCAGAACATCATTACATATGAATGTTCCTAAACCAAATTCTCTCAACCTGATTACAATTAGCCTCTCAAATTCTAGCCATAGATAGATTAGCTATGGACTTAGATACGTGCAGAAGGATTTCTCAAAAGATTAAACACAGAAGGAGCAGACAGCAAAACATCGGGCGCAAGTTTTCTTGATTTCTCAAAAAATTACAATTGAGTGAAGTTGACGAAATCAACTCACTTCTCATGTGTCTAATGACACTCTCTACTGCTCATTCTCACTTCCTATTCTCTGTTCACATTCTATTCTGCTTGCCCCGACTTTTTAACAAACATTTATAGGCAAATATATACAATCTTATGACTAATCAAAAATATGAGTCAGCTAATGTACATATGTGTACATATCTTTGGGTTTCTGAATATGTCCTTCCTTCAACCTTCTGAATTTGTTCTCTTCTTGACTCCTTGACTTCATTTCTTCATAATCCTTCAATTGATGATTGACATGCACCAACAAACACTGCAATAATGTGTCAATATATTTCGTTTGACACAAAGCCATTCCACCATCAACTTGCATAAACTGAATGCCCAAATAGTGATGCAAATGCCCCAAATCAGACATCTCAAATGAGGCATGCAAATCAGCCTTGAAATCAGCAATATGCTTCTCAATAGGACCAGTGAGCATTATGTCGTCAACATAGACAACAATGATCAGAAGCACATCATTAACACGCTTAACATATAAGGTGCTTTCAGTTGGACTGTTCTCAAAACCATGTGCAACCAGATAGGCATGTATCTTCTCATACCAAGCACGTGGTGCTTGCTTTAAACCATATAATGCCTTTTTTAACCTGCACACCTGGTTTTCATGCCCTTTCTGCACAAAGCCACGGGGCTGAAAAACATACACTTTTTCATGCAAGTCACCATTCAGAAATGTTGTTTTTAATGTCCAACTGATGTACATTCCAACCATGATGGGCTGCAAGTGCACAAATACTCTGAACAGTAGTCATACGGCATGTAGGTGCAAAGGTCTCATCAAAATCAATGCCTCTTTCGTGCACATAACCCTTTGCAACAAGCCTAGCCTTATACCTGTCAACTGTACCATTAGGTTTACGCTTCAACTTGTATACCCACTTAGTGCCAATGGCCTTCTTGCCAGGAGGCAAGTCACATAAAGACCATGTACCATTCTTCATATAGCATCATATTCAGATTGCATAGCAGCCATCCAATTTTCTGAATTTTGTGCTTCATCAAAAGAAACAGGCTCATTCTCATCACAGAGACTAGACGCAGCCATAGCATAGCAATCTGATGCAAAGGAGGCACTATGAGAGCCTGAATGAGTACGATATGACAAATGTGCATCTAATTTGTTGTCACGCGAAGTCTGCACCAGCCATTTTGGCATAGTTTTTGCCTGCTCAATATCAGCTCTCTCATCAACAAGTGCATCATGTAAATCTGCATCAAAAATGGAACCTACAAAGGCTGAGAAGTTGCCTCATTAGGACCAGCACTAGACTGTCCACCTGTAAAAAGAGGCATCAAAGTATCATACATGGCTTTGGAGCTAACAGATGTCTCCTTAGTACATGAAAGCAATGGATGATAGCATCTTCCACAAAGACAACATCACGGCTAACCAGAATGCGTTTAGTCTGTGGATGATACAGACGATGGCCTTTACTTTCAGAACTGTACCCAACAAAAATACATTTTACTGCCTTATCATCCAATTTTCTGCGATGTTGTCCAGGCACTAGTGCATATGCCAAACAACCAAAAACACGCAGATGAGCAACAGATGGCTTGCGGTCATGCCAAGCTTCATATGGAGTGATAGACTGCAACGCTTTAGTGGGACACCTGTTCAGTACATATGCTGCACACATGATAGCCTTAAGCTAGAAACTATGAGGTAAAGCCTGACTCTTGACCATACACCTCGCCATCTCCATGAGAGACCTGTTCTTCTGTTCAGCAACTCCATTCTATTGAGGTGTATATGGCACTGTACACTGGTGTTTTATCCCACGTTCAGCCAGAAATGCATTAAAATCAGAAGACATATATTCCCCCCCTCGATCAGAACGGAGGGTGCCCATTTTACATGCTGACAGATTTTCAGCCAAAACCAAAAACTGTTTGAAGCACATGAACACTTCGGACTTTGCTTTGAGTGGATATTCCCATGCATTCCTGGAAAAATCATCAATGAAAGTCATGAAGAAAAGGTAATTTCCAAAAGAGGGTGTCTGCATAGGACCACAAACATCACTATGTACAAGCTACAATTTTTGTGTAGCCCGAAGTGAACCATCTTTTGGAAAGGAGGAACGCTGCATTTTGCCCAAAATACAACCTTCACAAACATGTTCTCCAGGTGCCTCAACTTTGGGCAAAGAGGACACCATTTCAGATTTCTGCACGCGTAGCAAACTAGCAAAATTCAGATGACCAAAGCATGCATGCCAAAGCTTTGCATCTGAGATAGCCTGAGAATCATTTACAGCACATGCCAAATCATTTTCAGATCTTTCATAGTCTATGAGCTTATATAGCCCACGACATAAAATGCTAGAAGCAATAATCACATCGCCATTTGATAGATCATGAACTGTACACCTGTCATCAACAAGTTTCACAACCAAGCCAATCTTGGCTAATGCAGAAACTGATAACAAGTTCTTTTTTATCTCTGGCACAACTAAAGCATCTGACAAAGTGAAAGAACTACCATCAGCAGTAGTCAAAATGATCTTACCAACTCCCATAACAGGATAAGAGGAGTTGTTGGCACATGTAAGAGTATTCCCTGTAGGGGCAGGCTCGAGTGAAGAGAAGAAACCACGCTGCGAGGTAATATGTTTGGTAGCCCCACTGTCAAAATACCAAACATCTGAGTCTACTGCAGACATGCACTGCTCATGAGAAGATGGGTCAAAACTGTAGACAGTAGTAAAAATGCCCATATTCTTCCTGCACAAGATTTGCAGACTCTGTTTTTGGTGTAGAGGCCTCTGCAACAACCATTCCAACCTCTTTCTTCTTTGCCTCTTTAGCAGCCAGTTTTGGATAGTTCTTTATGATATGATCATTCCCTTTATAGTACTTACAAAACAATTTCTCCTTTTCTAATTTCTTCTCATCTTTATCTTCCCTCTTTGAATATGCAGAATTAGCAGATTTCTGCTTACTAGTTGAAGAGCTCCATTTTCCTTTGCCCTTCTGACTAGCCAGGAAAGCTTGATCTGCAACTCGCATAATGGACCTGTTCTACCTGGACTGATCTTCCGGCAACAGAACAGAGACTAACTCCTCAAATGATAAGGCATTCGGATTGCCTTTCATCATCAACCGAAGAGTAGAAGCAAAACTCTGATATGAATTAGGAAGACCATTCAGAACGGTCTGCACAAGTGAGCTATCTGGTATAACCTCATCAACAGAAATCAAATGTTCCTTCAAGTCTTTGAACTTCGTTAGGAAACTGTCCATAGAATCACCTTCATTCATGTGCTCACTCTCCAACTGTTTTTGGAGGTAAGCAACACGAGCCTCATTCCTAGCTTGGTACAATGTGGTAAGTGTATCCCAAGCATCCTTAGCTTTTCTGCAAGAGTGAATATGAGGAATAATGGAACGTTTGACAGACAAAGCTATCAATGCATGTGTCTGGGCATCTCTGCCATCCCAACGAATCTGCTCTGCAGTAGGTGCAGCAGAAACAATAGCACGAACAGGAATCTGCAGAATATCATCTTCGACACCATCTTCATCAGCTCCAGCACCTATATTTGCAGTACCTATAGTCAGAGGTGTGATAGGACATCTTTCAACACCCTGCACAATGTTCCACAATCCTTTTGCAACCAATACATGTCTCATCATATAAGCCCACAATGGGTAGTTGGTACCATCCAACTTATCCTCAACAGCCAACATACGAAATAAATACATCACTGCTTTCAGCCATGGCCGGTGACTAAAATACCTTGATGCAGAAAATTGACTGTATCTCAAAAAGTTGAACAGAACTGCCCAGACGAGTTCTACTAGACCTGTAGCAGACTTTGAGACGCTTAAACTGGCGAACAAAAACTGGTATATAGCTTTGGCACAAGAAGATGAAATAGCCTGCACAAGCGCTGTGATGGTGCGTTTGGAGGTTGAAACGAGCTCAAATCGCGATTTCAGCACCACAGATCGAAGCTATTTTGATCTCTGAAACACCTTGAGTATGCTAACCAAATTTCGTGCAAATCTGAGACTGCAAACAGAGGAGTGTCAATGGCGTCCTAGATGAAGCGACGACCTGCTCTGATACCGATTGTTGGAGTTAGACGTCTGCGGAAGCACGTGAACAACACAAGGAAGAAGAAGAAGCTTGGAGCACAAACACACAATACTGAATGTATTACTAGAGAATGTACAAAGATAAGTAGCCCATTAGGGCAATAGGCGTATATACAAGCCGGGGGAAAAAAACCTCCTAAAGAGGGAAAAAAGTGCCCCGGCGGTCCTAGTGTGTTCACACACATCACTACCTAAATATATCAACAGAGCAACCACTTCATAGTCTTACAGGAACTTTCAAAGGATTACATGCAAACATTGGGGCATTAGTGTTTCCAGATATACCTCTTGCTAAACTTATTCGTGAAAGGATCTTCTTTTACACTCACAAGTACATTGTTCCTTCCACAGATGGTGAATATGGAAGGTTGGAGATTATCAAAGTTGTTTCTTTTCTTAATTTAGAGTGGCCAAAACCTGATTTTTGGTCCATATCATCTTTCAAGCATAAGATTGTGATGGACATACATAACTCTTTGAAATTCACGCGAGTGTCTAGATCAATAGGTCTTCATTGGACTCTACCAATCCATTGCTTTGTTTTCATATTTCAAGGCATTCCTTTTGTAGAAACTCCTAAAATGTTCCTATGTAAAGATATTACATTTGTCAAAAGGGGATAGATATCGTTGTAGAATTGGTGACAGAGGTATAGGGTTTCACTATTTAAAACATCGCACCTCTTTGTACATTAGATTTTATTATGATCATTGGATGTGTAAACTAGGAGAGTGGATACCTTTGCAAAGCTCGGAGGGATCTTTAGCTTCATTTGAAATTAATGTGAAGTTACAAAACAATGATATGGAGGTGGTTTTAGTTAATCAACATTGGAACTTGGCCAACTTGAGAGAGCACTTACTTATCATGGGATATGATGATCTTCATGATTTCAAATTTCGAATACAAGGGAACAAGGTAAGAGTTGTATTCCATATATACATATAGATATATATATATATCTTATTCTATCACTATTGTTCATGATTTGAAAATGTTTTACTCTTTTATGAATTGTCCACAGATTGGAAAGAGATTGGAAGACAAAATCAAGGTTCTTGCAGATTGGAGCATGGATGGAACTGAAATTTCATTGTCATAACTCTTTTTTGTAAAGATACTGTGAAACCTATAAACAAACCTATTTTTGCAATGAAAAAAATTTCACATTTGCTTCAAGGATATTTTGGCCACATTCTACTTGTATCTGTACATTCTCAAGGTTTTTCTTGAAAGAGCATTCTTATTGTTTATTTTCTTTGATGTGATCTCAAATATCAAAGTTTTCCTTTCCAAGACTCTTATGTTTTAATTTAAGGAAAAGTCACTTCTATGAAAAAGTTGGACCCATCACTTAAAAATTCTAGAAAAGTTATAAACAGGAGTCCTCTCTCCTCATTTCTCACTTTTGCAACTACATTGAGTGATAGAGCAGTCTGCATTTGCAAGCTATGGCTTCCACCTCTGTACTACTAAGAGCGCACGCCACAAGTTTCTAGAATTTTTGGAGGATTCAGATTATAAAGGTCAACATGACCTATATGATCTTCTCTCCAAGGTTCCTGACCTCCATAGAACCGTGCAAATGAATTCCGATGCTTTGGAGGAGCTACTTCAATATATTCAAGTTCATATATTGTGTTTCTCCATCGAAATACCACCATATGATGGAACCTGGGTTCCATGTGACCTTCTCACCTACATTCACAAAGGTGATGAGGCATTTGCAAAACGATTGAAACGGTTCCAGGTAATTGCAGAGGAAGCAGGGCACCTTCTTGATGAAACTGTGCCACTTATAAAGAGATTGAATAGGAAACACAAGATGGGTGCAAAATATCTTTCATTCATATCTACCACAATTTTCCTTGTGAATGAGGAACCAGAACCAATTCCTCATGAGATCCCTCATCTACAGGTGGTTTTGTCGATGATAAAAAGGAACCACCTCAAGAACCCTTGAATCTCCTGTTAGAGAGAGAAGCTTTTGAGAAGACTTATCCTCTTGGTGTCGATGATAAGTTGAAAGAAGTGCCTAAGCCATCCACCTCTTTGGAGCCAGAAGCAACTATTCCAGAGGTGGAGATTGAAACTTTTTCAGTGGTTCTTGTCGAGGGACAAGAATATTTGTTTTTACATGATGTAGAGAAGGCATTCGGGCTACAACTGGATGAATGCCTAAGTTTGTTTTGTACTTTGTCCGAGTGTCCTTTGGATAGTACCTCTGACTTGTTGGAGAAAAATTGTTTGCCATTTGGTGACTCAGTGGCCGACACAATAAAATTGGTTTGCAATGACATACTTACAAGTGAACATCAACATATCATAGAAGAACAATTTAGTAATGCACAAGAAAGGATATTGGAATCAAAAGTTCCCGCCTCACTAGTAATCGAGCAGAGTGGGGTGTCCCACTCCAGCATTAATTTACATCTTCAAGAGAGAGGAGAAGAAGAAGATAGAGTTCAAGATGTAAGTATCTTCAATTCATGTCATTCATTCTTACAAACACATGCAGCTACTAATCATAAAACTTTGTGTAGGAGGTGATTGAAGTCGACAAGTTTGCAACAAGGAGTGGAGGTGATCGAGTGGCTTGTGGAGGTGGCTCATCCCTTGCAAACTGTTGGAGACCTTTTAATCTCCAAAGGTTTGATCTACACTGACTTAAGAACACTTCTATGTCAGCTATAAACCAAACTTTACATAAACAATGTTCCTTTTTACCAAAACTTCAAGCAACACTTCTCTGAGTGAAAAAGTGTCAACTTCAGAAAGTCTGCTTCAGATATCAACTTCTTTACCTGCACAAATCTTCAAATTTCTTCAAGTAAATGATGCACAAGTATTAGCAATACCTTTGCGCAATCATACTAGCCATTAGTTCTCAAAACTAATCACCAAAAGTTTAATTTGATCATTAAGATCAAATACATGTCAGAAAATGACTCTCAGAAGTTGCGCCTTCGACATAGTCAACTTCTTAACTTGATTTCTCCCAATCTGGAACCCGTTTTGCTAAATGCTTTTAGCCATAGCTTCCTCATCTTCTAACTTAAATTTTAAGTGCTCACTCATCAAAAACTTTACAGTATACACTCAGATCTAACCAAAATACTGAGACGGAAAAGTGCGCTACTTTTGGCTTCAGTTCTCACATTCTACATATGAATGTTCCTAATGATCATTCTCACAGTAGGAGAGGAATTAGATTCTGAAACTCTAGACATAGCTTCATTAGCTTCTCAATTAGATGTGTACAAAAGGATTTCTGATCCACATGATCAGACAGAGAGCACTCAGAGAAAAACCCGTCGCTATTTTCTGAGAAAAAACTCTCTACACATCTTCCTCAAAATTGTCATCTACAAAATGACTCTATTACTTTCTCTCATACATTTCTTGTCATAATTATCTTATATATACATGACTTTGGACTCATCTCGCGTCTATGACTCTACTCCTTATCATCCTAAGGATTTAACTATGGTAGCTTACAAGATTCTTCACTTATATGTACATATGTGTACAAGACAACATTCTGACTTCTTCTTCATTTTTGCAAATGTCTTCCTTTGCTTCATTCTGACCATAAGCATTCTCCAAGATCTGTATAATCACCAATTTGTGATTGGTTTGCTCCAACAGCTCCCCCTCAATCACTAATTGTGATTATTCCATTCTTCTTCACTCCTGCCATCTCCTTGAATCTCTGTAGCTTAGGTCCATCCAAGCTCTTTGTCATCATATCTGCCACTTGTTCTTTTGTTGGAGTGTACATCACTTCAATCTCTTTATCAAGTACCTTTTCCCTCAAGAAATGATACTGTATCTCTATATGCTTAGTCCTGGCATGAAAAACAGGGTTAGCTACCAAATACAAAGAACTCATGTTGTCTCCAAAAATTATTGGAGTACTATGATCAAACTCAAAACTCTTCATCAAGGTCTTCAACCATATCACTTCTTTTGCAGCTTCTACCATTCCCTTATACTCAGCTTCTGTGGATGATAAAGCAACTGTGTGTTGCTTCTTTGAACACCAAGACACTAACTTGTCTCCAACATAACATAGATATCCATGAGTAGACCTTCTATCATCTGAGTCACCTGCCCAATCTGCATCACTAAACACTTTGATTCTTGTGTCAGAAGTGAAACCATAATACAAACCTTCACTTAGGGTTCCTTTGATATATCTGAGTACCCTTTGGGCTGCAATCCAATGAGTCTTCTTTGGACAATGCATGAATTGTGACAACACACCTACTGCATATGATAGATCTGGCCTTGTCAAGGTAGCATAGATTAGACTACCTACCAAACTCTGATATTTCTTCATGTCATTGAACTCTTCACCTCCATACCTGCTTAATTTATGATTTACCTCCAATGGTGTAGTTGAGGTCTTGCAATCTTCCATGTTAAACTTGGCTAGAAGATTCTTCAAATATCTTTCTTGTGAAACATATACTCCATGTTGAGTATACACAATCTGCATTCCTAGAAAATAAGATAAGTTTCCCAAGTCACTTATCTTAAACTCCTTCTCTATTTGCTTCTTGAGTTCATTGATTCCTTGAGCATCTGTTCCTGTAACAATAATATCATCAACATAAATGCACATGTAAATATATCCATTTTCACTTGCCTTCACTAGCAAGCTACTATCTGCCTTTGATGCTTGAAATCCACATTCATTCAAGAACTTGACCAATCTGTAGTTCCAAGCTCTTGGGGCTTGCTTCAACCCATATAAAGCTCTCTTGAGCTTACACACATAATCTGATCCAATTGATTTCATGAAGCCTTCTGGTTGTTCCATATATACTTCATCTGCAATGTAACCATTAAGAAATGCATTCTTCACATCCAATTGTGATAATTTCCATCCTTTGCAAGCAGCAATAGCAATCAATGTCCTAATTGTAGACATCTTAGCAACAGGACTAAAGGTTTCATCATAATCTACCCCATAAGTTTGGGCATAACCTTTGACCACAAGTCTAGCCTTATATCTAGACACCTTACCATCTGCAAACCTCTTTGTTTTATATACCCACTTGCATCCAATGACCTTCTGATTCTTTGGTCTTGGTACTAACTCCCAAGTTTCATTTTCAAGTAGAGCATCATACTCTTCTTGCATTGCCTTCTCCCAATTCTGTTTACCTTTGGCTTCTTCATAAGTAATTGGATCTTCTTCTGTTTTCACAATGTAGGCATAATCTTTTGTTGTTAGGAAAGATGTATCATAGCTATACCTTATAGGCTCTTTCCTTTCTCTTGTAGATCTTCTGATTTCTGCACTTCTTGAAGTTTCAGCCTCATTTGATTCTGGATCAAATCTTGGCCCTTCTTCTACATGATCCTGCACTCTACATCTAGAGTCAACTTCATCAACAATTTCTTCACAAACTTTTACCTTTGCCTTTCCTTTCCTTTGAACTTCTTCAACACCTGTATACTCATTTGGTGATCCTGTATACCATGTGTTTTGCTCATCAAATGTCACATCTTTAGTAACAAGAAATTGCTTTGTGGATGGACTCCACAATCTGTAACCCATCTGTCTATCATCATATCCAATAAACACATACTTCTCTGCTTTTGGTTCTAGCTTATGTCTTAATTGTGAAGGAACATAAGCATATGCAATACATCCAAATACTTTACAATGATCAAGACTAGGTTTCTTACCCCACCATGCTTCATAAGGGGTTCCTCCATCCAAAGCTTTGCAAGGCAACCTATTCACAAGGTATGTTGCAGTGTTAATAGCCTCTGCCCATAAGTAATTTGGACAATTCTTTTCCTTCATCATGGCTCTTGCAAACTCTACAAGAGTCCTATTCCTCCTTTCTGCTACTCCATTTTGTTGAGGGGAGTACCTGCAAGTCACTTCTCTTTTGATACCTGCATTCCACAAATAATCATCAAACTCTTTTGAGAAATACTCTCCCCCTCCATCTGATCTTAACCTCTTTAGCTTTTGTCTTGTGATCCTTTCTGCATAAGCATGGAAATGTTTGAATGTCTTAAAGACTTCTGATTTATCCTTGATTACATACAAAGTAATCCACCTGGTTGCATCATCAACAAACAACACATAATATCTGGATCCATTTATGCTATAGTCCCTTGAGGGTCCCCATACATCTGTATGAACCAATTCAAGCATATTTGAATACTTGTACCCTGATTTGTTATAAGAACTCTTATGTGCTTTACCTAGTTGACAAGCTTCACACTTGTACACCATATGTTGCCCTTCAATGTTTGGCAATCCAAGCACCACCTGATTCTTTGACATCTCCTTTATAGCTCTCTCATTAAAATGACCTAGCCTTTTATGCCATAGGTCTAATTCAGATACCTTTTGACCTCCATAGGTAAACAATGCATGTCCCACATTACCTTGGACCTTGAGAGTAAACAATCTTCCTTCCTTTTTACCTGCAATTATGGTTCTATATCCCTGATTTGGATCTTGTACATAGACACCATCATTTGTGAATCTTACTTCATATCCTTTCTCCACAATTTGCCCTACACTTATCAAATTTTTAGGAATAGTAGGAACATAAAGTACCTTACTCAGAAGTGTACTTCCACTCTTTGTCTTCACTGATCCAATGCTCTCCACTTTATGTTTGGTATTGTCACCTGTTTGAACTGTATGTCCATTCACCCTTGCTTCCATATCAGTCATCAAGGATAGATTCCCACTCAGATGGTTGCTGCACCCTGAGTCAATATAAAACACTCTTTGATCATCTCCCATTAATTCATGAGTTGCATTCAAGATAAGAGTCATGTCATCCTTCTGATCTGATGCATAATTGTAATAATTATTGTTGTAGGACTGTGATTGGAAGTTTCTTCCACCTCCTCTACCATATGATGTCCTACCACCTCTTCCTCTGAAATTACCTCTTTGGTTTCTGCCTCCTCTACCTCTTTGACTATAATTCTGATTGTTGTATCCTCCACTTTGATTGTTATACCAACAATCATTTGCCAAATGATTTGTTCTGCCACAAATCCAACAAGCTTTAGCATTATCTTTGTTCTTACCTCCTCTTCCTTTACCTCTGAAATTTGTCTTCCCTTTTGTGAAGTTGGCTTGATTTGAATTCCCTTCATCATCATTTGATTGCTTTCCCTTGCCATTCTTTTTCTTGTCTTTGGAGTACATAGCTTGACTTGTACTTCTATCATTGTCTCCTTTAAGATCCTGCTCAAAGGTTAGCATGTGTCCTAGCAATTGATTAAGGTCAGGAGTAAAGTGATCAAGTGACAATTCTATGGACAATATAAAAGGCTTCCACTTCTCATCTCCTCTTAGACCTGTAAGTATTTGTCTTACCAACTTTTCCTCTTCAATGTCTTCATCCACTGCTCCCAAGCTATCTGCAATATCTTTCATCCTTGCCACATAATCTGAAATTGATTGTGAGCTCTTCTTCTTGAATGTTGTGAACTCAGCCCATAGTGAGGACTTCCTTGACTTAGTAGTATTTTGGAAATGCTCTTCCAAGGCATTCCAAACATCTGTAGCACTTTCCAAACCTCTGATGTGAGGTAGAAGATAATCATTTACAGCCATGTAGATGATACTCCTTGCTTGAGCATCCTTTCTCATCCAAGTCTTCAACATTGCAAGCTCTTCCCTAGTAGGAATACTAGGATCTGCAAACTCAGGTTTTTCTTCATCTCCTGTAATAAATGCTATAAGGTCTTTGCTCATGAGGTGTGCTTCCATCCTCATGGACCATGCTGGATAGTTCTCCCTATCTAACTTATCAATCTGCAAGCTTTCTCCCATCTTTGACTTTCTGTATCTGCAATTACTATGGTTTATGAAGAGAAAGTGTACCTTTGATATATTCTTTGTCCTTCTTGATTCTTTCGAACTTGTACTATGAACTTCTGCAAGTTATCTTCAATAATTTGTCCTTATCCTCCTTTGATTTGGAAGATCTTCAATATCTGCACCAGTCGGAACTTCGATTATCTTTTCTTCTCTTGTACTTCACCTTTAGCTCTGATACCACTGTTGGAGACCTTTTAATCTCCAAAGGTTTGATCTACACTGACTTAAGAACACTTCTATGTCAGCTATAAACCAAACTTTACATAAACAATGTTCCTTTTTACCAAAACTTCAAGCAACACTTCTCTGAGTGAAAAAGTGTCAACTTCAGAAAGTCTGCTTCAGATATCAACTTCTTTACCTGCACAAATCTTCAAATTTCTTCAAGTAAATGATGCACAAGTATTAGCAATACCTTTGCGCAATCATACTAGCCATTAGTTCTCAAAACTAATCACCAAAAGTTTAATTTGATCATTAAGATCAAATACATGTCAGAAAATGACTCTCAGAAGTTGCGCCTTCGACATAGTCAACTTCTTAACTTGATTTCTCCCAATCTGGAACCCGTTTTGCTAAATGCTTTTAGCCATAGCTTCCTCATCTTCTAACTTAAATTTTAAGTGCTCACTCATCAAAAACTTTACAGTATACACTCAGATCTAACCAAAATACTGAGACGGAAAAGTGCGCTACTTTTGGCTTCAGTTCTCACATTCTACATATGAATGTTCCTAATGATCATTCTCACAGTAGGAGAGGAATTAGATTCTGAAACTCTAGACATAGCTTCATTAGCTTCTCAATTAGATGTGTACAAAAGGATTTCTGATCCACATGATCAGACAGAGAGCACTCAGAGAAAAACCCGTCGCTATTTTCTGAGAAAAAACTCTCTACACATCTTCCTCAAAATTGTCATCTACAAAATGACTCTATTACTTTCTCTCATACATTTCTTGTCATAATTATCTTATATATACATGACTTTGGACTCATCTCGCGTCTATGACTCTACTCCTTATCATCCTAAGGATTTAACTATGGTAGCTTACAAGATTCTTCACTTATATGTACATATGTGTACAAGACAACATTCTGACTTCTTCTTCATTTTTGCAAATGTCTTCCTTTGCTTCATTCTGACCATAAGCATTCTCCAAGATCTGTATAATCACCAATTTGTGATTGGTTTGCTCCAACACAAACTACATTGGGAAACTTCCCAAAGAACATTTTGTAATTATCCATAAAGAGTTCAGTCGACAGCGCCACTTCATGACATGGCGTCTAAAGGCCTTAAGTAAATTGCTTTGTTTATCAACCATTACACAGGAGAGTAATTGTATCCTTTTAGTTAAGAAATCCCTTGTAACTACAAGCTTAGGTTCCAACTTCCGTGGAAAGGTCTTAGGTCAAATAGGCATATCTCTAGGTCTAGGAGTTAGAAATGTTGATGAAATAGAAACCTCAATTTTGACTTACACCCTACCCATGGCTTTGGAGCGTCGAAAGAGAATCATTGAGAAACTCAAAGCCAATTGATGTAAGCAATTGAATTAATATCGAATTTTCACTTTGCTTTATTTACAATTGTCTGAAGTCTTTCCTTTTGAGTATATTATCTAAAATTCTTTTGGACCTGCATGTGACGTATTGAGCATGACTTCTTTACTCTCATTTAAGGTCATGTAGGGCATTGGGAGGCCAAATAAAGCCCTGCCATAGAAACGCGAGAGAAGGCCCTGCAAAACGTTTGCAGGGCCTTCTCCCGCATTTCTGTGGCAGGGCTTTATTTGGCCTCCCAATGCCCTAGGTGACCTTACATGAGAGTGAAACTTCACTAGATGGATATTTTCAAGAATGCAAATGTTCTAAGTTTCAAAATGCTCTTCTCATATGTTTCAAAGATGTGTTTTTCATGTATGTATTTGGAAATTCATAGTGCAAGGTATAGGGAGGTCAAAATTTGTCCATGTTCAATCCTCATGAACTTGTTTTACTCCTCATGATCCTTCATGTGAAAATAGTGTTTTTTTACAAAGAAATAAGCCCTGCCACAGAAATGCAGGAGAAGGCCCTGCAAAACGTTTGCAGGGCCTTCTCTCGCATTTTTGTGGCAGGGCATGGTTTGAGCATTTAATCAATAGACAATGATCAAAATGACAAGATAAGAAAACAGTCACTGATATATGAGAGATTATCACAAGAAAACACATGGAAATGTATAATGACTGCTCATGTTTCATTCTAAATAATGAGATTATAAAGAGAATAGAGGAGAAGTGCTCATGTTTCATTGAAAATGGCAATATTTACAAAAAATCTCTTGTCTGTAGAGATCAGTTACAAAACTTAGCTACGATCACCCCTAATTCTCCTAGCTAATTGTATGTCCTTCGGTTGTATAGTGACTCGCTTCACATGTATGGCACACAGGTTGGAATCCTCGAGCATTGATATCAAATATGCTTCAGCTGCCTCTTGTAAAGTTTCTAAAGCTAGATCTTGGATCCTTAACCCTGCACAATACCTTCGTAACTCTTCTTTAACCACCCTTGCAAAGGGTCTTCTAGGTATCAAAAGCTCAGCTATCTTTTGATAGTGCCTTATCTCTGCAAATGCCTTCGTATATCTTCTTCTTCGTTGTGGTGCTCTAGCTTGTGGTGGTGGTGGTCTTCGTTGGACATTTTCCTGTGGTCTTGGTTGGGGTGGTCTACGACGGGGTTGAAAGACTTTCTTCTTACTTTGCACGCATCTTGAGCTTTCTCCTTGTTCAGGATGTTGTTGTTGGCTTTGCTCCCTCTCTTGATCATTTGGTATGGCCCCCTGATTTGTTGGTAGAGTCTTTCCCGCTACAGTAACCCTATGATTTGTAGGTATTTCTTGGTTACCCCATGGTGGCAATGTTTGACTCTCCTCACTTGATTCTGAACGTTGTTGAGACACATCCTCATGCGATTCATCAAAATCATCATCAGAAACTACCTGTCTGTGAGCACAGTCCTTCACCCTTGTCTTTGTGGGTCTCTTTGGTGATGGAGGCTCATCATATGATGATGGTGGTGATTGGGGTTGATTTATGGCCTCTTCCCTGGATTACCCATGTTCCACTTGTTCATGCAACTGTTCACTCCTAGAGGTATGACCACCACCTGTTTTGCGATGGGATGCAGAGCACGAGACACTACATTGCCTTTTGTGGTGATTCGTCTATGGTGGCTTCTGAGTGCCTTGCACATAGGTAGGAAAGTTAATGGGATCCTTCCTTGCAGTTTGCTTTGTTCGTGCCATCCTCTATAGTGCTAGAATGTTGAAATGAGACAATGAGTCTCCTTTTATAATGTTTCACTTAAAAAGGTTCTGTTCACATTTGAATGGATAAAAAATAGATAAAAAATTAAAAATTACCTTAAAAAATTGCAAACAAGAGATTAGTGTGTAGCAAACCTTATGAATTATTCACAAAATGCCATGAATGTATTAAATGACTTCACTTCCATGATGAACCCTATCGTGTTCTTGTAGCCCGCCATTTAGCATGACGTAAAGATCCCAATGATGACTTCCATTTTTCACTAGCTAAGTTGTGTTGATTAATTCTTGCAATTTTTGCAACTTTCAACTCCTTGGCTCGTTCCATTGCATATGTCCTTGAAAATGCAGTATGATAAAACCAATTAAACATCTCTTCCATATAGTTTGATTGCATTGCACCACCACCATGTCGTGTGTTCTTGAAGTAAACACCTATAGCCTTGTAATGTGACTTCTCCATTCCTTGTGTACTAAAAATCTCCAACGCACCATATCGATGCATAAAAAATGCTCCATGTGCAAATAAAATATGCTGAAATGATATAAGTACATATAACATAATCTTATCAACAAGAAAATTGAAAAAATAAGAAAACTTACAATGTAATGTGTAATATTGCTCTCTCCCCAAGATAGGATGAAACACTTTGCAAACTCCATTAACGTATCTTGAAACAACTGATGGTCATTTTTGTTGGAGCTATTAAGACTCATTAAGCCTACCAACTTATCTAAGCATGACCAAACCTTCTTTTGCCTATTACTAAGGTCAATTTGAGAATCATTATCAGTGGTGATCATGCACAAGTCTTTCCATAGCTCCCTGCATTCATTTTTCTTAGGGCTCACACCTCTTTTGAAAAATTTTCTTGCCTTCTTCCCTGTCATTGACACTTGTTGCAAACTATTTTGCGATTCACCAGGTTTTTTGACAACTAGAGTTACATTACCACCATGACAACCAATCGAATTAAGCAACTCTTCCAATTTTTTTATGGCTTGTACAGATTTATCAATTGGCTTCATGGAAAATGCATATTCTATGTGGAGCTTCAATAATCTATCAAATATACTCATGAAAGCATGCAATGTGCAAAACTAAACATTAACTAATGGAAATGGAATAATGGGATTCCAATCTTTATCTAATGTGTCACGGTTAGGTATTTCTAACATTGGACACCTTAACAAAGGTCTATCCCATTCCGTGGAAGTAGGTGCATCTATGTATTCATCTAAGCTAGATAGTACTTTTTGTTGTCCCTCTATTACTTTATAGCCTCGAGTACAAAATGGACATGGATAACGAGCAGATGCACCTTGCTTGCAACCTAACATGCATTTGATAGTTTTTAAATCCCCACCCAAGTGCCAATCTATCTCAAAATCACCAAAGTTTTCTATGTGGAGCTTTGCACCATGAATTTGGGAAACTATTACTTTAGTGATCCATGGGGTCCTACTAAAAATCCATGAAAGAACATCATTGGATTCTTTAGGTACTTCAATAGCACCTAACCACCATATTTCTTTCTCGGATTGAACACTATATGTAGAGTTAGAGCTAGAGTTACTACTTTCATCAGATATGGCATTTGTCATAGCTTCATTCATAAGTGTCAAACTCAATCTCTCTAGTCGTCATCCCTTTATGATCTGGCATTCATCTAACTTCAATATAAACTTTAATTTGGTATTACAATCTGCATAAATTACCAAAATTTTTATAACATCAAAATACAATGTATATCAAGGTAACAATAGTGGTCATACTTGGTATATTAGATTTGTAAAATCGAACCATTGCTTGTTGAAGCCTCTCCAAATCCACGAAATCCTTTGTGTTATACTTTGTGTAAGGAAATCCATTTCCAGCTGCGCTTTTCAACTCTTTTTTGGATGTAGATAAATGATAAATAGACATAGGCATAATATCCTCTATATATAAGTAGTTTCCAAGAATACTAGCTGTATCTTCATTGGACATTGACTTCTTAAGTGATACCTTGTAAGGAGATGGAAACATATTCTGCAAAATACCTTCTCTTTGTAATGAATGCTTCAAAAGGTTGTACAATGCACTGTATCCTTTAGTACTAATTCCTGCTTCATCACATACCATCTGCACGTCTCTAGGAGTGATAATATCTTGTAACTTTTTTGTGAAATCTTTAATCACTTGCTTCTTGATAAGGTTTCCTATTCGTGACTCCAAAATACTAACCACCTACTTGTTGGTCAAACAAGAATTTAATAACTTGAATTGATCCTCTGTTGTTGATGAAGCACTAACATCTTCAACGAATGACCTACATAACAAGAAAATATATATATATATATATATATATATATATATATATATATATATATATATATATATATATATATATATATATATATATATATATATATATATATATATAAGTCTTCCAGAAAGAGAAACAAATACAAGCCAAACCTTATCGCAAAAACTCGTCGTTTGCGTGCTCCACCACCAATTGAAAGAGAGTCAAAGGATGTTAATGATCATCTCCTTTGTCGCATCCCAAGTGGAGTCTCTCTCAAGTGTTGGACAATGTTTTTTAATTTCTCACTTGTTCTCTCCTTTTCTTCCATATGCTTTTCAAGCTCTGCAAGCTTTTCTTGTAAAGATATGATTGTGCTTTCTAAAGTGACCAACCTTGTATGATTTAGTTGATATTGTTGAATCCAATACTTAGTAATGACAGTTGAATGTGTAGATAATCGTTGACAATAACCTAAGAGCCCAGCTTTACCGGCACCGATGAACTGAAGTAAAGTTGAGAGGTTATGGAATGTTGGATGGTAAGAAAACATTGGATCAGGAGGGTATAATGAACCATGAGTCCAAAGATCAATATTCTTTTCTCCAGCTTCACGACGCTCATTTTGAGAGTTCACATCATTGTTGCACTGTGTATTTGGAGCAAACTCTCTCGGCACATGAACATGGATACTTGTTGATGCTGGGGCATGAGGGCGTCCTAATGTGAGGTTTGTAATAGGTGTCAACACCATCTTTTCCAACAATTAGACAATACTAAGAAAGAGACCAGAAATTTGTTTGAAAGAGATGCTAAAGCATGATTTTCTCAGGAAAATTTTGTTTTCTTGGATGTGGATGGGTCACAGTGTGTTTTTCCATTGAGAATAGCCAAAAATGATGAAATTTTGAAAAAGTCATTTTTTGAGTGAAGAGTAGTTATGGATTTGATGATGTGGCACTCTACTTTTGGAAGGATTTTAAAAATATTACTTTTTCAAAAGGAAAATTAAAAACTAAACTAAAAAAAAGTCACTTCAATATATTAGAAAATGAGCCCTTTCAAGTAAATAAACACTGAAATTGAGACTTTGAAAAAAAAATCATTTTTTTATTCCCATACATGCTCGAGTTTGATGATGTGGAAAGTAGATTCCCTTTCTCTCTCTCATAGAAGAGAGAGAGGAGCCTAGTAAGCCTTAAAAAAAGCCTACTCTAGCCTACTAAAAAGTGCCCTATTAAATGCACTCTGTCCCCTTAAACAACAATAGAATTAGGCTTAATCCCTAAAAATTAGGGATCCTTACAAGGCCCATGTAGGGTTCACCTTTTTTCCTAATGTCATAGTCATTCAACCTACTAGCAAAAGCCTGTGGCATTACCAAGGCTATTCTCACAATGATATAACTTGCTCCTGTGTAATACATTCAAAGAAGGTCATACATGTTGTAGACCAAGTAAAACTATTCACATTCAGGTTACCTCCCTAGCCACCACCACATCGGATCTAGAGAATGTCCGTCTGATGATAGATATCAACACCATTCCTCTCATTGAAGACAACATCATTGTATCCACTTCCTCTCCTATTCACCCTACACCACCCACTACAACCATTACCACAGAACAACTTGGGTTCACCTTTTGCGAACCCATGTCCCACTTGTCACTTTTCTCATCCTTCCTCAACCCATTGTTTACCACCACATCCACTAGCAAAATCTTAGAATCAATAATAGGTCAACCTACCACCCTCCAAGACATCATTTGTCAACCAGCCCTACAGCCAATTCTAGGGCAATCACTCTCCACAACAAAATCTACATTCACCACTCCTATATCCACACCTACCACAAACACAATCCTTACCATACCTATCTTTATGGTAGACACCTCACACACTCTCACGTTCAATCCCATGGATATATCACCACCCATGACACCCTCCTGAACCACCACAATTTCACCAATTCCCATCCCCATATCACTCATATCATTGACTACCACACTAGTAGGCATGACATCCACTAACCCCATCCCCATTTCCTAAACCCTTGCATTACCACATATATTCATTGCATCCATGCAAGTTAATCATGCATTAGACATGATGATTCACTGTGCCACTTGATTGAGAGGCGAGTATCAGAGGCTAGACAAATGCAACCAATCACTTCAAGAACAATCAATTCAATTGCAAGAACAAATGTCTACCCGCAAAAAGGACATCATAGAGCTCCAACATCATATCAACTCCTATAGTAGTCCCACTGTTGCTCTAAGGGTTGCCCATAATTTTTCTCATGCTATGGCATCCTTTTTCCTTCATAAAAAAACCCCCTTTTTTTGTAATTAGGAGATGTCCATGTGAACACTCTCCTAAAACCCCTTTTTGATATTTCCTCTAGTCTATGGTATTGAAGCCTTTCTTTGAAAACTCCTTTTTGAACAAATACAAAAATCCCACATAGAAATCGCACGCGCTCTCTCTCTCTCTAGGTGGTTAGTCCCATATCACATAAAGATTCTCTTTTTGATTTAGCACATGTGGTCTTTTGACCACATCTTTTTATTCACATATGCCTCTCTTCTATATAAAGAAGAGCCTCATTTGTAAAAGGGAGGTCCCTTGGCCATGGCCTTGGCCTCCATTTTGGTAATGGAAGAAGGTGTCATTTGTTACTCTCTTGCCTCCTTGTGTGCAATGGCGTTGGTCTTGGTGTATGGATTTGCATGTGTGTGTGCATGGTTGGGAGGATGTTCCCCTTTGCTCCTTGTGACGTTGGCCATTGTTGCCATTGCTCCATGAGCATGGGTGAACCTCTCCTCTCATTCTTTGCCCCAACTTGGAGAAACCTCTCACTTCCATGTGAGGCGGTTAGGGTTGTTGTTCCCCTTTTCTCAACAATTTGGTGCCGTTGTCGGGGACGTCGGCCTTTAGCCGTTGGTTTTTCCAAGTTTGCGTGTCCATACTTCATGAGACGCACCTTGAGACTTGGAGGAGGATGAATATGTGTGGCCTTCGGTTGGCCTAGGGTACCTCTTTCTTTTAATTTTTGAGTAGTCTTAGTTCATTTTTGTTTGTTTGTTGCACAAGAACATCCCCTAACCCCCTTCTCTCTCTCACTCTTCACACATACACTTTCTCCCACACACATGGGCATCTCTGATCATTTCTGTCCTCTTTTTCAGTGTTGAAGTAGGGAAGAGGGATGGGTAGTCTGTCTTCTATCTTGTCCCTCCCTTTTTTCGATTTCAAGAAAAGAAATTCTGGAGGGAAACATTCTAGTGTTACCCCAAAGGCATTTTACAAAACGAATTTGTGAGTTTTCATCACGCAGAATTTTTAAAACAGGTGGCCGTAAGAGGTTAATTCAAGTTCCATTACTATTTTCGATAACTGATAAATCCTTCAAGTGCGGGACATGGTCTTTACTTTAGCTTCAGTGCGAATCCTACGCGCACCATTTTCGATTTTAGCAAGATGCATTTACTTCATGCATGTGGATAATGGTGGCCATTTGTGCGTTCATTATGGCGCCACTGTTGATCAGCTCAGGTCGAGCTCGTAGGCTCCCTCTCATTCCGTTGCTGCTCCCATTGGGGGTCAAGCTTCCTCTGAACTGCCCCTTGGTATTATCTGGTTGATGCTCCACTGCTACCCTATGGGTGGGGCAAGATCTGCTTCTTCAAAGTTGAATACCATGCTCTGTGCAGGAGATATGCGCCAAAGCGCACTTCTTCCATGATCTCACATGCACTTTTGACTCCTAATTCCTGCGGTCTATGTTTCCATGGTAGCTTTGAGCAATCGGGCTCCCCCCTCATGCTTTGGTGGGTCTCTGGTGGAGCAATATTTCGCCACCGTCTCTGGTTTGTGTTCATGGGAGTTGGAGTTGAGCTTCCTCTTGTTCTTGTCTGTTGCTGTTGTGTTAAGCCATCGTTGGGTCGATTACGGCTCCAGCGGGTGGAAGAACGGGTTGAACCTTGCGTTGTGCTGTTCCTTGTCAGCTCATCAGCTTACTGTGATTAGTTGGATCCGCTTCACTTTCAGATTGAGGCCATTTCCTGCGCCTCACCCTGGTGGGGTTGGGATCTTGCGTCTCCACCTGTGCTTTGGGTGTTGGAGGAAGCTTTGGTTGGCTCCTCCCCACTCCCATTTTGTTAACCACGAAGATCGTTGCTGCTTACTCCTTGAAGATGCTATGATGCACATTCGACTTCTTGCAACGGAAAACTCAGAGCAATCGTATAACTTTTAGCGTTCGCCTACATGTCCGCTCACTGCTCTCCTGCATGGTGTGCTGGGTTGATCATAAAATTATTTCTGAATAGTTTCTTTGGGGCTCTGCTAGGGCCGGGCTTCTGCTCCTTCGACGGTTCCTCAGACTCAAGATCGAGCAGCTACTTATTCTTGGTTTCTTTCATAGGATGACCGAACATCAGTGCTCATGCTCTATCTCTTCCTCGTTGGTGCTGCATCAATGGCAAGGACTCATTGGGCGAAAGCAACTGGAGCACTGAATCTACTAGACTGGGAGGTTCTTGCTGTTGCTTGGGATGGAAAAAATTCTGCATATTTTGAAAGTTCTTTTGCATACGAGATCCATATGACGACGGCCGCTTGGCACATGAAACTGATTATTCTATTAAAACTCTATCTGACCCGCCACCTGTAGACTGGCCTAATCTTGTGACGGACGGAGGTGTTGTTGGGATTACTTTGTATCTTATCCGCTCTGGTTTTGTTCTGCAAGATATGGATCCTATCAACATTCGCTTTGCATGATATTCGAACAGCTAGAGCAGTGTCTTGTGGCATACATTGGCATTTCTATTATGTGTTCTTGGCTTGTGCTTGATTCATTGTGTGTTTTTTAGGCACTGCGGAATCTATTAAAAACACTGTGGATATTCGAAGAGTGTCGAGACTGATGATGTGCTTAACTTTTGTCCAAATTCTAAGAGGATCATAATATGGGAAAATGTAGAATGATTTAACATAAAAGTTTTTCTTCTCTACCCAGGAATCAACTGCAGGTCTCGTATCTTGTCCTCCCTCAATAAAGGGGTTGAACTTCTATTCCCCCAGTTGAAGCCAACCTTTTGTGCTCATTATTACTAGGCTGAGGTAAGTCTTGCTCCCACGCTATGCGGTCGAACCCCGATTTCCCTTCCTGCTCGGTGTGACCTCTGAAATGGAAAACCAAATCCCTCTGTTTTGCTCATTTGAAGTAATCTGCGCATGTTCCTGGGTCTGGTGCGTAAGCATTGTCACAACCAAGGTTCTAGCACTCATCCTTCTGGCACAAGATGATCATATTTCCTGCGCTGAGTTGGATCTTTACTTCTCTGCCACCATTACTATACATGCCGGATGGCTACCTTCGGAGATCAATCTTTTTGTAATAAATTTTTGGTGTTGGTGCCCATCTAATAGCTATTTCTAAAGTGGATTTTTTTTTTCTTTCTTTCTTTTCCAAAGCTTGACGCCTTGGTGTCCCTATGATACAGAACTTGCAGGAAATGGTTACTCTCTTTTTATGTTTAGTTCATGCTCAACCACCATCGGGCGCTACTCTAGGTAAGATGCATTATGTGCTATGTTACCAGGGGGTTCAGGTAAGCTCTAAGCATCTGAGAAGCATTGTAAAATGCTGCATTCATATTTTGACGTACGCTTTGCACAAAAAAGAATCTATGTTATTCTATGCTACAGCTCCGTCTCTAACTTGCCATATGTCGACTTCTCTGGTAGTTGTGGCAGGATTGTATGTGCTTGGTTTTTTGTCACTATAGATGGATAATATTTGTGTCACACTAGCTGATCTGTCAACGGTGGCAATGACTAGCAAGGGTAGTCATGATGCTATCATAAATGTCTAGCAGGCGGTGTCCTAGAACTATAGGGCAGGGCTTCACTTCTGTTGGAGTCCTATTTTCCTGACCATAGTGTTGTTGGCCTTACCATTTACATGAGCAGTGGATTAATTCATGAAAGAAAATCTTGTGCCTTTTCATTTATTGTTGTACTCCTTGCTCAACTTTGCTAAATAAAGATTTTGGAGACGAATGCTCTTTTGTTTTGTGTATGAATGATAATGTTCATATGGTGATGTTTGCTTGTTAACGGTAAGTATAGGTGTGCATGGATTCCCTCTTCATTGTGGTTCCCTATAGGCTTCCTCATCTCATACATGGTGGAACTTAGGAAGACAACTCTTCTCTACACTGGGTCAATTGAGAGGTCAACACCATGATAAGAATGGAGGAAGCTAATATCTTTTTGATTGAGATGTTATGGATACTTCTTTCAAAAACTCGAAAAGTACCACAGACCAGTGGCCCAATTGACCTAGAGCTTGATTACTATTTAATAGCTAATCACGACGACACAGGAGGAAAATCAAGTGTAGGCCCGTATATGTACTTCTTCATGATGATCTTGCTATGTGTGTTCGGTTTCTTGGAACTGCAGGTTTAACCAATATGGAGCATAGTACTCATGTCCATGGAATGAATTTTTTGTGCTTACCATGGGATCCCACTTGAAAGACATGATTGGTTGGGGTAATGTCCAGGGAACATCGCATCCATGGGTTATGCACTTCATGGCTGGGATGGTTCACGTTCTTTCTCTCTTTGAGATTTCATCAATCTGGGGATGTCATTATTGCTGTTTGGTTTCATGTCCCAAGTTACTATATTGTTTTGTGGATGTGTACAATGACTACTTCCAGGAATAGAATCTATTGCAGTTGGCATGGAGGGATCCCCACGTATTTGGTGATTAAACTGTTTAAATGATTTTTAATACTCCTTTTCTCAAGTTTGCAGGTGTATGCTATTGATGGAAATCAAAGTCCAGCTCTCCTGAACACAATAAGTGACATTTAGTACCACTGAAAGTGTCGGCTCTCCTTTCATATAAATATCAATTGATAAGTATTCCCAGGGGAAGATCCTTCTCCATGCTCACTCAGGTCTCTGAAGGATCAATTGCAGGCCCTGAGGAGGATATGAAATGTTTCTTCAGACCTTCGTTTACATGACTAAGAATCGAGTATTATAGACTTTGGCATCATGTGGTTGAAGCGTGTGATTCCTATAGCTAGGATATGTGTCCACTTCCCCAACTTACCTGTAGAAATCAAAAGGCCTAGTGTAGACCTAGAAGCAAGACCTACATACGTGCATGAACCCTGATTGATGAATGAACTCACTATATTACTATTAGAGACAGGTATTACGTAATGCCCATGCAGGTTGATAACTCATATTCCTCAAGATGCATGAGTGACCTTGTTAGACACATGAAACATGATCTATGAATGCAAGTGACCTTGTTTTAAAATAACAAACCTGTTTGTTTAGGTTGAGGAACCTTGAATGAGTTTTTGGGTTTTTGTGTAGTTTGCTCCCTCTTGACTGCAAATGGAACTCCATGATTGATGTAGGATAGTTGACTGTATCTATAGTTGGCTTAATATGATTTCAACTTTTATTTGGTCATAATGCTTGGAGCTTCACTTTATAAACTTCAAAAGGTATTCCATCAGTGGCTCACTTCATTCTGCAACCTAAGTAGTATTCACACCTTTTTGGGCACCCAGATTGTGAATGATTGCCAGTGTACCACTCAATAAATGAAAGGGGGTTTGAGTGCATAATGCTTGTACTACCTAAATGTTCAGAGAGCAGGTATTCATCATAGGAAAGTTACAGGTTGACATGCCAATAGGGGGTGAACCTATTTGGGACTGTCTAAATTGTAATAGTCTTGAGAGTTTGTTTTTTGCCAGGGAAGAAATTCTCTGGTTTTACAACTCTCACTTAATGTTGTATAGGCTAACACACACAGCACTTACCTTTGATTCCTTGGGACTCCTATAGATGCTCTCTTGTGAATAATGTGTTTCTTTAATACTCACAGGTTTGTTGATTAACTTGAAATCTTGTGACTGCTCCTGTGGGATTGGGCCTACATGTTTTATCAATTCTGAAAGGATTTTGTGATGCGCTCACTTGATTATAGGCTAATTAATCATTACATCTCTTTACACCTATTGAATGTCTGCATTAATCACTTTTTTGCCCTGCTAGATGAGGAGACACCAGGATTCACAGAAATCGCTCTTGATGACGTAGAAGTTATTTAACCCTTGCCCAAGCATGTCTACTTAGCAAAAGATACCGATGGCCTTAGTCACTGAATGTTGTATTTTGCTCTCATCCATGTTCACCTTCTGCTCATTGGTTGTCATATAAACTAAGCGAGTGTGCTTTAAGTATTGGTGACTTGGCAAAATTTTAAGTCATATGGACTACCACTTGAATTCTTCACCTTTGGTGCTTTGATTTGCAGAATACAGGAATAGCTAGCTCTCCATGTGGATGTAAGCCTGTCCTTTAGGACTTGATGTCCCCTGATGTGGAAAATAAAATTGACATGAATGTTTATCTCATTACAAAATGCAGTCTACTTGCTCTTTTGTATGTCATTTCAGGTTTTGGAGTTTCTGGAGGCATTTCTAGCCTTAGAAAAGACTGCACAGTAGGAGGAATGCTGGGCAGACTGCCCCCCAAGGGGATTGTGTCGCTCAGCTCTAAAGACTGAAGACTTGCAGCTTGAAGCCTTGCAGACTGAAGAATTGCAGATTTTGAAGACTTGAAGATTTCCATACTTGAAAGACTCTACCTTGGGTCAGTTCAGCTATGTATGCTCTTCTCTTAGCTTTGTCGAGGACGACAAAGTCTAGGAGGGGGAGGAGTGTTGCTCTAAGGGTTGCCCATAATTTTTCTCATGCTATGGCATCCTTTTTCCTTCATAAAAAAACCCCCTTTTTTTGTAATTAGGAGATGTCCATGTGAACACTCTCCTAAAACCCCTTTTTGATATTTCCTCTAGTCTATGGTATTGAAGCCTTTCTTTGAAAACTCCTTTTTGAACAAATACAAAAATCCCACGTAGAAATCTCACGCGCTCTCTCTCTCTCTCTAGGTGGTTAGTCCCATATCACATAAAGATTCTCTTTTTGATTTAGCACATGTGGTCTTTTGACCACATGTTTTTATTCACATATGCCTCTCTTCTATATAAAGAAGAGCCTCATTTGTAAAAGGGAGGTCCCTTGGCCATGGCCTTGGCCTCCATTTTGGTAATGGAAGAAGGTGTCATTTGTTACTCTCTTGCCTCCTTGTGTGCAATGGCGTTGGTCTTGGTGTATGGATTTGCATGTGTGTGTGCATGGTTGGGAGGATGTTCCCCTTTGCTCCTTGTGACGTTGGCCATTGTTGCCATTGCTCCATGAGCGTGGGTGAACCTCTCCTCTCATTCTTTGCCCCAACTTGGAGAAACCTCTCACTTCCATGTGAGGCGGTTAGGGTGAATCATTATAGAAGATTACACGAAATTACTCGAGGCACATGCACAATTGTCCGAACATGTTGCCCAACTCCAACACCGTCAAGAACCAACCAAATTCATAACAACTCTATCGAAACCATCACCTCAACAATCAATACCTGAATTGACTAACTTGGTGGCCTTACAACAGTAGATTATGGAATTACGAATGAAACTTTACAATATGAGAGGCCTCCATCCCCACTTGAGGCACCGATAGAAGAAAAAATCTCCATTCCAATAGAGCAAAACTTTGAAAATGACTATGAGCCTCAATCTGTTCCAGGGGGTAGGACCATAGAAGAGGGACAAGAGACATTTGTAGCCTCGTGTCCCCCATGGCTTAAGAAGTTAGAAGACATCAGACACACTCATGAAGACCACATAGTGGTTTAGATGCATGGCATGAAAACTATAGAAGAAATGGTGCTCCAATCAGCTTATTTCTAGAATGTAGCCCATTGATGGTTAGTCACCACCTTAGAACTATAGTATCAAACATATTTTGTGATTCTATTTTATTATAATGCAGAGATTTAGAGAGTCACTAGGAAAACTCCCACTTTTGCTACACAATTCCAGCCCGAGGATTTGCCACGAGTAGCATGGAAAGGTAGAATTTTTCAACCAACCTAACAAAAAACACTTCCAAAACCTTACTTCAAAATTTTGCACACATGGAACAATGCACCTCTTCATCTTCTTTATAATCCATGCTATGGACCAGTCACCAGGCATAGATCATGGAAAGCTTTTGCCATCAAAGTCCAGAATAACATACACTACAAGGAATGGATCAAATATACATACATCACATCACCATAGGACCACCATCTATATCTTAGATGATGGTAACTATATGTCACTGGATCCCTCCGTTAAAACCTATGCTAGATGTCGTGGCACAAATGAGGTTGAAGATTCTTGACATGATGCAAATTGTCTTCAAAAACTTTCACAATGTATAGGCCCCACATATCACCATTCTTGTCTTTGGAAATGGTAACTATGATCTCATATACGACATGAATACTACCCCCAACATTCGTGTGGCTAACAACTTGCATGCTCACATCTCATACCTCCTAGCTTGCTATAAGCAGACTTTTGAGGATATGTTTACCATAGGCTTTTAGGAGTATCACTCCGAGGTGTTCGTTCCTAAACCCACACATGTTCTTCATTTATTTGCATGCCATGACACCAGGTATTCAGAATACTATACTACACCACACCTAGAGATATCGAGTCCTATCAATTGGGATGCACTATAATTCAACCTTGCAATAGGACTACGAGTACAAGAACATGAACAAGCAATGGATATCCTCTAGTGTTGACCATCCTACAGAACTAAGATATGTCAGGGATGAGAGACACAAGAGAAGGGGGTAATGTTGGTCAATAAGGGCAAGGATCCGGTGAAAAAAGACAAGGATCCAATAGTGATTTTCATCACGCAACCACCATGTAAATCCTTTTTTGAGTACTCCAACTCCACTTTGTTCAAGTCGAGGAGTCCTCGAGCTTGAGGAGTATTAAAGGTATCTACATATCAATATTCATGATTTTTAGACTCTGTTTGAGGCCTCAAATAAGCCTTGGAACCTTATTTTTAACTAGGTCAGACACTAGGTTTGGATAGGGCCAAAGCTAGTAAAAAACTATAAAAAGATCTAGAAAGCACATGCTTGAGGTTAGCTAGTTGGAGAGTGAACATAGGATTGAGCATTGTATACTTTCATGGAGCTTTCTAATAGAGCATTCCATTGTTCCACTCTTTGTCTTACCTTTTGTGCTTGTGTGTGTATGTGTGTGCATGCTTGTGTGCTTCTCACTCACTCACTTGTGTACTCCAATTGCTCATGGTCATCATACCACCCTCACATCTCCGTGGATTGACAATTATGAGGTGGATCTCCTCACATTGGTGCTTTCCATTGTGCTAGAGTGACACCAAATTTGGCCCATAATGGTTAATTGGTACCATCCAACGTGTCCTAAACAACCAACATATAGAATAAAATATCATTTCTTTCAACCATGACCACTGAGTAAAATATTGTGATACAAAAAAATAATTGTATCTCAAAAGGTTGACTAGAATTACCCTATCCAACTTTATTAAACATGTAGCACACTTTGAGCTGCTTGTAATTGTTGGAGACCTCTTAATCTCCAAAGGTTTGATCTATACTGATCTAAGAACACCTCTATATCAGTTATGGATCAAACTTTACACAAATGTTATCTTCATTTATCAAAACTTTCACTATCACTTCTCTGAGTGAAGAAATTCCTTCTTTAAAAAGTCTGCTTCAGAAATTGACTTCATTACCTACACATAACTTCAGATTTCTTCAAACTAATGATGCACATATCTCCACACTATCTTTGCGCAATCATATCAACCATTATTCCTTTAAAAGGATCATTAAAACTTTAATTTGATCCTTAAGATCAAAAGTATGTCAAAAACTGTCTTCCTAAACAAGCGACTTTGACATAGGTAACTTCTAAGGTTGATTTCTCACAGCACAAATCCCATTTTGCTAAATGCTTTTAGCCATAGCTTCCTTACCTTCTAACTTAGATTTTGAATGCTCATTTATTAAAAAATTTACACTGTGCACTGAGATCTAAGCAAAACATTGACATGAAAAAATGCGCGACTCTGAGAGGTCTACCTGCAGACTTCACATACACATGTTCCTATTGATCATACTCACAACATGAAAGGAATTAAACCATGAAACTTTGAACATAGCTTCATTAGCTTCTAGGTTAGATGCGTACAAAAGATTTCCTGATCCACATGATCAGGCTGAGAGAAATCAGAGAAAGACTCGATGCTAACTCGTAAAGATGACTCTCTACACATCTATCTTAATGACACTTGGCTTCTAATGACTCTCACACATATTTCTTTACATCATTGACATATACATATGATTCTAGACTTATCCCATGTCTATTACATTACTCCTTACCATTCTAAGGATCATTTACACTCATAGTACAAGAATTTCGTTCTGTAATGTACATATGTATACAAGCTATCATTCTCAAATCTCTTCACTTTCTCAAATGACTTCTTTCACTTCAACCTGATCATTAACTTGCTTCAAGCTCTTTGTAATCATCAATTTGTGATTTCTTTGTTCCAACAGCTCCCCCTCAATCACTAATTGTGATTATTCCATTCTTCTTTACTCCTGCCATCTCTTTGAACCTCTGTAGCTTAGGTCCATCCAAGCTTTTTGTCAACATATCTGCAATTTGTTCTTTTGTTGAAGTATAAAACACTTCAATCTCTTTATCAAGTACCTTTTCCCTCAAGAAATGATACTGAATCTCTATATTCTTAGTTTTGGCATGAAAAATAGGGTTAGCTGCCAAATATAATGAACTCATATTATCTCCAAAAATAATTGGAGTACTTTGATCAGGTCCAAACTCTTCAACAAAGTCTTTAACCATATCACTTCTTTTGCAGCCTCTACCATTCTTGACTCAGCTTTTGTAGATGACAAAGCAACTATATGTTGCTTCTTTGAGCACCAAGAAAATAATTTATCTCCAATATAACAGAGATGCCCATGAGTAGACCTTCTATCATCTGAATCACCTACCCAATCTGCATCACTAAACACTTTGATTCTTGTATCAGAAGTAAATCCATAATACAAACCTTCATTTAGGGTTCCTTTGATATATTTGAGTACCCTTTGAGCTGCAATCCAATGAGTCTTCTTTGGACAATGCATAAATTGTGATAACACACCTACTGCATATGATAGATGTGGCCTTGTCAAGGTAGCATAGATTAGACTACCTACCAAACTCTGATATTTCTTCATATCATTGAATTCTTCACCTCCATATCTGCTCAACTTATGATTTACCTCCAATGGTGTGATTGAAGGCTTGCAATCTTCCGTGTTGAATTTGACGAGAAGATTCTTCAAGTATCTCTCTTGTGTAACATATACTCCATGTTGAGTATACACAATCTACATTCCTACTAAGAAATAAGATAAGTTTCCCAAATCACTTATCTTAAACTCCTTCTCTATTTGTTTCTTAAGCTCCTTAATTCCTCGAGCATCTGTACCTGTGAGAATAATATCATCAACATAAATACACATGTATATGTGTCCATTTTCACTTGCCTTCACTAGCAAGCTACTATCTGCCTTTGATGCTTGAAATCCACATTTATTCAAGAACTTAACAAGCCTGTAATTCCATGCTCTTGGGGCCTGCTTCAAACCATACAAAGCTCTCTTGAGTTTACACACATAATCTGATTCATTTGAATCCATGAAGCCTTCTGGTTGCTCCATGTACACTTCATCTGCAATGTATCCATTCAGGAATGCATTTTTCACATCTAATTGTGATAACTTCCATCCTTTACAAGCAACAATAGAAATCAATGATCTAATTGTAGACATCTTATCAACAGGACTAAAGGTTTCATCATAATCTACCCCATAAGTTTGGGCATAACCTTTAACCACAAGTCTAGCCTTGTATCTAGACACTTTTCCATCTACAAACCTTTTTGTTTTATACACCCACTTACATCCAGTGACCTTCTGATTCTTTGGTCTTGGCACCAACTCCCATGTTTCATTTTCAAGTAGAGCATCATACTCTTCTTGCATTGCTTTCTCCCAATTCTGTTTACCTTTAGCTTCTTCATATGTGATTGGATCCTCTTCTGTCTTCACAATGTAAGCATAATCTTTTGTTGTTAGGAAAGATGTATCATAGCTATACCTGATAGGTTCTTTTCTTTCTCTCAAGGATCTTCTGACCTCTGCACTTCTTGAAGTCTCAGCCACATTTGATTCTTGATCAAATCTTGGCCGATCTTCAACATTGTCCTGCAATTTACTTTTATAATCAACATCATCAATATCTTCTTCATACACACTTACTTTTGTCTTCCCTTTCCTTTGTATTTCTTTAACATCTGCATAATCATTTGTTCCCTAGTTGGAACACTAGGATCTTCAAACTCAGGCTTTTCTTCTTCTCCTCTAATGAATGCCATCAAATCTTTGCTCATGAGGTGTGCCTCCATCCTCATGGACCACGCTGGATAGTTCTCCCTATCTAGCTTATCAATTTGCAAGCTTTCTCCCATCTTTGATCTTCTTTGTCTGCAATTACTATGATTTATGATAATAGAATGTACCTTTGATATGAAGCTTTAATCCTTCTTGATCTTTTGAACTCTAGTACTTTGTACTTCTGCAGGTTATCTCCAAGAATTTGGCTTTGTCCACCTCCAATTAGAAAGAACTTCAATATCTGCAACAGTCGGGACTTCCAATGCTTTTACTTCACTTGTATTGCACCTTCAGCTCTGATACCACTGTTGGAGACCTCTTAATCTCCAAAGCTTTGATCTATACTGATCTAAGAACACCTCTATATCAGTTATGGATCAAACTTTACACAAATGTTATCTTCATTTATCAAAACTTTCACGATCACTTCTCTGAGTGAAGAAATTGCTTCTTCAAAAAGTCTGCTTCAAAAATTGACTTCATTACCTGCACATATCTTCAGATTTCTTCAAACTAATGATGCACATATCTCCACACTACCTTTGCGCAATCATATCAACCATTATTCCTTTAAAAGGATCATTAAAACTTTAATTTGATCCTTAAGATCAAAAGTATGTTAGAAATTGTCTTCCTGAACAATTGACTTTGATATAGGTAACTTCTAAGGTTGATTTCTCACAGCACAAATCCCATTTTGCTAAATGCTTTTAGCCATAGCTTCCTTAACTTCTAACTTAGATTTTGAATGCTCACTCATTATAAGCTTTACACTGTGCACTAAGATCTAAGCAAACCATTGACACGAAAAAATGTGCGACTCTGAGAGGTCTACCTGTAGACTTCACATACACATGTTCCTATTGATCATACTCACAACATGAAAGGAATTAAGCCATGAAACTTTGAACATAGCTTCATTAGCTTCTAGATTAGATGTGTACAAAAGATTTCTTGATCCTCATGATCAAGATGAGAGAAATCAGAGAAAGACTCGACGCTAACTCGTAAAGATGACTCTCCACACATCTATCTTAATGACACTTGGCTTCTAATGACTCTCAGATGTATTTCTTTACATCATTGACTTAGATACATATGATTCTAGACTTATCCCGCGTCTATTACATTACTCCTTACCATTCTAAGGATCATCTACACTCATAGTACAAGAATTTCCTTCTGTAATGTACATATGTATACAAGCTATCATTCTGAAATCTCTTCACTTTCTCAAATGACTTCTTTCACTTCAACCTGGTCATTAACTTGCTTCAAGCTCATTGTAATCATCAATTTGTGATTGCTTTGTTCCAACAGTAATGGCGAACCAAAATATGTATATATGTTTGGCACAAAAGGAAAAAATTGCCCACACAACACCATGATAGTGCATTCGGATGCCAAAACAAGCTCAAATCAAGATCTGGATGCCACACAACAAAGTTGTTTTGAACTGCTAATCACTTTGAGTATGCTCACCAATTTTCATGCAATTTTGAGACTATGATCAGAGGGGTGTTGACGACACCCTAGTTGAAGTGACCACATGCTGTGATACCCATTGTCGGAGTTTGAGGTCTACAGAAGCACTTGAACAACACAAGAAAGAAGAAGAATCTTGGAGCACAACACACAATATTGAATGTATTACCAAATGAATGTACAATGCTAAGTGACCCATTAGGGTTATATGCATCTGTACAAGCCAGAAAGAAAAACCTCCTAAAGAGAAAAAAAGTGCCTTGATGGTCCTAAGTGTGTTCACACATATCATTACCCAAAATATATCAATAGATAGAACCTAGTAAGTGTCTACATATCATCTTCCTCTAAAGAGGGTGAGCAATGTGGTCCCAATCATAAATAATCTTATAAAGAATAGCTTTGAATTGTTTGATTGTTGTTTCCATTATAGCTTGGAACTCATTCTCTAAACCATAGTTCTTTGGATGTCCCCAGTGAGCTTTCCATGTAGCTTCAATCAACTTGGCTTGTGTATAATCTAGAGGCAAAACATGAACGAAGTATTGATTGGCCCTCACAACTTTGGTTAGCAACATATGCAACTTTTGGTTTATCACCTTTTTGTTTACCAACTCACATGAAACAGAGAATTTGGAACACTACAAAAGGATGAATCAGGAGAGAGAGAGAGAGAGAGAGAGAGAGAGAGAGAAAGGGCAATGAGAGAAAGAGAAAGAGATGAGAGAGAGGGAGATGAGAGAGAGGGAGATGAGAGAGAAGGAGAGATAAGAATGATGGAGAGAGTGGAGATGAGAGAGAGATTGAATGAGTGAGTGAGAGAGAGAGAGAGATGAGAAATTCGAGAGACATTGTAAATGAATAAATTAGATTTCGAGTAAAAAATAGACTAACTAAGACTAGGATAAGAAAATGAAAATAAAAAATAATAAGAAAATGGAAAAACCTAAAAATGTGCATAGTGTTTGTATATTATTTATACGAATAGTTTTTTTTTCATTTCTTCTATTGCAGATTATCCATGTGAAGAACAATTGACTTGAAGTTAAAGCAAAAGTATTGAAGCAAAGATTGACAGAGAAGATGGAAGAGATGTTGATCCTTTGTGAATGAATGAAGAACTATGGATAATTCACTTGTTAGAGAGGTTGCCTAATGTCTCTCTTGATTATGCTACTCTTATTTTAGGTAAACATGATTACAAAATACTTATGTATTTGTTAACGCTTTCATACAAGGATATATTAAGTTCATAGGTAAAAACCATTTATATATTCGATTGAAAGTCTACACGATGCTAGTTCATTTCTCATTTTCATATGATATAGTTGTACATTAATCGCATTTAATACATGAATGATCTTGAGTTACTATCTTGTGCATAAATCCTGATTACTTATGTACCTAACCTAACCACACAAGCACCCTGCATGCATCACATATAGACACATTCATTTACGTTGGACTTGATCCACCCAACACCTTTTTCAACAATGAATATTCCGAGATGAAATGTGACATGTTTTGTTTAGGTTTTAGGTTTGAATAGCAAGTTATTGTTGATTGAGCTTTGCAATTGTTGTTTGCAGGAGTTGAAGAGTTGAAGAGTTTTCGAGTTGAAGCCTGGACCTGATGTTGCTCATTCAAATAGTTCCCTTGGTTGTTAAGGGCTGGTCCCCTGATGTTGCTCATTCAAATAGTTCCCTTGGTTGTTAAGGGCTGGTCCTTACGGATCTGAGCACCTCCATGGGGACTTTTGGTAGCTAACAAAGCCTCATTGCTTCATTCCCTACCAGCAATTGAAGATGATTCACGTATGCACTTTTTTTTTAATGGAGGTTCGGTCGAGGCCTACTCCTCGAGGCTTTAACTTCGAAATTGCAATTGTATAAGGAAGGGCATAGTACCCATGGGATCCCCCTTATCCCACAAGAAGAGGGGTTTACATTCTGTGTTAGATTGCGGTCATAACTACCATGGGGATGGACAAATGGTGACACATCAGCCACAAGATACAACTTTCCATGATAAGATTTCCCTTAGATGTTGCTTGTGGGGGTTGAACCCTCGCCCCCGCCTCAAGAGGCAAGAGGCCTAACCACCTGGACAAGCAGCCTGGGACACGTATGCACTTTTAGATATTCATTGTATTGAGGACATTGATTGAACATTAATGTAAAAACCTTTTGGCATAATTGACTCACTACTCTAAGCTTTTGCATCAAGCCAAAGGGAAGTAAATGCTTTCACGTATATATATATATATATATATATATATATATATATAAGTGCAAAAGTTGGAAAAAGATTAGGATTGGGTTGAATGCCGAGCATCGTCCAAAAAATCTCCTTTGTGCGCGTATTCGTTGTGTAAGGGAGAAGGTCTGATAAACATAACCATGATTAATATATGCAGATTGTTGGGGAGACAAAGTAGGTGCCAACGAGCCAAACTTGAAACGGAGGTAGTTTAGATGTCCGAGTTAAATGAAAAAGCTCTCCTTCCTCCTCCCAACTTCTCCTTAAATCTTGGGCAACAGCAATTTATTCCAGTGCTAGAGATATATAGATGGAAGGTTCAGTTGCCAGCGATGGCGAGGGACGCACACGCTCACCATACGAGAGAGGAGGCAAGGCAGGTGACAAACAGGGGGTTCTCTAGCCTCTCTCTCTCTTTTTCAACCAGGATGCATCTTCGGCGGATTTTTTATGATGAAGAGGAGATCGATGATAGACCACTGCGTGAGGCTTTCTCTCGGCAAGGCTCTGTATGCAGTCAGCTCCATGAGCCCCAAAGCAGCAGCTTCTCGATGCTCGCAGTGCCTATGCCCACGGGCTTTCCTGGCCGCTTACAAGCCGCTCACGACCCTCCTATCCCGGAATTTCATCAGGAGGTGGCTTTTGGACTCGCCGCTACGCATCATGACCTTCCTGACCTGTTTGTTCCAATGAATCCCCCCACCATGCACCCCAAGCTCGTGGCTACTCTGAGATCTCTGTTGACGCCTCTGCCGTCGCCATTGGGAAACAAAGAACAACGCGGCCCCTCAGTGGACGGAGAGAAAAATATGACGGTCCACTTTCCTCTCGACGAAGTCGAGCTTTCGGCTGTCGAGGCGACGACCTCTCCAGGGAAAGTAGAAAGCGGCGGCTCCGGTACTGGCAAGACCGAGAGAGCTGTGATGCCAGCGAAAGATACTGTGGAGAAAAAAAAAGAGGGCGGCGATTGCGGACTGAAAAGGAATAGTTCTGGAAAGAAAGGAAACGAGAGGGAGTCTATGGACTTGAGTCATGAGATATCTGTGCAAACAGAGAGCGGTGCTCAGAGTCGAAAGGAGCCAGATGAGAATTGGGACGGTGACGAAAATGAAGGAGGAGCTCGTACAGCAACAGGTGAAGAAGGAACAGAGGATGAAGAGGTGGAGGCGACGGTCGTGCCGGTCGACTTGATTCGGAACAGGAGGCCTTTCGTATGCAGCTACGAGGGTTGTAACAAGACGTTCAAGAATCCGCAGACGATGAAGATGCACAACAAGACGCATTACCCGGGTACGGAAGTGTGCAGGCCGCAGAGGCGAGGGACGCCCGCACCGATTACAGAAAAAACAGACGGTGCCTCCCTCATGGCTGGGAGCGGCGTGGCTGGGGCCTCCGCAGCTGCTGGCAAGGGCGGCCACAATAAGAAGATCCCCTCCAGGTGCCCGCTGTGCAGGAAGACGTTTGTTGGATTGTACGAGTTGCGGCGGCACTTTGGGCGGAAGCACAGCGAGGGTGAGAAGGCGCATGCCTGTCGTAAATGTAGCAAGCGCTTCTACATTGAGGTAGACCTGCGTGATCACGAGAAGCTCTGTGGGGAACCGATTCTGTGCAAGTGCGGCATGAAGTTCGCCTTCAAATGCAACCTCGTCGCCCACAAGAAAGCGCATCCCGAATGCCAAGATCCGCCGCCCTACACACAGCTAGTGCCGCCCTCTTACCATTACGATCACCTTGCAGGTGGCAACACCATCATGACACTCACCTCCAGCTCCGCAACTGCCGTTCCCATGACCCATAACTTGCTTCCCCCCATGTCCAACGCCTCATCGACGTTTGCATCTTCTGCATGTCCGAGCAGCGCTACGCCGTCTAGTAACCCTGCCCTTCATCTGCTTTCTTCCGCGTGTTCGAAGCCAAGCGAGCCGCTCGCTGCGTACGCCGCCCTATCCTCTTTCTGTCCCAGCTCGCCTGCCTCCATTCTCGCGTCCCCTGCAACTGCCAGCTCACTTCTGCATCGAAATGTATCAGCATATCCGAACCAAGGGCTCCGTGCAAAACACCGGTCTATCCCCGCAACCCACGACTCTACCCCTACCTTCTCTAGCGAAGGCTGCTGCAGTTTACCTCGCCATAGTTCGGTTTTTGCAAAGCCGCCGCTCGGCGATGTCACCAACTGTTTCCCTCCCGCCCCAAAACCTGCCTTCCTCTCTGCTGAATCCTCCAAGTTAGGGATGAAGCCAATACAAAGCCTGCGTACCACTGCCATTCCCGCCGCTAATTATCCTACCAACCGGACAGCTTCACTCGCTTCACCAGCTCAATTCTTCAGCACAGAACGCACGGAGAACATCAACGTCATGTCGGCCGGAGCTCTTAAGGTGGCCTTGGGCATTCTCTCACCCTACGATGACAGTCTCAATAGCCCGTGTGCCTCGTCGGCCCGTTCGAAACATTTCTGAAGCCCATCTACTTCTCTTCTTCATAACCTTCATACTTCAAGCACACATTTTTTCCTTGTTACAGAATTAGTATATGGAAACCTTAATCTCGATCTCCGAGGGTTGATCCTTAAAAGGACGTTGCTAATCGAGTTCATACAGACCACTGCAAGATGTAGAGGTCTATGGCTCCCTGTTTGTGTCTCCATTGGAACCGAATTGCAGCGAAGAAAATAGAAAATTATTTTATATGTATCTGATTTTATGTATGTGAGAGAGAGAGAGAGAGCCAGAAGTTTTGCCAAGAAATCGTTTACGCAGATATGACATGCTTTTGGCAAGGGGATGCGCATTGCGTGCCATCAACGGATCTTAATTACAAATAATGCATAAAAGTTGTAATTCTTTAAGTTAATTATTGTATCATTCAATTAGTTCATTTTAAGACTTAATTATTTATTCTCTTGTTTTTTTTTTTTTTTTTTTTGAAGAAACAGGAAATTTAAAATTGATGCAAGAGAACAAAAAGGGCAGTGCTCCTTCCAAAAGGAAGGAAACACTTACAACTTAAGTCCTTCAATATGCCACCTGATAAATGTGGTCATATTATCTCTAGTTACAGAATGAGCTTGAAGTAATTTGGATCTCCACATATTACAAGGATACTTTTTAATCAAAGTATGAGGGTTAACATCACCTAAAGAATTTCTACAGGAGTTTCTGAGGCACCAATCTAAAAGACTATTCATTCCCAACATACAAGGGAAGAAATGATCCTTACAATGTTTATCAAAAATTTTACTGTTCCTATCTTTCCAGATAGCCCACAGGATGTGAGCTCTCAACAATTGCCAAATCACTATGTCCATTCTATTAGCTTCTCCAAGAAGAAGAGCTCTGGAGTTAGGGGGTTTATTTCCAGCAGTTTGACAGTAAAGGTAGAACACCTTCCAGTATCTGGCAGAGTTCTTGCATTTGAAAAAAAGGTGATCCAAATCTTCATTCTTGCCACAGAAATGACAGTTTCCTGCATCAATTTTAAATTCCCTGGCCTTGCTGTCAGTCCATATTCCCTTGTGAAGAATCAACCACAGAAGGAAGGAGTGTTTAATGGCCAATGGAAAGGCCCAAACACATTGAAATCTGTATCTCCATTGATGAGTAGTCCAGGATAGGGACCACTTCCTGTTAAGTCTTCCAATCAGCAGCTTGCTACTGTTGCTAGATCTTTTGAAGTTGTTGAACATATCCTGAGAGACATCAACAATATTGACAGGCTTCTCCCACATATTAGTAGCCATCTTTTCCATCAGCACAGTCTTTTTGTCTTGCAGGATCTGTTTACATGCAGCAGACAAGGAATCAATGTTTAAAATTTGTCTATCATCAATAATATTACCATTGCACATCAGATCCTTCCAACTGCTGAATCCCTTCCTTCTACATTTGTTCCACCTGATAGGGAAGGAGGTTCTGGTTTCTTTGACATGCCATCCTATCCAAATAGAATCCTGCAAAAAGAAGTAGTTAAACTGAAACCAAACAGGTAAACTGTACTCCCTTTTTATAGTCATCCAAGACTTCCAAAAATTACAAATAAGCGTACTTCCTTTGGGCACAAAAATAGCAGGAGATACAACTACATCCCAGATATCAAAATTTGTCCAACATTTATTATCTGCAATCCAGAATTTAGGAATATTCCTTTTGATGAGACAGGCCCAGAAATCATTAGAAGAGACTGCCCTACATATCCATTTAGTTGCCATCTGAGTAGCCATTTTGGAGGGACAAATCAATCCCAGACCACCTTCAGACTTCCTCATGCAACAGGTATTCCAGGCCACCTTGGGGATCTTGTTTTCTCCCCATAAAAATCTTCGAAAGTACAGGAAAGGAAAGTTGAAATGACAATGAAAGTTGAAATGTCCAGTCGGGCGGGAATCGAACCCAAGCCATCAGCCCCACGGCGTTCGATGCTAATCGCTACACCACACCCATTTGGACAATTATTCTCTTGTTTTCAAAGAAAATAGTCTCTAAAATATTCTTTTTCTTTTTTTTTTTTTTTTTGAGAAAAACAGAAAGGATAAAATTGATGCTGGAAAAAAAGATACAACCAAAAGATCAGACTCACGAGGAAGTCTGATTCATATACAAGGGAGCAGTAACCCTAAAATGATGGGAGGACTCATAGAATTACACGGTTAACATAATCATCAAGGAGAGTGATCATCTGCAACCTAGGCTTTGAGTACATCTGAAGGAGTTTTATTTTCCACAAATTAAAGTGATTATTCCTAAGAATTACAAAGGGGTTTTTGTCTTCCGATTGAGAATCCCGACTGGAGGTAAAACAGAGATTGAGAATTTTCTTCAAACCCAACAAAAAGGAGAAGAAGTAGTCCTTCCCACTCCTATTGTAGATGGCACTGTTCCTGGTCTTCCAGATAAACCACAAAGAGTGGATTCTGATGAACTGCCACAGCAGAATGTCCATACCACGAGCTTCACCCAGCAAGATATCTTTGCAACTAGGAGTATTTAGACCTTGGCTCTGACAGCAGCACCTTATTCCAACCCAAAATCTGGAGGAACACTTACAATTGACGAACAAGTGATCCAAGTTCTCATCCTTGCCACAGAGCTTGCATTTACCAGCATCAACTTTATACTTCCTAGCAAGACTACCTGTCCAGATGCCTTTGTGGAGAATGAGCCAATTCAGGCACGACTGCTTGTTGGAGAAGGGAAAGGCCCAAGTGCACTGGAATCTGTACTTCCACTGCAAGGGGGACCATTGGAGATCCCACTTCTTATTGAGTTTCCCTGTTATCTCTTTGATACTTCTGCCTTTCTTTTTGTAAGAATTAAGAATATCCTCGGCTACGACTTGGAGGGAGATCTCCTTCCTCCACAAGTGCTTTTCCATCTTTTTCTTCAAAAATTCCTTCTGGATTGAGAGAACCTGTTTACATTGGACAGAAAGGCCGTCAAATTCAGAAATGGCAGTGTCATTAATAACGTTACCTGCATTTAACAAGTCCTGCCAGTGACCGAATCCCTTTTTTCTGCACTTATTCCATCTAATAGGAAGGGAAGGGGAGGGAACAGTATTAGTCCAACCAAACCAAATGGAGTCTTGAGCTAAGAAAGACAGGTTGTGAGCAAAGTAGATAGACAAATTATACTTAGCCTTCACAGCCATCCAAGCTTTCCAAAAAGAGCAAATAAGCTGACTACCCTTGGGCACAAATTCAACAGGAGATGTAATTACATCCCAAAGAGAGCAGTTGACCCAACTTTTATTATGCTTGATGTTGAATTTATTAACATTTCTTTTAATTAAACAGGCCCAAAAGTCATTAGAGGAGATAGATCTGTAAATCCACTTAGCAGCCATTTGGGTGGCCATTCTGGAAGGACATATGAGCCCAAGCCCACCTTCAGCTTTTCTCATACAACAAATATCCCATGCAACTTTGGGAATTTTAGAACCACCCCACAAAAATTTTCTAGCAAGGGAGATGGCTTGACCAAGTTGCTTTTTACTAGGCTGCCAGCAGGACAGAAAATAAGTAAGGGAAGGGAGGATATAGTGCTTTAAAACAAAAGATCTTTGAGAAATACTTTGCTGCACATCAGACCACTTAAAAATTTTGGCCCTAAATTTATCAAGCATCCAATTCCACCTTTGCTCATTAGATATGCCAAAGCCCATGGGAATGCCCAGAAGCCTGAAAATACTCCCTTTCTTGATGATATCACATCCTGCTGCCACAACACAAGCTAGAATCTTATTATCAGTGGCAAAAAAACCAGTTTTCTGATGGTTGACCACAGAACCGCTTGCAAAACAGAAAAGGTCAAGACAATTAAGAAATTGACTAGCAGACTTTTCTTCAGCAATCATCAACATATTAGTGTCATCTGCAAACATCTGCAGACCAAGGGGAGAGCGAGCTTGGGGAATGACCAAACCAGAGATGGTCCCTTGACTGAAGCAATCCTTGACAAGCCAGCCCAAAGCATCACTAGCAATAGCAAACAGAAGGGGGGCCAGGGGACATCCTTGTCTAATAGATCTGCACAACTTGAAAGAGTTAGAAAGATATCCATTAATAGCAACTTTAGAGAAAGCATTACCAAACAGAATACTGACAAATCTAATGAACTTTTTGCCAAAACCAATGTCATGAAGAGACTGAAGAATGAAATCCCATTCAATCCTGTCATAAGCCTTATCAAAGTCAATTTTGAAGAAGTAGGTGTCAATATTAAGCTCTTTATAATACTCAAGACTTTCCCAAATGGTGATAATGTTGTCCAAAATAAATCTCCCTTTAATAAAACCTTTTTGCTCAGGCAGAATTATACTATCCATTAAAGGACTCAACCTTCTGGCCAGGATGGAAGCAAAAATTTTGTACAGAGAAGTCAGGCAGGAGATGGGTCTCCAATTGTTTAAGTCATCTTTGGGACCCCTCTTGTGTAAGAGCTTAATCACCCCCGTGTTGATAAAAGGAGAAAGGGATCCCCTTCTAGAAGCTTCTTGCCAGATCTTGAGAATTATGGGCACCAACAAATCCTTGAACTCTTGAAAAAACTCATAAGGAAGACCATCATGACTAGGAGATTTACCAGGTTTCAATTTGCTAATGGATTCTCTCACCTCACCCTCAGAGAAGGGCATGTCAAGGAGGGAGTCCATTCCCTGAGGAACCATTTTCTTCCTACAAAGGGCAATGGCAGCTCTTGCACTCCACACATCTTCCCCCCTCTTGGGAGGCAAAGAGAATACATTGACAAAGAACCTATGAGCAATCTGCAGGTTATCCTTCATATTAGAAGCCAGGAGACCATTATTGTCTTTGAGCAGAGGGATGAAGTCCCTAGCTTTTTTCTTTCTCATAAGATCAAACATGTGCTTATTAGCTTGTCCACTTTACCTGCCCAGAATTCCCGAGACGTGGCAAGGGCACCTCTAGCAAGGAGGTAATCAACTTTCTTCACTTTTTCCTGCAACTCTAGGATTTTCAGCCTTTTGGTATTCATATCAAGCTTAGAGGACTCCAGAAGATTCAACTCCTGCAAGATCATCATTCTTCTCTCATACCTAATATTTTTAGCTTTATTCTTGAAGTACTTAATAGTAATTTGAATTTCTCTAACAGCTTCTTCCCAAGCCACAAAGGGAGACCTATCCTTATTGAAATGAGAAATAAGAATATCAGAGATTTTTTCCTTCACAATAGGAATTTTAAACAGGGAGGAGTCCATGTGCGGCCAACCAGCCCGATACGAGGGATTGTTCATGTAAAGATTCACAATCAAAGGCAAATGATCAGATAACACCAAGGAATGATCAATAGCACAATTATAATTCCACAAATTTTTGCTCCTACCAGCATGCATATAAAATCTGTCCAATCTAGCAGACAGAAAGTTAACATGATTTCTGTTGTTCCAAGTGTGACCAGTGTTGATAGAGAGATCCAACAGGTTGTGCTTGTTAACCAGATTAAACCAACAATGCTTCTCTCCCCCAGAGATAATATTATCACTATTACCAATCCTATCACCAAGGTTAGTGACCATGTTGAAGTCACCTCTCAACAGAATATCATCATTAATTTTAGCAATTTCTTCCCAGCATTTAGACCTTTGAGAAGCCTGATTAGCAGCATAAACACACACAACAGTAAAGTTAAAAGGCTCTTTACACTTAACAGCAATCCACTGGTTAGTATTACTCTTATACACCTCCTCAATAAGATGACACACACCATTAGCCACCCCAATGGCTGCACCACCTTTACCACTATGATTCGTATGAACCCAATGGCAAGATGTAGCTCAATGATGAGTAGCACCTCCTTTAATGTCAATCCGGGAAGACGTGAGGATGGTATGAAGACCTCGAGCAAGTGGCGGCACAAGTGCGTGAGTGAGAAGCACACTAGCATGCACACACATACACACACACGCGCACACAAGGCAAGACAAAGAGTGAGAATCAATGGAGTTCTTCAATTACTTTCAAAATGCTCTTACAAGTTCGTTTCAATTACAATCTAACCTCAAAAATGAGCTCTCTAGCTCCTTTTATAGTTTTTGACTAGCTTTGGCCCTGTTCAGACCTAGTGTCCAGCCTAGTTAAAAATTAGGTTCCAGGGCTTATTTGAGGGCTTAAACGAGATCCAAAAATTACGAAAATTGGCAGGTAGATACTTCTAATGCTCCTCAAGCTCAAGGACTCCTTGGCTTGCACAAAATGGAGCTACAAAAAGATGAAATGATATTTACAATGGTGTTTAGTGATGAGAATCACTTTTAATTGATGTAGAGGTTTTGAAAAATTAAGGTTGCCTTAGTGCTAAATCTGCGTGAATGTTCATAAGTGCTTCTTCCTGAAGAAAATTGTTGGCCTATTTGCCAGATCTTCATTGACTCCCTTGTCTGCTGCTAACACCCCCCCCTCTCTCGCGTCTGTCGTCCCTGACAGACCCTTGTTGAGAGGGTTTTTGGATGTAGTACTCGACGACGTCCTGCGCTAAATGATGTTCAGCAATTCGCAACCCTTTGGCCAAGTCTGTCAGAAGAGCATCCCAGTCTACCGGCCCAGGAACCTCTGGATGTGGCATACGTAGCTTTTCAGAATGGAGAGCTTGTTCCACTGCAAACAACTGCAAGAGATGGGATGGTCTGGGAATGAATATCTCGGAGTGATATTCCCAGAATCCCGTGACAAACATCTCTTCAAACGTTTGTTTGAAGCAGGCCGGTAGATATTTGATGCGAGCGTGCCATGCATACACAATATTGATCGATGGGGTTGTGCTCATGTCGTATACAAGGTCCTGGTTCCCTTCATTAAATCCTAGTGCTGAGAGATGCGGTTCCTTGACGTTTTTGAAGGTCCTGAAGGTGACCAGCATAAGTTCGAAAATTTTCAGGCACATCTGAGTCATGATATCAGGTACATTCTTGAAACGGACCCCCCAATGTCGAATCGTTGAAATCATATATCCAATTGTAGGTGCGCCCTTAGGGGGTGCGAAGTACACGTAATTTAGCCACTTCTCACATCCTTTAATCGTCAGCACTGTCTGTGTGTACTCCGGCCATGATCTCCTTCGAAATACAGGGCAATAACATGGATTATATTTGATGTACAATGGCATGTTGTTCCATGTTCTTACCATTTCCGGGTAGGTTTCGAGCAGCCGAATTCTCCACGTTGGTTGGCGAATATGTCCTTGCTTGGCACTCTCCGGGATGTCATCAGGGGCAAATTGGGTGGAAGAGGTGGGTTCCCTTGAGGTGTGGCGCTTGATCTCCGCATTATAATCCGCCATTAGTACGCAAAAAGGCACATACAGATCATCCGATGGGCCGATCCACCTATGGTGTGAGAGATTCTGAAAATAATCGGATTTTATTACCACCTCTTCCAATTTTGACATCAATGCGACTTGGACTGCCACCCTGTCATCATGCGTCGTGGCTACTTTCTCTAACTTTTGCATCCATTCCGGTGCCTCAATTTCAATTGTGTCCATGCCCTGTTCTGTGCGCTTACCTCCGGGTGTTGGCATCTGGACATAGGGATCCTCGAATGTTTCTTCTACTTCAATTGGCACCAGATCGTCAGGCTCGGGCTCTACCAGAGGGGAGGGCTGACGCTCATATTGCATGACCTTGTTGCGTAATTCCTCAAGTTCGGCCCGGAGTTTAGTGACCTCTTCAGCTGTTTCTTCTGCGGTTATGCTTTGGCTGGGTTCTGTCTGTCGGGTGGCCAGCTGTCTTCGTAACTCATCTCTCTCTTTTTCTAAAGCGGCATGGGCCTCCATTAGATCTGCATGAGTTTCTAACACCACCTGCATATTCTCAGAGGGAACTGCCTTGAATCGTTCTGGGTCAATCTCCTGTGGGGAACCCTCCATGGTCGCCTCTAGATTTTCTTCGTTCTGTTTCTGTAATCTTTTATTCTCCTCTAGCGCTGTAGACATATGCTTGCGGAGGAGGCCCAAGTTCCGTCGAAGTTTCAGGTTTTCCGTGATCTGAGAATGTAGCAGCTCATCCATGTGTCGTCGTTCTTCATCATCTGCTTGGGGTGGGTTGGCTTCTAATTGTGCGTATTGCTCCTGTAATGTGACGTGCTGCTGTTCTAGTAGCTGCTTCTGCTCTTCAAGATCCCTACATCGTGCTTGGAGATCTTCGTGGCTTCGGAAGAGCCTTGTATGTTGGTTGTCCAGGTGTTGGTAGTGTTGCTGAAGTTGGGCCATGCATTGATGCATATTATTAAATAAGTTACTGAGAGGAATGGTGTTGAATGCAGAGGGGAAGGGAAAGGGAAAGGGGATTGTGGATGCAGTACTGGGGACGGGTGAGGGGGGAGGTGGGGGAATGGGAGATTGTGGGTAAATGGGGGGTGGGAGAGGTGCAGAGGTGGGTGACACCTCCATGAAGGTGGGGGTCGTGGTGGGAGTGACTGTGAACATGGGGATTGTGGTAGCGGTGAGGGTTGTGAATGTGTATAGAGGTGTGTGTAATTGTGAACTCCTAGGAAGTGTGCTCGGGGTAGCGAGGTGTACCGTGGCTGTAGTTAGACTTATGGTTTCAGTGGAAGTAGAGTGTGTGGGTTGGCTGATGGTTTGTGCGTTGGTGTGTGTAGTGGTTTCAGAGGTGGTGACAGTGGAGGTTACAATGGTAGAGGGAGGTGAGTGAGGTGGATGTGGGGGAGAAGGTGGCAAGGGAGGTGATGGGGGTGCACTCGATGTGTGGGCTTCCTCGGTGTCGTGAACTGTGTGTGCTGTGCCAGTGGTTGTGGGGGTGCCTTGTGGTCCTGATCCTAATACATTCATTCGTTTTCCCGTTCGTGGGGGGCGTCTTCCATATCTTCTCTCTGTCCTTCGTGATTGCGCTAGTGCGGTATGCACTGTTTCCGGTACTCCCAAAGCATCTGATATCATGTCCAAGGTGGCACGATATTGCTCGTCCACACCTTCCTCCTCCAGAATCTGGTTCATGAGAGCTTTACCTGCAGCTAATGAGAGCATGTGTTGCTCTTGAACTCGGTTCATTGTATCGTAAAGCTTCTTTAATGCGCTAGTATAGGCGGGGGCACCTTCCAGTACTTGTAGGGCTTCTTGATCATACTCTTGTTCTTCGGCTTCTGATTGTCCACCCTGTGCCTCCTCCTGAGCTTCTTCTTCATCGTCCACATTGACTACGTCTGGTTGGCTGGGCTGGGCTTGCTCTTCTTCAACTTCTGCGTTTACGGCTTCGATGATTCTTGCAACTTCTTCGTCCGTTAGATCCTCCAGAGTGAACCCATGCGGGAATTCCAGATCAGTCGGTACGGGTGGAAACACAAGATTAGGGCCATCTGTGCTGTGCCTGGGTAACCTGATAGTAAATGGTTGCACTCGTCGGGGAAGTCTTGGGGTTGTCTCAGGCGTCAGGGTTGCACCGCGAGCTTGTGCACAAGGCATCTGGACGGCGCCTCTCATCTTCTTTGAGGGAGGCCCTACAGCTGACAATCTGCGTTGAAATTCCTGTGCTCTGGACCAGATCAGAGCCCTCTGCACCGGTACATCATATGTGAGACATCTGTATACAATTCTTGTGAGTGCACAACAACCATACAACACAGATTTTTGCTTCTTATACCATCTCTGATGAGCCATATGAATCTGGTCGATAATCCAGTGGGGCATATTGATGGTCAACTCAAAAGCATCCGCCAGGTAGAGGCTAAACCAAATCTTTTTGGGAGGCATTGTGAACCTCTCCTACGCGGGGAAGGCGAAATGTTGCATGACCATACGTAAGTGGATGGCGATCGTGGGTGTCATTGCAACCATGTCCTTCAGCTTCGTCAGATTCCTGTTCTTCATGTTGTTTGGAACCATTGTCTCTTTCTCTGTTGGAATGTGCATACCCGGCATGTCGAGTGCTTCTCTTACCAGGTTGATAGTCAAGCAGAAACGCTTCAGCTCGTTGCCCCTTGTGAGTGATGGGAGCACAAAGGAGCTGTATCCTTTCTTGTCTTTGCTGGGGGTGAGGGTACTAATTAGATATGAGCATCTTAGGAAATCTGGCTTTGGTAGTTGGGACTTGAAGTAGTCATAAAGCCCAGCCTTCTTCCAGATCGGCTTCAGTCCTTCGTTATTCTGTAGCCTTTCAAACTCCCTGGTAAAGAAATGGTATCTGCCCCATCGTCCATTGAATTCGACCTCGGACTCCCACATATATGTGCCTTCACCCAGAGGTCCAGCAACTTCACTGAACCAATGTGAGGCTTTGCCCACCGGCATTGTGTGACCCTGCGGAGGATTCTGAATTGGTATGGCGTGCAATGCCCGTAATGCCACTGGTCTTTCCTTTAATTCTTCCTCGACTGGAAGGCTTTCGATGTCCACCACCTGTGGGCAGGTGCCTGCCTGGGAGCTAGTTCCTACTGTATCTGCCATTTTACTTCTTGCTGTCTGTCTCTGTGAGAATATACAAACATGTGTTAATATTGTACAGGACAAGGGAGGACCGTTGTTGTTCCCATCACAATATTAACATGAGGGTCGGGAGCGAATAATGGGTTAGTAAGTGTTCGGTGCACGTGAGTGTAGTTACTGCTAGGGTAGTCCTAGGAGACTAATGAAGTTAGTAAGTGGGGATGAATTTACAAATTGGGGTCGGGGGGTTTATTACAGGTCTTAGGCTGCCAAATGCAGTGGATGGGCTTTGCTTTCGGTTTCATAGAGACTCTAGAGAGTTTTCTCGGTGTCTCGGTTTGAAAATGGGGCCTTTTAGGGACCCATTTACAAATGATTACATGCGTGCTCTTGGGTCTTGGTGTGTTCCTGAGTGTTGAGAACGAGTGAATACTGGCAGGATGCGTAGCTGGGTTATGCTGTTTAGGTTGTGGCCTCGGCGTAGCTATTTGTGCCCTCACGCAAGCCTTAGGCACCCAAATTTGTCTTGATTGTGGGCTAGCCTTCATCGACTTCTTGGGCACCCAAATAGATTTCACGTTAGCAGGAGAATTTCTGCAAGACTTCTTATTAATGTCGTGTTGTTGGTTATTAATAAGAGACTTAGCCCGTGTAGTTGGCGGTGGTGGAACCGGTTGTTCGCCTTTCCGCACCCACACATGGTTTACTTTCTGGGACATTCTGCTGCGCAGGTACTTTTGATCTCGGACATAGATAGTACTCTGCTTCTTCTGCCTTTGATCCACCTTGGTTTGCTGCCTCCTTCTGGCCTTTGGAAAAGAAGGGAGTTCCGTTGCATCGCTGACTCCTTTTTTGCGAATATCATTCCTCTGCAACACATAGTTTTGGACAAGAACAGCATGGTCATCTTCATGTGTACCCCTGGAAGGACCAGGAGTCTGTGCCTTTCCTAGTTCCCTGAGTGCTCCATTGTCTAATTCTACTGTAACTCGACTTTGATTGACCCATACCTGAAGAAGTCCGCTTCTTAGGTTCAAGTTGACTGCTTGGTCATAAATCCAGTCTTGACCCAAGACCAGAGGTTCAGTGAGGTCCTCATCTTGACACACTAGTACCTTAACTGTCATTGCCTCATCATGAATATAGAGGGGAAGTTCCACCTCGCCCATGCAAGGGGTTTCCACGCCTCCCAATCCTATGAGATACGCTTCCGCAGGATTGACAAGTAACTGCAACCCTTGACAGTAAGACAATTTAACAGCACTAGTGGCTGCACCTGAGTCAATCAAGGCTCTTACGGTCCTTGCACTCTTTCCTTGTCCTATATCTATGGTTATGAAAGGACGTCTATCAATTATCCTATGCGAGCTTGTTCCTGCAACTTCACACATGGCCATAGGATATCCTTGATCTGCATAGTCATTCGCTCTAGGCTGATCTCTACCTTGTCTTCGTAACTTCATCCTTCTGATGCGTTCTAAAGCTTCTGATTGAGCTTCTTCTCGAACTCACTTTTCTTCCTCTTTGCGTTTCTTAGCAGTGTTGAGTCGGCTGAGCATTTCCTCCGTGAGGGGTTCTTGATACAACTTGACTCTGCAACCGCTAATATAGTTAGGGAGAACATCACCCTCTAATGTGGCCAGTTGTACTGCTCCACTCGTGGAGATCCTATTGATGATCATAGGTCCGTAGCCTCTCTTTTCTAGTTTCCTTGCGTGTTGTTTCAGTGTATAGACTAAGACTAGATCTCCTGCTTTCAAGCCTTTATCCTTCACATGGGCATCAAAGTATGCCTTCTGTCTCTTCTTAGCTGCATATATTCCTGCAGCTGCTCTCAATCTTGTTTCTCCTAATCGTTCAAGGTCAAAGATCCTAGAGGAGAGTTCATGGCCTGTCCATTCGTGCTCTTGTGCTACGTTCAACGTAGGAATCAGGAAGTCCAAGGGTAGCACAGCGTTTTGGCCGAATACCATCTGAAAGGGGGTGGCTTGGAGTACCGTTTTGTAGGCAACTCGGTATGCCCAAACAGCATGGTGTAGCTGTTTGTCCCAATCAGAGCGTTTAGTGTTCACTAATTTCGTCAGTACATTGCATAAGATCTTATTAGTGCTCTCAGCTTGTCCATTAGCTTGAGGGTGATAGGGGGCAGACTTCTTGTGTATTACCAAGAATTCTTGGAGTAGATTTTCAATCACTTCGTTCAAGAAATGAGTGCCTCTATCACTTACAAGCTCTATAGGTAGCCCATATCTCGTGAATACATTCTCAAACAAGAATTTGGCAGTTGTTTGAGCATCGTTCTTCGTCGTAGCCTTTACCTCTACCCACTTGGTGAGATAATCTGTTGCAACAATGATGTATTCCGCATGAGAACCTTTAGCTGGGGGATTAATAGGACCTACGAAGTCTATTCCCCACTTAGAGAATGCACGTCCACCCATCATAGGTTTCAGTGGCATCTCATCTTTGCGTATAGGATACTGAGTCCTCTGACAGACATCACACCGTTTCACATAGGTATGTGCGTCCATGTGAAGGGTAGGCCACCAGAAGCCCGCAAATAGTATTGCCTTGATCACCCGATCCGGTCCAAAGTGTCCTCCTGCTACACCTTGGTGAGCAGTTTCCAAGATCTTCAGATATTCACTTTCATGTACACATAGCCTCAGGTAACCATCTTTACCATGCTTATATAGATTATCACCAATGAGTGAGTAATCCAGGGCTTCTTGTTCTAAACTCCTTTTCCTAGCTAGAGTCATGTCTGGTGGGAATGTGTTTGTCCTCAAGAATGATACTAGAGGTTCACTCCAATCTGGCACAATGGATACTTGATAAAGAGTGGCGTGTTCCACAGGTGGCTTAGTGCAACAGATTGGGCATTCCTTGCACAATTTTTGGACATCAGCTTCCATAGTTGGCCAATGTACTCCGAGTCTCTTGAGGGTCTGTAAAGTTCGTTGCTTTGAATGGTGTTGCTCTAGTGCACCTACATGTGCTAATTGCAACCATTTAGAGTACTCATCCTCTTTTACACAACAAGCCAAGATCCCTTGATCTGTGTGCTTGTACATACTCCCTGCCATGATGTGGTACTTTTGGGCTTTTACAACCTCTCTATTCCGTGTGTTTACCACTGGATGATTAGGCCCGTATGTCAATACTGGTACCAATGGCTTAGCCCACTGCGGCACCACTTCCAGATTAAACAAGTAAGCATCAGGAAGGTCATCTGATACTCCTTGTGGGGCTTCTCCCGATGTGAGCCTAGAGAGATGGTCTGCTCTTAAATGAGTCCTCCCTTTTCTTACCACAACCTCAAAGTCATATTCCATGAGCAAGAGAAACCATCTCACTAATCTTCCTGTATTGCATGGCTTATTTACGAGATATAGCAATGCTTGATGATCAGTAAAAAATTTAAACTTATCTGCAAGCAAATAGTGTCTAAATTTCTTAACTGCATATACCATGCCTAATCCCTCTCGCTCTGTAGTGGTATAATTCCGTTCAGCTGCATTCAACTGTCTACTGGCATAGGCAATTGGAAGATCCATATTACCTTCACAAGTAGGTTGTGCAAGCACACATCCAATGGCATAATTGGATGCATCCACGTGAACATGGAATGGCTTATTCCAATCTGGTGTGGTCAAGATTGGTGCTGAACATAATCTTCGTTTAAGCTCTTGGAAGGAATTCTCACATTCATCCGTCCACTCAAAGTTAGTCAGAAGTCCGTACATGGGCTTTGCAATGACAGCATACATGTGTATAAATCGTCGATAATAACCACAATGCCCCATGAAAGCTTGTACTTCCTTGACATTCTTGGGCCTAGGTAGCTCTGCTATGGCTCTCACTTTCTCTTCGTCGGTAGATATGCCATTCTTTGACACTATGTGTCCTAGAATCTTACCTTGCCTTACCATAAACACACACTTTTCGGGGTTTAGGCAGACTTGATATTCTCTACATTTGTCAAAGATTTGTCTGAGTTCAGGAATATGGGTTTGTCTAATATTGGAATGAGCACAAAGATCATCAACATAGACTTCTAAACTCTTCCTCAGGAACTCCTTAAACACATGGCACATCAGCCTCTGGAAGGTAGCCTGTGCATTGGTAAGCCCAAATGGCATTACTCTAAAAGCAAAAATGCCCCATTCTGTGGCAAAGGCTGTCTTATGCTGATCCTCTGGAGCTATGGCTACTTGATTGTAACCCGAAAATCCATCAAGGAAGCTGTACACTTCCTTGCCTGCCACTCTTTCTAAGAGATGTTCTGTGATGGGAAGTGGATAGTTATCTCGAATAGTGGCTGCATTAACCTTCTTCAAGTTAATGCACACGCGCAGCTTGCCATTCTTCTTGGGCACCACTACGATGGGGGATACCCATTCAGTGTGCTCAATTTCATAGATAAATCCAGCTTCAACCAGTCTATCTATCTCTTCTTTGATCTTAGCAGCGTAATTATCATTATATGTGTAGGGCTTTTGCTTAGAGGGTTTGGCATCTGAGGTCATGGGAATGGTGTGTGAGCATATGTCAGGGTCAACACCTTTCAAATCCTTGTAACTCCAAGCGAATACATCCCTGTATTCTCTTAGCAAGGCAATCAATTCGTACTCTTCTTCTTCTGTTAGGTCATGGCCTATGTACGTGCATCTCTCCTCTCCTTCTTCTAGGGCCACTACTATTTTCTTGGTGGTTTCTTTGTTATCATAGGCCTCTCCTGATTGTGCCTCTCGTTTAGGCATTCTTATCATGACTCTCCTGTCATCTATCTCATACTTCTTAAAATTTTCTGGGACCTCAAACAAAGATTCTTCCTCTTTTGGTGAGGCTTCTCTCTTCTTTCGTTTTTTTCCTTCTTCCTTCGGGGTCACATGTGTTGCTAATCTTACATCATTTGTAACCCCTCCATGCCTCTGGGGTTGAAATTCTACTTCATGGAAGTATTCTTCATCTGATGCAAATGGTGGATCCATAATGATTGACTCTAGATCGGAGTCACTTGCATCCTCAAATGCATCAGGGCTAGGTTCACATTCTTCTAGAACTGCCTCTCCCATGATTGGCTCTATGGAGAAGACTGAAATATCGTAGCCATCCTCATCACAGTGAGGGGTCCATTGTTCTTCATTGATGGCTACATCCATGGTTGCCAAAATTTCTGCCCAGCCATGGGGTTCGAATTCCTCATCTGGAAAGACTACAGGTGCATAGGCTGGGTCTTGAATGGGTCTTTGAGTTTCGTTCGCACCTACCTCTCTGGCTTTCTCTCTCTTCTCTTCTTCTACTGCTACCTTGCACATCCATAAGTGAGTGTCTTCATGCATCCATGAGGATCCAGACCCTATGGAATGCACCGATTCTGTATCATCTTTGGCTCTATGGATGGGATTCCATTGGATAGGAGGGACATCTCTATGAGAATAATCCTTGAGATTGACTTTGGTTGTAACACCCAAGTGTTGCAAATACAAGGAGTTGGTTCCCCAATCCTGTACCACTTGCAACTGTCGCATAAATGGTCTTCCCAAAATCATCTCATAGGCATGATTTTTGCTGAAGTCGCATATGGCAAATGTATGCTCAAACTCGACACCACAAGTGGTGAGAGTTATTCCTTCTAGCAATCCTAAGGGTCTCTCTATGTGACCATCGGCCATCTGCAATTTCATTCTTGTTGGCCTGAGTGCCGGCTTGCCCCAACGCTTCCATAGGGAAGTGGTGGCAATTGCAACTCCTGCACCTGAGTCCAAAATTGCCTTAGTGGTGTAGTCCTGGTAGGTGATGGGAAGATAGGTGTTCCCTTCTTCACCTTCACACATATCTCCTATCTTATCCAAGGGAATTTCTGGCACTGTCCTATGGGACCCTACCCGGAAACAAGGTTTTGCAACTTCAGTTACTTGACTGGCTACATATTTCCGCGCGTTTGGTCTATCCTCAGGCAGTTCTTCCAAAGTGAGGTTGCGCTGCACCTTGGTGTTCGTTACTACCTCCGTGTTCCTTGGTATGACTGAGTCGTCGTTCCTCACCATGACTGTGGGTGCTCTCATACATGTGGACTTTGCTTCCCATGGGCCTGTGAAGTGGGGTAGCTCTTGTATGGAATTAGACTCAAAGTCCAATCTCTCGTGAGACTGAGTGCTCTCATGTTCCCCGTAAATAGATGGGATGTCTTGTGGGAATTGGTCGTGTGCATCGTCCACAAGTTCAAAAGGAGGGGCGACCTCACTTTCGTTATCCCATTTGTCTTCTTGAATCTCTCGTAGGAAGTCTGGTGCAAACCGATTCATAGAAGAAGAAGTGTCTGGCTCCGTAGAATTAGGCACATAAGCAACCTGGGAAGGAGGTCTTGTTCTACCGTAGACTCTCTCCTTGTTCTCATAGATGGCTGGAGCACCAGCTTCCTGGGGAGGATTACTTATTCTATTACTCTTCCGATCAGGCTCATACGCTCCCTGAGAAGGAATGTAGGCAACCTGTGGAGGTATGTAAGCTTTCGAGGGAGGCTCATCTGCCTTTTGGGGGGGAAGATAAGCTTCTTGAGGAGGCACATGGGCTTCCTGAAGAGGCTGGCTTATCCGTTCCCTTGCCTTTTCCTTTCTTTGAGGGGCAGGTTCCTTCTCTGATTGTGTAATTAGCCTCTCTATTCTTTCTAGCAGTCCGTCAAAGTGTAACTGCGTCTTAGCTGAGCTAGAGATATTAAAGAGGCGGCTAGCTTCGAACATGGCTTGAGCCAATTCCACCATCTTAGCACAAATTTTGGTTCGTTCAAGCTCTAGCTCGACTCTAGGGTAGCACTTTTCATGATCAGTTATGGTTGGCCGTTCTTGGATTCTGGCCTGATATGCTTTAAGCATCATGTTTAGGTCTTCGGGAGTGGGATCAGCTAGGACTGATCCTACTCTAGGGGGTGGTGGGTTTAGGTTAGGCGGGTTGGAAGGTGGTTGGTCGGATGGCGATGGGAATGGTGGTGGTGGAGTCGTGTGAGAGGGAGTTTGAGTTGTGAGTTCAGTTATTCTGGCTCTTGTTTCTCTTACGCTTTCCTCGAGTTCACTCATCTTTTTTGCCCACTGCCTTTTCATCCTTTCCCGACTATCTTTCCAAGCTCTAGTCCTTTTCTTGGTTATGCTCTCAGTTTCACTAGCCTCTGGGCCCTTTTCCTGGTCTACACCCTGGTTTTGCTGCAGCGCTTGGGCTCTAGTGACTACCTGTACTGGTGCAGTGGAAGTGACACTTCCTGAGGAATCCACAACCAACCCAATCACATTAATGGGAGTGATTTTTGGCATATTATTAGGATTTTTAGGGCAATCTCGTAAGAGATGCTCTTTTCCGCAATCTTGACAAAAGCCTTGGATCGTCACTGACTGGGGTTGTGTGGGTGGAGGTAAAGGGCAATCACGAATGAAGTGATCTCCTTCGCATCTGTAGCACGGTCCTCTTGGGAATGGAGGTCTTACTTGCCTAGGTTGAGGCCTAGGGTTGGGGTTTGCATACATGATGTTTGTATAATCTGACTCCCAACTAGGTTCATTCGGTTCTTCACTATAGTAGGACTCACCATGTTCTGGAGACTGCATGTAGTACGCCTGGGGGCTATCAACATGTGTAGAATCAAAGCTATGGTCACTGGGGTCATTTTCAGAAAGCAAGGATGTTACTGGGACTAAGGCTCTATTCAAGTTCTCTTCTGCAGCCGTGTACTTTACCGGAATCACATTAGCTGGAGCTGGGGGTTGTTGTGCTAACACAGGCTGAGGTCTTTGTTGGTTTTGGTATGGTTGCTGATAGGGTTGCTGTGGCCTGCCATATGGCTGTGGAGGGTACTGGTTCTGGTACCTTCCCTGTTGAGGGTATGGCTGAGGGTAGGGTTGCCTAACCGCCTGCCTGTTGTATGGGCAATCTTGCGCAGTGTGATTGGTGTACTTCCGTTCTATGGTGCAGTACTGGCTACTAGGATTAACTTGGGGTTGAGCCATAATGGGACAGACGTTCGCCATGTGGTCGCCACCACACGTATAGCATCTTTTCACAGGGGCAAACCTCGGAATTTGTTTGCTAGAGACGCCTAGTTTTTGTGCCACTTTCTCTGCGAGTTCCTCAATTGATGTGGATTGCGTGGAAGAGTGACTAGAAGCACTATCTGAATCTTTGTAGATTTTGGAAAGCTCTAGTTCTTCCCCTAGGTTATCTTCAATGTCAATGCACATGCGTACACACTCTTCTATAGTCCTAGGGTCCTTCAGATACACATAGGATCTCAACTTCGTACTCAGCAATCCATCAAGGAATAAGGCTACTTGTTTAGCAGATGTGGGTAGCTCCGAAACAGGGCACCTTTCAAGATATTGTCTAAATCTTCTTTCGGCCAATCTGACAGTCTCTTGGGGGGTCTGTTTGAAGCTGTGAATCAATGAGGAGGTATTGTGTCTTATGCCGCTCTTAGAGAACTCTACAATGAAAGCCTCTAGGAGTTGGTCTATACACCTGAATTGTCGCTCATCCAATGGCTGAAACCATGTAAGTGCTGTGTTCCTAAGGGTTAGACCGAAGGCATTGTACTGCGTGAATAGATCCTCCACTTGTTCAGCTCTCAAGACTTGCTTGAACTCCGCCACATGATCATAGGGATCTCCTGTGCCATCAAAGTAATTCTTCATGGACTTAACTAGCTGGGTTGGTCTCAACGTTCTTGTATGCTCTCTAGGTCTCGGCAGAGGAAATCCATCCACATTTCTTTGGTTCCTGTGAGCTCTAAGCATCTCAGGTTCTACCCTATTCGTCTCCGTCCTCGTTCTTTCTCTGCCCACTGGGTTGGCAAAACTTACTTCTGGTCTATCTCTACTTCTGTCTCTTTGCATTCCATGAGCTTGGGATGTTCCTGCCCCAGGGTGACCATAGGATACATTTGATCTTGGTTGGGGGAAAATAAATTCACCCTTCCAAGTGTAAGCATGCCTATCATTTTCCATAACCACAAAGATCCTTTCCGAAGTGTGATCTAAGTAGGTCACTCTGCCTGGGCTATCAGGATCCTTAAACTCGTAGATCATGATATTTCCTATATCAGTTGGCTGATTAGCTTTATACGTCCAGAAGGCTTCGTCAGTTTCTCGATTGAGGAGCAACTCTATGCTCTTGTTGTCTTGGGGAACCCACTCAGGCGTGATAATCCTAGTGAGAACAGATTTGCCTCGGGGGGTTCTAGGTTCCGCTCCCATGTTTCCTTGCTCTAAGTCCCCTAAGTCCGCCTCTGAGATTACATTTCCAAATTCATCCGTCCTATCTGGGTGACTGGTGACTACGTATATGGTTCCTTCTTTGTCCAGGTATGCACCGTTTTCAAACTTGACGGCTGGGTGCTCTAGTCCAATGGATTGATCAGGATTTTTAACCTGGACCACGGATCTTCCTAGGCCGTCCTCATAGATGCTAGCACCTAATCGGTTGGTCCTCAGGTACTCCAGCTGTGTTTTGTAAGGGCCTTCCACCCTGTACAAGTATGGCAAACCTGAACTTCCCGTAGGTCTGTCCATGCCTTGAGACATCTCTGACTCACTGGTCTCAGAGCTAGGGTAGTACAAGTGGTGGCTCAACTGCTGGGCCCAAGACCTAGCAGTGTGGTTAACGCTAGCCTCTGAAGACCTAAGGCTTTGTCTCTCCCTTACAAGATGTCGTCCTGATCTAAGGTTCATATGCCTATCTAGGTAGCCCAATTCTTTGCCCAGAGTACAACCTCGTTGCTAGTTTCTTTATATTAGTCGCTTGGTTCTTTTGAGTGATTTCTCGTGTTTAAGATCTTGTCTGATATTACGTCGTCAGGAATGCTTGAATGTTCTTCGCACTTTCAGGTTGATCGTTCCACGTTAGGTCCTTTTCCTTTATGTTATCGACAGTATCAAGATTAGGTTTTTAGCTTGAACTTGAGTCTTTAGGTAGTCTTCAACTTGATGCCTGCCTATCGTCACCCTGACTTACTCCTACCTCTAGTCGTTCTGAGCCTAAGCTATGAATAGACAGAGGGGGTTAAAAGTTTCCAACCTTTTGTTTCCTGCTTGGTTGCCCTTGAGTGCTCAGGAGGTGTGTTCCCAAGCTTGCACTTACACTTGCTTAGAACGCCTTTCGATGCCCTCAAGAGATCTGTAAGAGTTCCAAAGTTAGCTTGAAGATTTAAATTCTAAAGACAGAGCCACTGATTTTCATTCCTGTAGCACAAACACAAACTTGCATAGTGATTTTCAAGAAAACAATCCTAAGGACCCCTGACTTTGATCCCCCTGGATATGGTCAACTCCAAAATACTCTATCTGAAAATGAACGTATTATCTTTATAAAAAACAGTTGAGGGCTTGTAGTATATGCCACGAGCTTTCCAACAAGCCCTAGAACTCAAAAAATTGATTTCGTATGAAGAAGTTATGACTGCTCAGGGTTTAGGGGGTTAAAACAAGATCCAATCTGGCCGACAGATCCTAGGATTTTCTCCAAATAACAAGTGTATGAACCTCCCAAAATGCTAATAGATTGACTATTTTGCCCCAAAATTATCCCAAAAATCAAACCCTAATTTTTGGCCGAAAAGCCTGTCAATCGCGATCGACAGGTCTGTCAATCGCGATTGACAGAGGTGTCCGTCGGGGCTGTCAATCGCGATCGATGGTGTCAATCGCGATCGACAGAGTCGATCGTGGCTGTCAATCGCGATCGACGGTATCAATCGCGATCGACACGTTTTCCGGATTTTTCGCCGAGATTTCAGTCAATCGGGGGCCTATCAGTCGCGATGGACACGTGGCTACGCGCAAAAGTCAATCAATCGTGGAATTTCAGTCAATCGTGATCGACGGTGTCAATCGCGATTGACAGAGGTGTCGGTCGTGGCTGTCGATCGCGATCGACGGTATCAATCGCGATTGACAGGATCCTACGTGGCAGTCAGTCGGTCATGGAGGTCTGTCGATCGCGATTGACAGGGTCTGTCGGTCGCGATTGACAGGGTCTATCGGTCGCGATTGACAGAGGCTGTCGGTCGCGATTGACAGAAAACCTCGGAATTTTTCTACTGTTTTTAGTGTTTTAGGATGTGCTCCTTGTGCTTGTTCTAGTGGTGCACTCAATTTTGTGAAAAGCCAAAAATTTCTGTCAGTCGCGATCGACAGAAGCCTGCGACCGCGAGACAGTTTCGATGATTTTCATACCTGCGCAGGAAGCTGGGGATGATGATACGGCAAGAACCTGCAATGAAACTCAAGAAACATGCAAAATCCGCACACACAATATCGCTCTCTCGCTCTCTCTCACAAGTGAAATGAGGGAAATGAGGTGGGGAAGGGGATATGATCAAAAAGCAGAAATTTTCGCGATGATGGAGATGGAGGTGGGAGATGGTGATGATGATGATGGAAATGAAGATGGAGAAGAAAGTAAAAGAAAATCGATGAGAGTGAAGAAAATACCTACAACTCCAACGCGTCAACTCTACGTCTTACCATCACACGCTCGTCCTCAAAGCTCGATCCCCGGCAACGGCGCCAAAATTTGGTGTAGCTCAATGATGAGTAGCACCTCCTTTAATGTCAATCCGGGAAGACGTGAGGATGGTATGAAGACCTCGAGCAAGTGGCGGCACAAGTGCGTGAGTGAGAAGCACACTAGCATGCACACACATACACACACACGCGCACACAAGGCAAGACAAAGAGTGAGAATCAATGGAGTTCTTCAATTACTTTCAAAATGCTCTTACAAGTTCGTTTCAATTACAATCTAACCTCAAAAATGAGCTCTCTAGCTCCTTTTATAGTTTTTGACTAGCTTTGGCCCTGTTCAGACCTAGTGTCCGGCCTAGTTAAAAATTAGGTTCCAGGGCTTATTTGAGGGCTTAAACGAGATCCAAAAATTACGAAAATTGGCAGGTAGATACTTCTAATGCTCCTCAAGCTCAAGGACTCCTTGGCTTGCACAAAATGGAGCTACAAAAAGATGAAATGATATTTACAATGGTGTTTAGTGATGAGAATCACTTTTAATTGATGTAGAGGTTTTGAAAAATTAAGGTTGCCTTAGTGCTAAATCTGCGTGAATGTTCATAAGTGCTTCTTCCTGAAGAAAATTGTTGGCCTATTTGCCAGATCTTCGTTGACTCCCTTGTCTGCTGCTAACACAAGAGTTCGAAACAATTTTCAAATTCGACAAAAGGGAGGATCCCCCCACCTTCAGCTCCTGCAAACAGATAAAGTCAGGAACAAGAGAAGAATCTTTGATCCAGTTGTTAATGGACTTGCTCCTGACAGGATCAGAGAGCCCCTTATTGTTAAGAGAAATCAACTTAATACAATCCATGGACAAAAGAAAGAAAGAAGACTTACTTTTTAAGGTTCTTACCAGGCTTAACTGCTGAAACCGAATTTCTGACCGTGTCCTTTCTTTTGGTCTTGTTTTTACCTTTAGTGTTAGGGGACATGACATTTGTCATATACACATCTTGATCTATGGAGGGACCAGAACCCACCTGATCAGTAGTAAACTCATCAAATTTGTTAATTTGATCCATAAACATTTCATCACAGTTACTTAGAGAGTCTTCTTCAGACAAGACCGCAACAGGGGTGGATCCCACATTAGGTCTGCATACCGATTCCATACCAACAGTCCCTCTACCTTCAATATCTTTGTGAGGTTCCAAGTTAGACTTACTTACCTGAGACTTTAGCTTCTCCATAACCCCAGCATTTGAACTGTGTGGGTTGTCTTCAAAGCTTTGACTTCCCTGATTCTTATTTTCCACATGGCCTTCAGTAGTCGAGGGAAAATGGTCAGCGTTGATGGGGTCTTCAAGAATCTGATAAGGATTGAAAACACCTTTGTACAGCGGTTCCGATCTGACCCTTGAATTAGGGTTTTTTTTTCTTTGTTTAACAGGAACCTTTTTGAACCCTAGATCATCTTTGGGAGGAGACCTAATATTAGGGGCAGCAGCATTGGTGAACTCTTCCCCTCCAGCATTCTCTTTAGACTGATTTTTATCAAGAAAAGGACAATCCTTTATTAAATGACCTTGTTTATAGCAATTGAAACACGCATTTGGCAGATTCCTGTAAAAAACTTTTTGAGCATGCAGTCTAAACCCCTCAGAGTTTTTAATAACTAACTCAGTTTTAATATTTTTGGAAATGTCCACTTCTATAAGCAGCTGGGGTTCCCATTTGGGATTAAACTCTTTTTTTTGTTTTTGGCCTAGAACTTTCCCAATGAGAGATCCAAGTTTATCAAGCCATGGGTAGAATTCCACAGGAAAATCCGGAAATTCCACCCAGACTGGAACTTTAGTCGGTTTGTTACTTCTGGGATTAAAGCCAGGGTACCACTTATAAAAAGAGATAGGAGTATTTCTTATAATCCAATGCCCCTCCGCTATGACTTGCAGAGCACTACTCACATCATCAAAAAAAAAGAGAAAGAAATTGTTAGGCAGGAACTGGACATGCTTGGCAAAAAGCCCTTTACTTTCCCAATTCACTCTCATCCAATTTTTAAGGAGTTCCTGCGCTGGCCGAGGACCATGACAATGAGCAATCACGACCTTATCTTCAAGGTGCACATTCCATTTATTAAGAGCTGAACTCTCAATGATCAAGGTGCAATCATCCTGATCATTTGATTCCGGGTCAATGTCAAGGGTATGCACACTCCCCTTATCAGGAGAGGAACAGCCTAACCCATTACCCTCCATGATCTTGCCTTTACCTTTGGTATCAATGAACAAAGATTGAGGAAAGAGATTACCTGTTGTCTCCTGATTAGAAAACATTGAATAAAAACCTTGCTGTTGACTCTGCAGGACCTTGGCGTATGACGCGAGCCCTTGCATAGGTTGGTGAGTGTACAGGACACTCACAGTTTGCGCACCATCACCCTCCTCGAGTCTCAGTTTAGCTCCCGACGCAGAAGCAGAACCTGCGAAGCCTTCGAATACAGGATTAAGCATAGAACTTAGGCTACTGTTATTACCTTCAACCTTAGAGCCAAGCAAACCATAAGGCAGCGCCTCGTGTAAAGCCATGGCAACACCCTGATGAACAGCACACTCCGCAGGAGTCACCAGCCGAAAGAACAGAACGAAGACAAATCCCCCTCACAGCGAGGGGGACAAGAGACGAGCGCGAGAACGAAGAACCCTCCCCGCCGAGGGGGGAGAGAAGGCGAGTCCCCCAAAAACCCAGAACCCTAGGCACATTCAAAGCCACTCCGCCCCTCCGTCCTCACATTCAAGCATAAAGGTTTTCGTCAGATCATGGCTTTGAGGGAGGAGAAGAAAATGGAAACTCTCTCCATGACCTCTGCGTGCCTAGCAATATTAGGGAGAAAGAAGGATTAGAGATGTGGCCTACATCTTAGGCTGGCTTCGCATTGGGGGTGCAGAACAGACTCTCAAAATACGGTAGTTCCAGCAGGAATTTTAAGAGCTTCGTTGTTCGGCCACTTGTATATTCACGCATGAGTGGTGGAATAGTCATGCATTTACATAAATTAAACAATCTTGGCATATCATCATTGGTTAGTTGCAACCACGTGGAATAAAAAACTATGAAAAAAATGTTGGGATTTGTTGAACCGGTAGAGGGGGATCAGAACTTTGCAGGACATTTTGTACCGCTTAGTCAGCACTGAATCGGCAAGTCTTCTTCGTGTTCCACCACTCAATGTGAATGAGTGCTCATGAATTATGAAGATGTAGCTTTTAATGATTGGACTGGGCATGCGGAGCAGTGCTTCCATCGCTCAGTCTGAATCCACCCTTATCTCTACACATTCTCTTCCTCTTTTTAAGATCATTATCACTAATCATTGACAAGGCGACCCATGAGTGAACACTTCCCATGATACTAAATATTTTGGGGTGAATCAATTCTGAATGCAACTCTCCAAAATAGTATCATCTCGAAAGTGTCTTGTGAATCACTCTTGTATTCAAGCATTTTACATAAGTCTTATGAATCTTGACACTCATTTATATATCTATGGATGTCGACAACCCATGTAGTCTACAGGCAGGCATGTGGAATAAATCACTCAACAACTAGTGAAACTTTGAGTATCTCGTATGTGGGTATGATTCATCTTTTTCTTTTTAAGGAAGTTTGACAATAGTCTACTCTTTCAAACTTCAAACTTTAATTAATGGAAAGAACAAAACTTATGGGACCCTCGAATCCCACAAAGTAGAGGTTGCTTAAAATTTACTGGAAAATATTACAAAGACGGTTGATAACTCTTTTGTCCCCCCATGGGGGGCCCACTTGAATTTAATCTTGATGCTCTCGAGGAAGAACACTCTGTGATGTCTAAAAGGTGGAGGCTTCTTACAATTGGACATTCTTTCACCTAAAAGGAAAAGAGATTTTTCGATCAACCATTCTTTAGGGGGGGATACCAAAGTTGGCGGCACACCTATCTTTTTAGATCTTCCAGAGGGTCTCTCCACTTATAGCATTCCACAATGCTAAGGAACAACCAATCTATTCACCCAATAGTGCTTGCTTCTAGTTGATTTATCCCTGCTCATGAACTTCCCAAGGGTGTTCCAAATCGACATTGACTTGGGGCATAAAAAGAAGAGGTCCCAAGTCCTCATTTCCATGAAGGCATCATTTACATCATGGAGGGGCTCCACAAATTTTGTTAGCTTTTACATTGATTTGAATTCCCTGGTGGAGGATTTTCCACATAAGAACTCATTTTTTAACCTTGACGAGGGGATGCCAAAGGGATTGGAACTTAAGATCCCATCTAAAACTTGACCAATCCAGACACAATCTCCTATTTGGCCTGATATGAAGGTCCACATTCTTCTTGAATCTTGCAATTTTATCAAGACTATTGTCATTGCTCCCTCTAAGACCCACAAAGTGAGGGGAGCCATGCCAATAAGGAGGCGAGTCCTCTTGAATTTGCTCCACAATAGATGACAGCATCGCATAAGCGACGAAACCTTTTTTACAAAAAATACGATTCGTTGCATAAGAGATGCAGATAAGCGACACTCAAAATGTCTGTCGCAAAGGGTGTCCCAAAGAGCATTGTTAAAGTGTTAACAATGGAATAGTGTTTCACCGTAAAATGTGTTAAATCACGTCTCTGACTAACCGAAAATCGTTACCAGACCAGCGTGGGTTCTTGGGAGTGGTAGGGGTCTGTTAGACAGAGGCCCTGTACTTATTTCCCAAATTTTCTTTACAACGTCAAAAGCATAAATACTCGTCTTAGCTCAGTTACTAGCATTAACTAGACAATACTTGCTTTCTATGTTCCTGGGTACCGAACTCTTCAAAGTAACCTGCTATTGGAACAGAGCAGTAGTCCAATCTACAGAATCGCTAGTATATCGTAAATCAACCAGAGTGAATACTATAGCTGACAGATTCACTCGTCACAACACTTTCCAGTGATCTCAAAAGTTCATGTTTACCAAATATACTATTCGTACTCGTATTCGGAGTCAACAGTTATTACACTGAATGCAACGAATCTGATAAAAAAAAATAGAACATACTCCGACAAGGCAATAGGTTACCTATTCGATTCACATAGTGATATAACTACTCAAACTGACTTAGGGTACTTCAACAACTGAAGAACACACGGCAATACAATACGATAACAGTACTCAGACACACAATCCGTCACTCAACCACTCGTTACGGTGAACTTCAATGTGAGCAGACGATGCAGAACTCAACACTAACAGTACTCAGAACTTCACAACAGTGTAAACAATAATCTCACAAATGTTCAGGCGAACAATCTGGCAATTCCAGAAAAGGCGTCTCTCTGACCATTCTCCTTTCATTGCTTTATATAAATTTTACAAGATGCGCGTACCAACTTTTCGCGCGTAATTCAAGAAACTCCGTTACATCTGGCATCCGTTACATCTGTCCCACTCCGGCGGCCGACTAACACTGGCACGCACGGTGGACTCGAACCCGCAAGTCATTTTTGTTTACAAAATTATTGTTCATCGATGATTCCTTCTAAATACATATTTTTGGCTAATCTAAATGTACGGGCTATTTTTTTCTTAAGAGTTTCTAATAGTTGTTTAAGGGTGTCGGGTTCTAATACTTGCGCATCTACTCTAACAGAGCTAAGGGCGATGGCTTCAGTGAGCAAAATTTCGGCCTGTGTTTGCAAAAAGGCCTCCTGTAAGTAGAAGTCGTTGGATAGTGCCGCATCTCTCTAGGCCAGGGAAAGAGCCCAGATGTTAGTGAAACGGAGAGCATGACAAGAGGACTAGAGCTTGGAGAGATAGTCGTGAAAGAATGAAAAGGCAATGGGCAAAAAAGATGAGTGAACTCGAGGAAAGCCTCAGAGAAACAAAGGCCAGGATAACTGAACTCACATCTCAAACTCCCTCTCACACTACCCCACCTCCACCATTCCCAACTTCATCCGAACCGCCACCTTCCAACCCGCCTCACCTAATTCCACCACCCCCTAGAGTAGGATCAGTCCTAGCAGATCCCACTCCCGAGGACCTTAATATGATGCTTAAAGCATATCAGGCCAGAATCCAAGAAGGGCCAAACGTAACTGATCATGAAAAGTGTTACCCTAGAGCAGAACTAGAGCTAGAACGAACCAAAATTTGTGCTAAGATGGTGGAATTGGCTCATACCATGTTTGAAGCGAGTCGCCTATTTAACATCTCTAGTTCAACGAAGACACAGTTGCACTTTGATGGACTGTTAGAAAGAATAGAGAAGCTGATTGCACAATCAGAAAAGGAACCCGCCTCTCAACACAAGGACAAGGCAAGTGAAAGAGTAAGCATTCCTGCCTAGGGAGCCTATGTGCCTGAAGCCTATGTGCCTAACTCTACGGAGCCAGACACATCATCTTCTATGAATCGTTTCACACCAGAATTCCTACAAGAGATTCAAGAAGACAAATGGGCTAAGGAAAGTGAAGCCCCTCCTCCCATTGAACTCGTGAATGATGCACATGATCAGTTCCCACAGGACATCCCTTCTATTTATGAAGAACAGGAAAGTGTCCACTCTCATGAGAGGTTAGACTTTGAGTCTAATTCCTTACAAGAGTTACCACATTTCACAGGCCCATGGGAAACCAAGTCTACTTGCTTGAGAGCACCCACGGTCATGGTACGAAATGAGGACTCAGTCATACCTAGGAACACAGAGGTAGTGAAAAACACTAAAGTACAATGCAACCTCACCTTAGAAGAGCTACTCAAAGTAAGGCCAGAGCTATGGAAACATGTAGCCAAACAAGTACCAGAGATAGCAAAACCTCGTTCCCAGGTAGGATCCTAGAGAACAGTGCCAGAAATACCATTGGACAAGATAGGAGACATGAGTGAGGGCGAAGAGGGAAACACATATCTTCCTATCACCCATCAAGGATACACCACCAAGGCCATTCTAGACTCAGGCACAGGTGTTGCAATTGCTACCACTTCCCTATGGAAGCGTTGGGGCAAGCCAGCACTCAGACCCACAAGGATGAAATTGCAGATGGCCGATGGTCACATAGAAAGACCCTTAGGGTTGTTAGAAGGAATAACTCTCACCACCTGTGGTGTTGAGTTCGAGCACACATTTGCTATATGTGATTTTAGCAAAAATCATGCCTATGAGATGATTTTGGGAAGACCCTTTATGCGACAGTTGCAAGTGGTACAGGATTGGGGAACCAATTCTTTGTACCTGCAACACTTAGGTGTTACGACCAAAGTGAATCTCAAAGATTACTCTCATAGAGATGTCCCTCCTATCCAATGGAATCCCATCCATAGAGCCAAAGATGATACAGAATCGGTGCATTCCATAGGGTCAGGATCCTCATGGATGCATGAAGACACCCACTTATGGATGTGCAAAGTAGCAGTAGAAGAAGAGAAGAGAGAAGAAGCCAGAGAGATAGGTGCAAAAGAAACACATAGATCAATTCAAGACCCAACCTATGCACTTGTAGTCTTTCCTGATGAGGAATTTGAACCCCACGGCTGGGCAGAAATCCTAGCAACAATGGATGTAGCCATCAATGAAGAACAATGGACACCTCACTGTGATGAAGATGGCTATGACATTTTAGTCTTCTCCATAGAGCCGATCATGGGAGAGGTAGTGTTAGAAGAGTGTGAACCTAGCCCTGATGCATTTGAGGATGCAAGTGACTCCGATCTAGAGTCAATCATTATGGACCCACCTTTTGCATCAGATGAAGAATACTTCTACGAAGTAGAATTTCAACCCCAGAGGTATGGAGAGCTTACAAATGATGTAAGGCTAGCCACACATGTGACCCTGAAGGAAGAAGGAAAGAAAAGAAAGAAGAGAGAAGTCTCACCAGAAGAGGAAGAATCTTTGTTTGAGGTCCCGTAAAATTTTAAGAAGTATGAGATAGCTGACAGGAGAGTCATGATCAAAATGCCTAAATGAGAGGCGCAATCAAGGGAGGCCTATGATAACAAAGAAACCAACAAGAAAATAGTGGTAGCCGTGGAAGAAGGAGAAGAGAGATGCACGTACATAGGCCATGACCTGACAGAAGAGGAAGAACAAGAGCTAATAGCCTTGCTAAGAGAATACAGAGATGTATTCGCTTGGAGTTACAAGGACCTGAAAGGTGTAGACCCTGACATATGCTCACACACTATCCCCATGACCTCGGATGCCAAACCTTCTAAGCAAAAGCCATACACATATAATGATAATTATGCTGCTAAGATCAAAGAGGAGATAGATAGACTGGTTGAAGCTGGATTCATCTATGAAATTGAGCACACTGAGTGGGTATCCCCCATCGTAGTGGTGCCAAGAAAAATGGAAAGCTGCGTGTATGCATTAACTTGAAGAAGGTCAACGCAGCCACAATTCGAGATAACTATCCGCTTCCTATCACAGAACATCTCTTAGAAAGAGTAGCAGGCAAGGAAGTGTATAGCTTCCTTGATGGATTTTCGGGCTACAATCAAGTAGCCATAGCTCTAGAAGATCAGCATAAGACGGCTTTTGCCACTGAATGGGGCATTTTTGCCTTTAGAGTAATGCCATTTGGGCTTACCAATGCACCAACTACCTTCCAGAGGCTGATGTGCCATGTATTTAAAGAGTTCCTGAGGAAGATCTTAGAGGTCTATGTTGATGATCTTTGTGCTCATTCTAACATTAGACAAACCCATATTCCCGAACTCAGACAAATCTTTGACAAATGTAGAGAATATCAGGTCTGCCTGAACCCCGAAAAGTGCGTTTTTATGGTCAGGCAAGGCAAGATTCTAGGACACATAGTGTCAAAGAATGGCATATCCACTGATGAAGAGAAAGTGAGAGCCATAGCCGAGTTACCTAGGCCAAAGAATGTCAAGGAAGTACAAGCTTTCATGGGGCATTGTGGTTATTATCGACGGTTTATACACATGTATGCCATCATAGCAAAGCCTCTGTACGGACTTTTGACTAACTTTGAGTGGACTGACGAGTGTGAAAATTCCTTCAATGAGCTTAAACGACGATTATGTTCAGCCCCAATCTTGACTACACCAGATTGGAATAAACCCTTTCATGTTCATGTGGATGCATCCAATTACGCTATTGGATGTATACTCGCACAACCTACTGGTGAAGGTAATATGGATCTTCCAATTGCCTATGCTAGTAGACAATTGAATGCAGCTGAACGAAATTATACCACTACTGAGAGAGAAGGACTAGGCATGGTATATGCAGTTAAAAAGTTTAGACATTATTTGCTTGCAAATAAGTTTAAATTTTTTACTGACCATCAGGCACTGCTATATCTCGTGAACAAGCCATGCAATACAGGTAGATTAGTAAGATGGTTTCTCTTACTAATGGAATACGACTTCGAGGTTGTGGTAAGGAAAGGTAGGACTCACTTGAGAGCAGACCATCTCTCTAGACTCACGTCTGGCGAAGCTCCACAAGGAGTGTCAGATGACCTTCCTGATGCTTACCTGTTTAATTTGGAAGTGGTGCCACAGTGGGCTAAGCCATTAGTGCCAGTATTGACATACGGGCCTAACCACCCCGTAATAAACACACAGGATAGAGAGGTAGTGAAAGCCCAAAAGTATCACATCATGGCAGGAAGTATGTACAAGCACACAGATCAAGGAATCTTGGCTTGTTGTGTGGAAGAGGATGAGTACGCTAAATGGTTGCAATTAGCACATGTAGGTGCATTAGAGCAACACTACTCAAAGCAACGAACCCTACAGACACTAAAGAGACTCGGAGTGCATTGGCCGACTATGGAAGCTGATGTCCAAAAGTTATGCACGGAATGCCCAATCTGCTGCACTAAACCACCTGTGGAACATGCCACTCTTTATCAGGTGTCCATAGTGCCAGATTGGAGTGAACCACTAGTATCCTTCCTGAAAACGAAAACATTCCCTCCAGACATGACTCTGGCTAGGCAAAGGAGTTTAGAGCAAGAAGCCCTGGATTACTCACTCATTGGTGACAATCTATACAAACGTAGTAAAGATGGTTACCTCAGACTATGTGTCCATGAGAGTGAATATCTCAAGATCTTGGAAACTGCTCACCAAGGTGTAGCAGGAGGACACTTTGGACCAGACCGAGTGGTTAAAGCGATCCTATTTGCAGGCTTGTGGTGGCCGACCCTTCACATGGACGCACATACCTATGTGAAGAGGTGTGATGTCTGTCAGCGAACTTAGTATCCTATACGCAAAGATGAGATGCCACTGAAACCTATGATGGGTGGACGTGCATTCTCTAAGTGGGGAATAGACTTTGTAGGTCCTATTAATCCCCCAGCTAAGGGTTCCCATGCTGAGTATATCATTGTTGCCACGGATTATCTAACCAAATGGGTAGAGGTAAAAGCTACGACAAAGAACGATGCTCATACAACCGCTAAATTCTTGTTTGAGAATGTATTCACAAAATACGGGCTACCTATAGAGCTAGTAAGTGATAGAGGCACTCACTTCTTGAATGAAGTTATTGAAAATCTGCTCCAAGAATTCTTGGTAGTGCATAAGAAGTCTGCCCCCTATCACCCTCAAGCTAATGCCCAGGCTGAGAGCACCAATAACAAAATTCTATGCAATGTACTGACGAAATTTGTGAACAATAAACACTCTGATTGGGACAAACAACTACACCATGCTGTTTGGGCATACCGAGTTGCCTATAAAACGGTACTCCAAGCCACACCCTTTCAGATGGTATTCGGTCAAAATGCAGTGCTACCTTTGGACTTCTTAATACCTACACTGAAAGTAGCACAAGAGCATGAATGGACGGGTCATGAACTCTCTTCGAGAATTTTTGACCTTGAACGATTAGGTGAAACCCGACTAAGAGCGGCTGCAGGGATATATGCAGCTAAGAAACGACAGAAGGCATACTTTGATGCCCATGTGAAGGATAAGGGCTTGAAAGCAGGAGCTCTAGTTTTAGTCTACACATTGAAACAACACGCAAGGAAGCTAGAAAAGAGAGGCTACGGACCTATGATCATAAATAGGATCTCCACAAGTGGAGCAGTACAACTAGCCACTTTAGAGGGTGATGTTGTCCCGAGCTACATTAGCGGATGCAGAGTCAAGTTATATCAGGAACCTCTCACAAAGGAAATGCTAAGTCGACTCAATACTGCTAAGAAACGCAAAGAAGAAGAAAAGCAAATTCGAGAAGAAGCTCAAGCAGAAGCTTTAGATTGCATACAGAGAATGAAATTAAGAAGACAAGGCAGAGAGCAACCTAGGCCAGAAGCATATGCAGATCAAGGATATCATGTGGCTATGTGTGAAGTTTCAGATATCAGCTCCCATAAGATAATTGATCAACGTCCTTTTATAACCTTAGATATAGGACAAGGAAAGGGTGCAATGGCTGTAAGAGCCTTGATTGACTCAGGTGCAGCCACTAGTGCTGTTAAATTGTCTTACTGTCAAGAGTTGAAATTAACTGTCAATCCTATAGAAGCATATCTCATAGGATTGGGAGGTGTGGAAACCCCTTGCATGGGCGAGGTGGAACTTCCCATCTACATTCAAGACGAAGTAATGACAGTCAAAGTACTAGTGTGTCAAGATGAGGACCTCACTGAGCCTCTTGTCTTGGGTCAGGACTGGATCTATGATCATGTAGTCAACCTAAACCTAAGAAGTGGACTTCTTCAGGTATGGGTAAATCATAGCCGAATTACAATTGAATTGGAAAATGAGGCACTCAAGGAACCAGGTAAAGCACGAACTCCTGGTCCTTCCAGGGGCACACATGAAGTTGACAATGCTATTCTTGTCCAAAATTGTATGATGCAGAAAGAGGATTGTTTCAACAACGAAGTCAAGGATAAGATGTCACTCCCTTCTTTTCCAAAGGCCAGAAGGATGCAGCAACCAACGGCAGATCAAATACAGAGAAAGCAGAGCACTACCTATACTGGAAGCCAAAAAAAGGAGCAAAGCAGATTGTTTCAGCCGTTGAAACAAGTATGGATGTGGAAAGGCGAACACCCTGTTGCGACCAGGCCAATCCCACGGCCAAAACCTCTTATTAGTAGTCAACAACCCGACACTAATAAGAAGTCTTTCATAAATTCTTCTGTGAAAGTAAAGTCTATTTGGATACCCAAGAAGTCGATGAAGACCAGCCCACAATCACGACAAATCTGGGTGCCTAAGGCTTGCTTGCGGGCTCAAATAGCTACACCAAGACCACACCCTCTACAACATGTTTCACTCACTCGAACATCTGATGCCCAGTCTTACACATCACGCACGACCACATATTCTTCCATGCGCACAAGTAGAATCACTCGTAAATGGGTCTCTAAAAAGCCTCATTTTCAAGCAGATACTCCTATCAAACCTTCCAGAGTCTCCACAAAATCAAGATCAAAACCATTCCACTGCATTTGGCAGCCTAAAACTTGTAATAAACCCCCAGACCCCAGGTGTACATCCATGCCCACCTACTAACTACATCACTCTCACACTACATCATTCCACTTAGCTCCTAGGTCTATCCAATTCCTAACTACACACACAAGCACCGCGCACTCACTGACTGATTGACTTATCACTAAATGCTCATGTTAATGTTGTAACAAGGACACAGTGTCATTTTTGTGTCCATTGCAATGTTAACATTTATTCATATATTCTCACAGAACCGGCTGCGGATTTTTCAACATGGCTGAGGCGGCAGGAACTAGCTCTCAAACAGAAATGAGCCAGCAAGTGGTGGACTTAGACAGTTTACCCATTTTGCCTGAGACAAATGAAAGACCAGAAGAATTGCAGGCCATCAAAATCATACCTATAGCATTTCTTTACAAGAGAATTCGAGAAGTTACAGAATGCAGAAGGTCTACGTTCGGTATGGGAGAAGGCAGGATTGGGTGCATACTTCAGTGCTCGGCTCCCAAAGCCTGACTTCATGCGATGCTACTATCTCATCAACACCTTGACTCCAAACAAGAACCCAAAAGGCGCAAGCTCATTTGTGCTTCCATCTCTGACAAAGGGAAATGAGCTCAAGAGGTTTAGGCTATCAAACAACTTGGTGAGAGAGGCCCTAGATATGCGCGGAATGCATATTCCTACAGAGAAGGAGACCCTAGTGCCATGAAGAATCGAAGCCTCACCAAACTCAAGGACATGGTGTCCATGACGCCTAATATTGCAATACACCTTCGCATGTGCATGCAACACTTTGCTTTTCCTGCCCAAGATAGATTCACCATGCCGCCCAAAAAGATTTGGTTTAATTTGTATCTGGCAGAGACACAGAGCCTCACCATCAACTTATCCCACTAGATAATTGATCAGATACACCTAGCCCACAAACGATGGCCGTGGAAACATGTTTTATATGGATGTTGTGCTCTGACTCGAATCATTTATAGATGTTTGGCTTACGACATCCCTATTCAACGAGCTCTGATGTGGAATCGAGTGGAGCAGTTCAAAGGCAGGACGTTCACTGGACCCCCTTCTAAGAAGATGAGAGGAACTGTCCAAGTCCCTTGTGCTCAACCACGTGGAGCCACCCTAACACCGGAGGTTACCCCTCCACCCTGAAGAGTCCGACCATTCACACTCCGACTTCCAAGACGCAGCACCGATGGTCCTAACTTGATATTCCCTCCCATCCCAACCCAACTTGAATTTCCCGGTGGTGCACCTTTGGAAGAACTCACGAATGAAGATTTCGAACAATTATTACAAGATGTAGAGCTGGAGGTAGAAGAGGCACAACAAGTGGAGAATGTGCAAACACAGGCAACGACCTCCCAAGTACCTGTCACTACAGTTGAAGTGGATGAAGAGGATGATGAAGATGTAGAACAGGAGGAAGATGAGGAGGATTATGATCAAGAGCATCAAGATGAGCAACAAGAAGTGCCAGAACTTGTAGGTGCACCTGCATATACAACTCAACTACAAAGGTTATACGACACAATCAAAGCAGTACAAGAAAGGCATCAACTCTCTCTTGTGTCAGGTCAAGCTTTGATGCAAGAAATGCTATCAGATGATGGGGTGGATCAACATTTCATTGACACCCTCAAATTAGTGTCAGAATCTTTAGGAGTTCCAGAGGCTGTCCACACTGCAGTCCGCTAGTCCGTGAGGTATGACAAACACAGAGTCGACACATTACCACGAGCAGGTAAGACTATCAGGATGCCCGTCACAGAACAAGAAGTAACCATTGAAACCACAGCCACCCCCACCACCACCATTGACCTCTCTGCTGAAACCTTCGTTCAGACATCACCCATCTCACCCCAGCACCCCCCATCACCACCTTCTCCACCCCCACCACCACCTCCCACCATGGAAGAAACGGCAGTCATCACCTCTACCTTCACTTATAACCCACCCTCATTCACATCATTCTCATTTTGAGAACCCACCTCACAAGACACCCTCTTCTCTTTAGTCACCAATCCCTTGTACACTTCAACCCTTCTATCCTCCGAACCCATAATTGGCAATCCCATAATTCCAAGTGTGGTTGGAAACCCTGCACCCACAGAAGGCACCCTGTGTTTCCCAGCCTATCCCCTAATACGGGTACCTCCATTCCATGACCCTCACTTCCCATCTGCCCCCTACACCTCATTCAACCTAACCTCACCACCCCAATACCCGTCCTTTGTGGAGCAGTTCATCCGCACTCCAATGTATCAGCCGCACATTCCCCACATATTCACAACGACATCAATCTACACAAACACCACACTCACTTCACCTACCATACCAACCTACATGGTAGCCCCTGTACACACCAACTTGTCTGACCCAATGGACATTTCACCAACTACCGCACCTCTCCCCACAATTCCACCATCTCCCCCTCCACTACCCCCCACCTCACCACTCAACACATCATTGGTAGACACAACATTCACTACCTCCCTTCCCATTCCCACCTCGCCTGCATTCCAAACTTTTCCCCTTGCATCTCATAATGTAAATAGCACGTTCAATACATTACGTCAGTGTGCACATCAACTACAACAAGAATATCATCAATTGGAAGAACGCACTGCTGCCCTCCAGGCAGAATCTCGGCGCCTACAGGCTAGAGTTAACACTTTAGAAGCTGATTACCAAACGCTTCTAGCAGAACATACCACCTTACAACAGGCTCACACCGAATTGGAATCGAAAACCTCGACATTGGATGATCAAGCAGTGAAGGAACTGGAAGGTATGCTCGTCCCAAATGATATCCAATGCTACACTTAGACGCAATCTTGGACTATTAAGGAAGCATATGGCAGCAGCACTAGAAGAGAACAAGAGGCTTCAACAACAAAACCAAGACAACTTTGAAGCGGCTATGGAAGGAAATGCAGGAGCAACCATTAGCCCTACCAAGTATAGAGCAGTCCCATCAGAAGACATTCGCATCTTACTCGAAGAGCATGCAAATTTCTTGGAGTCATATGAAAAGTTAGAGGTTGAATGTGCGGATCTAAAGAAGCAGATAGCTAGTGCCTCCACAGCTCAACAGGAGCCAATAATCTTGCAACCCTCTACAGAAGAATTAGAGACCCTTCGGAAACAGGTGGCCGAACTCCAAGCACGTCTCTTACCATATGAAAGGCCACCCTCGCCAACTGAAGAACCAGAACCTGAAACAGTGGTGGAAATCCCCGTCGATGACAGCTATGAAGAGCCGTACGAGCCGATGCCCACACCGGCGGTCAGGTAACAGAGGAAGGACAGGACACTTTAGAAATAGGAGTTCGAGATTGGGTTAAAAGGATCGAGAAAGTAGGAAAGACACATGACAATCGTGTTGCCGTGCAAATTCAATCTCTCACAAATCTGGAAGAAACTGTCCTTCGATCTTCTTACTTTCAGAACCTATCCCACCAACGTTTGATCACAACATCAGAGACGCAATACATGCCTTACTTTGTCTTGCTACATGATTATAATGCAGAAGTTAAAAGGCATACAGGGAAGGAGCCCACATTCGCCACTCAATTTGAGCCAGAGGACTTACCGGTAGATGCCCGTGCTGGCTCGATCTTCCAACCTAATTGGCGTGCACGTCTACTAACCGATTACCCTGAGATGATGAGCACATGGGCAACCATGCCACTGTATATCAAGTATAATCCATGCTATTGCCCAGTGGTACGTCGCAAATCCTGGCAAGCATTTGCAATCAAGGTATGCAACAATAAAGAATGCTCGGCTTGGGTTAACTATCCATATTTTGCTCCACCTCGAGGGACCCCAACCGTAGCCTACATGATATCAACAATTCGACACTGGTCTACTCGTCTAAATAATGTACCCGACATAGCAGCGAAAATGTGTATGAAAATATTCGAGCTCATGACCATTGTCTTCAAAATCTTTCGGAAGGTACAAGCTCCATACATCTCTGCCCCTGGATTCTCTCAAGGTAACAAGGATTTAGTCTACGACATGAGCCAGACTCCCTCGGTCACTATAATCTTTGCCTGGCATGCACAAATAAAGTACTTACCCGCATGCTTCAAGCAGACATTTGAGGAAATGTTCTCTACGGGATTCTGGGAATATCATTCGGAAATTTTCATTCCCAGACCAACACATTTGCTACATCTATTCCTAGTAGAACAAGCCATCCATGCAGATCAGTTACGTCTGCCCCATCCGAACATTCTAGGACCAATTGATTGGGATTGCATGATGACAGATTTGGCCCGAGGACTACGCATACAAGAACATCAACTTGCCACTCATGTGGTGGAGTATTACATCCAGCACTCCCAGCAACAAGAGTCTGTCAGAGACGACAGACGCGAGAGAGGGGGGGGTGTTGAGAGCAATATGGGCACCCAGGGACTGAGGAGACAAGGAAGCCAGCGGAGAGTCAGAGCAAAGCAAAGGATTAAGTAGACAAGGAAGCCAGCGGAGAGAGTCAGAGCAAAGCAAAGGATTAAGTCGACGCAGATCTGGCAGATAGGCCCTTCAAATTTTTCCAAATCAACATCTCTAGAACAGTGATTCTTATCACTAACAATCATTGTAAATACCATTTCATATTTTTGTAGCTCCATTTTGTGCAAGCCGAGGAGTCCTTGAGCTTGAGGAGTTTTAGAAGTACCTACATATCAATTTCCATATTTTTTAGACTCCGTTTAAGCCCTCAAACAGGCCCTGGAACCTAATTTTTAACTAGGCCGGACACTAGGTCTGGACAGGGCCAAAACCTAGTCAAAAACTATAAATAGAGCTAGAGAGCTCATTTTTGAGGTTAGCTTGTAATTGATTTGAACTTGTAAGAGCTTTTTGAAAGTAATCTAAGAACTCCATTGCTTCTCACTCTTTGTCTTACCGTGTGTGCACGTGTGTGTGTATGTGTGTGCATGTTGGTGTGCTTCTCACTCACGCACTTGTGCGTTCACTTGCTCGAGGTCTTCATACCATCCTCATGTCTTCCCGGATTGACATTGAAGGAGGTGCTACTCATCACTGAGCTACACCGAACCACCGTAATTTGAATTTGCCTGCGGATCTTTTTGACTTTGCATTATAGAAAAGTACAAGCTGTCCTACCGAAAACACTGGAGTCTTCAGGTTTCGATCGTGCGTCCTTGCTTGTCTTAGTTGGACTTCGTGCATGGTTAAAAAATTGAGCCATCGGTGCTCGTCTAACTCTCTGAGTGTGTCCAACCGAAATGACAATGAGTCTTCCGGTAGAAGTTTCTGAGCGATTGCTACGCGTAAACTTGGTATGACTATCTCCATTGGTGCTATTGCTTCTAATCCATAAGCTAATTTGAAAGGTGTCAATCCTGTTGTTACCTTGTAGGTAGTCCGGTATGCCCATAATACTGCAGGTAGCAGTTGATCCCATCTTTCCGGTGCTTCCATGATCAATTTTCGAAGGATATTTAGCAGGGATTTGTTTGTACTTTTGGCCAAACCATTAGCACGAGGATAATAAGGAGAACTAAATTTATGTGTGACCTGGAACGACTGTGTAAGCGCCTTCATTAAATTGTTTATAAAATGAGTGCCTTGATCTGAGACAATTTCTAGTGGTAAGCCAAAACGTGGGAAGACATCGGTTAGCAGACACTTTGCTACTGTAATGGCTGTAGCAGACCGTAAAGCCCAGGCTTCTGCCCATCTGGTTGCATAATCTGTACAGGTCAGTATGTAATGGTTGTTACTGAAGACTGCTGGAGGTGTAATCGGACCGATAAAATCTAGACCCCATTTTTGGAAAGGTTCCAATGGTAAGATGGATTGCAGAGGAAAAAGATGACGTTGCAAAGGCTGTCCAGATCTTTGACAAGTATCACATTGTTTGACAAACTGTGATATATCTCTGTACATCGTTGGCCACCAGAGACCACTCAGCAGAAGTTTTCGGTGAGTTAAATCTGTAGCAAAATGGCCACCGAAAGGAATCGAGTGAGCCAAAGTGATAACTGAGTTAACTTCATGCGGTGGAATACAGCGAAGTAGGATTCCGATATGATCTACATAATATAGTTCTCCAGCAATTAACCGAAATCGGCCGCTAAAGACTGCAATTTTCCTTCGTACTGCCCTAGAAGTCTGAGATGGAAGGCAACCATCAGTGAGAAAGGTCAAGATCTGATCATAATATGAAAATGGGATAGGTGGGTCTGCAGAATCTTCATTAATTAGTTTTGACACATAAATTGTGGGTGTCGTGTCATCTATGCCCACCGGAGCTTCACCGGAATCTAAGCGGGATAAGAAATCTGCTAAGGCATGTGAACTGCCTGGCCGGTGAATGACTTCGTAGTCGAATTCTTGCAAGAGTAGCACCCATCGCGCTAATCGACCACCTAGATGCTGTTGCCAAACTAGATAGACAAGTGCAACATGATCTACATGAAATGTGAATTTACGGCCTAGCAAGTAATGCCTGAATTTCTTGACCGAATATACTAGCCCTAAACATTCTCTTTCTGTTACAGAGTAATTCTTCTCAGTAGGAGCTAATCTTCAACTTGCATAATACACTGGTCTGAACCATTTATCAATTTGTTGCATCAACACACTTCCTATTGCTATATCTGAAGCATCAACAAATACATGAAATGGGTGATCCCAGTCCGGCGGCTGTAAGATAGGGACTTGTGTTAATAAGTGCTTTAAACGATCAAATTCTATTTGGCATTCCTAGGTCCATTCAAATTGTCGAGGAGTCTTGGTGATTAGCTTGTTTAGTGGTATAGCCAGATGAGCAAGCCACCGTAAGTGTCTCCCATGCCACCTTACTTGACCCATGAAGCACATAACTTCCTTTGGTGTAGTGGGCACCGGAGCTTCTAATACTGCCGAAATTTTATCTGGATCCACCTGGATACCTCGTGCAGATACAATGTGATCAAGTAACTTGCCACATGAAACCGCAAACACAGATTTGTTTGGGTTCAAGCAGAGTCTATACTCTCTGCATTTTTGAAAGCAGCATCGTAAATGGAACAGGTGTGCTATCATCTTACCGAAAATTGAAAAATCTTCGAGATATACTTGCATAAAGGAAGTGAGGTAAGGAGAAAATATCTCCTGCATACATCTTTGAAATGTGCTAGGTGCGTTTCTCAATCCAAACCACATTACCGTACAAGCAAAGACACCCGAGTTGGTAATAAATGCAATTTTTGGTATATCTTCTTCGGCCATTCTCACTTGGTTGTAGCCACTGTATCCATCTAGGAATGAATACATCTCGTGGCCTGCTACTTTATCAAGCATGGTATCCAAAAAGGGGATTGGAAAGGGATCCGGTACGGTTGCTGCGTTTAATTTTTGGTAATCTACACAGATTCGCAATTGCTTGTTTTTCTTTGGCACAATCACAATCGGAGAGATCCAATTCAGCATGCTCTACTGGCACGATGAATCCGACTTTTAATAACCTATCAAGTTCTGCCTTTACCTGAGATGCATAATGGGGATTCATCCGGTAGCTGGTTTGCTTTATCGGCCTTGCTTCTGGCTTCAGCATGACCCTGTGCTGGTAGATGCGGGGGTCCAATCCTTTCATGTCTTTGTAGTCCCATGCAAAGACGTCAGTGAATTCTCGGAGTAGCTGGATTAAACCTGCTTGAAATGTTTCCGGTAATTTTTGCTTTATTTTCACAAGGCGCCGATGATTTTCATCTCCTAAATTGTAAGTGATCAGTTGATCTTTGGGGACATAGAACTGTTGATGTTTCTCTATGTCGTCTGTTGGTTTCAGGAGTTGCTGCAGTTCATCGTCATGTGTCAAAACAATGTCTTCCTTCTTAGCTTCTTCTGTGATGGGTATTACTGTACATACTGAAGTGTTCCAATTATCTACAAAGGACTGTAGATCAATAGTCCCTAAGGAAATTAAGTCAGCGTTATTCTTCAGAAACTCTTCTTCTTTATCGTCTGACAATCCATCTAGCATATGGACTGGTTCAGCAAAATACGGTCTAGCGTGTAGCTCGCAAGGTTGTATCGCATCTAATTTTACCACATATCTACGATTGGCATCTTTAAACGTAAGCTCTTGTGCAGACCAGTCCTGTATTACCTTCGCATGCTTCAGCCAAGGCCGGCCAAAAAGAAGGTTGTAATCCAAAGTGGATTCCAGCAGATCTAGTATAACAAAGGTCATTTTAAAGGTCGTACCTTGCAAAGTGATGGGTACATTCCGCACAAGTCCTACGGGATGGACTCTTGATTGATCTGCCATTCTGACAAAAAATTGAACTGGTTCGATTTCGGTCCATCCTAACCTTTTGCATAATGCTCCAGTCGCAATATTAACACCAGAGCCTCCATCAATTAATACCTGCGTAATCTTATGATTCTTATACCATACTATAATCAAGGGGACTGAATGATCGACCGTAGAATCAGGTTCCGGTTGAACTGCTGCTGTCGCTGGAATACAAGAAGGCACCGGACTGAACTGTTGTTGGAACTGTTGTCGAATTCCAGGTACTAATGCCAGTAGTTGGCCCAAAGGCAGAGTGATAGATGCCTTAGATAGGATTTCCCAGGCCTGTTGAGATTGATTGACAGGCTCCACTGATGTTGAAATTGATGCTTCTACTGATGTGGAAGCGTCTACGGTTGGCAATGTATCTGCTGCTGATGATGTTCCTGCTGCTGATGATGTTCCTGCTGCTGACTCCCATTGTTGTGTTTCTTCCTTTGTTAACGAGGGTTGGGATTCCGGAATAGGATCTGGGAAGACTGGTGGTTCTGCTGTGGTCCATTGACTAGCCTTGTTGTACATTCTGTGTTGTTCACGTATCCCTGGTTCAAATATTTCTGCTGCCGGTTGCAGTTGTTATCGGAACGGGTCTGGACTGTAGCAGCCTGTGTTTCCACCGGTGTGATGTGTACCATGTTGGCCATTGGATTTTGACGTTCCTTCTTCCTTTGATCATACTTAGCTGCATCCTTACAAAATCTCCTAATATGTCCAAATTCACCACAAAAATGGCAGCGTGGTGGTGGTAAATTCGGATTTTCCGGTGGTGGTCCGTTCTGCCAGCGGTTTGTATTATAGTTGTTATTCCTCTGTCCTCAGTGACTTCGATATCCTTGCTGCTGGTTGTTTCTCATTTGTGGAGGCACATAGTGGTTGGCCGGCTACCCTTGTTCCTGGATAATTGCATTGACAGTCGCTGTTCCCTGTACTCTAGCGTTGTATGCGCAGTTTTCGGTGGTGTGTCTGGCAGTGTTGCAGATAGCGCAAAATGTCTGATTAAGTGCGCAATTGGCACTAGTATGTCCTGAATTTTTGCATATGATGCAGTATACTTGTCTGGTCATATCTTCGGCAACATTTTTGTTTGTCTTTAGCCACTCCAGATCTTCTGTAAATCCGCCGACTTTGTTTTCCAGTTGCAGAGTCATTGCAATGACTGCATCGAGGGTCATGGCTCCGACACATCTTATGATCATGATCTGCTTAAGTTGTGGAACCAAGCCATTGATGAACCACTGAGTGATAACGTCATCTGGTAAGTTAGCATGGGCCGGTGGTAGCTGCCTTAAGTGTGTTCTGAAGAGAGTAGCATACTCCTGTACGGTTTGATTTGCCTTCTGTCTGTTGTTCTGTAGATAGTCAAAAATTTTGGCTGGATTCTTTTTTAGCCTGAATCGCTGCAAAAAAGCATCTCGTACTGCTTCGTAGGTGCCAAAATGATTAATATCATATTCTGTAAGCCATCTAGCTGCTTCATTGACCAGTGTGGCTTGAAAGACAATAGCCTTATAGGCCTGATCCGGTGGATGGTTGAGAACTGCGTAGCTTATCTCAAAAGTGCGTACGTGAGCATCCGGATCATCTCCTGGGAATCCACCAAACTTCGTGTACGTCACTCTTGTTGGAGTCGGCCTGGGTGGACATAAGTGTTGTTGTTGTTGTCCGTTCATCGTGAGTGTATTATACCTTCCTTTTGTATCTCGGGGCTGAATATCTGCACTATCGAAATCTGTATCGTCGGATGGCGCACTTTCCGGTGCGATGATCTTGCTTAATATGCTTCGAATCTCTGTTTCGAATTGCTTTCCTTCCTTCTTGATGTCCAGTGTATGGGAACTCGCTTCCAAGCGCGGTGGTTGGGCTGAGGATCCAACAGAAAATGCTAAACCGTCACCAAAAAACTGTGATTCTCTTACCGAAATATCACCGGAATGAACCGAAATTATGCCCGAATACGGTGTTTTTTCGCCTTCGCCGATTTCTTTGACTAGATTGCTTCTAATCGTAGATAAATGTGAATCTTTTTCCACTATTGTTAAACTAGTTTCCAACTGTGTCTTGGTAAGTTTTGGAATTACTATATCTTCGACAGACTATGCCGAAATAGTACCGGAATGTACCAGAGGCGTAACACGTTCCACAGGAATATGACCGGAATGAGTTCTAACGTTCTTAACTTTCTTGACACCTGGGTCAGACCTAGTTGTACTTCTACCTCCCAAAGTTGGCTTTAGTACATTAAGTACTCCATACTGATGGTTCTTGGGATACGTTTCACCGGATCGAGTAACCGGCATGTATCATCTTTTGTACTAATCGCGTAGTATTACTAACGAAACAGTTTGCAACAATCTGGTTCTGTTGCTACTTCCAATCGAACGATAATCTGGATGTGCGATTCTAACAGACGACTGGCAATCTTGATGCCACCTTCCCACAGACGGCGCCAAGTGTTAAAGTGTTAACCGTGGAACAGTGTTTCATCGTAAAATGTGTTAGATCACGTCTCTGACTAACCAAAAATCGTTACCAGACCAGCGTGGGTTCTTGGGAGTGGTAGGGGTCTGTTAGACAGAGGCCCTGTACTTATTTCCCAAATTTTCGTTACAACGTCAAAAGCATAAATACTCGTCTTAGCTCAGTTACTAGCATTAACTAGACAATACTTGCTTTCTATGTTCCTGGGTACCGAACTCTTCAGACTAACCTGCTATTGGAACAGAGCAGTAGTCCAATCTACAGAATCGCTAGTATACCGTAAATCAACTAGAGTGAATACTATAGCTGACAGATTCACTCGTCACAACACTTTCCAGTGATCTCAAAAGTTCACGTTTACCAAAGATACTATTTGTACTCGTATTCGGGGTCAACAGTTATTACACTGAATGCAACGAATCTGATAAAAACAAACAGAACATACTCCGACAAGGCAATAGGTTACCTATTCGATTCACATAGTGATATAACTACTCAGACGCACATACACACATAGACACACACACACATAGACACACACACACACACATACACACATAGATTTACACACACATGTACACATGCATACACACACATATACACACATAGACACACAAAGACACACACACATACACACATAGACACACACATATAGACACACACACATATAGACACACACATAGACACATAGACACATAGACACATACACACACATACACAGATTTACACACACATTCACATGCACACACACACATACATATGCACATAGGCACTTACACACACATTTACACACACACACACACATAGACACATAGACACACACACACACACAAACACACATAGGCACACACACACACATAGACACACACATAGACACACATACATAGACACACACACATAGACACACACACATAGACACACACACACACACACACACATAGGCACACACATAGACGCACACATATAGACATACACACACACGTACACACATAGACACATACACACACATACAGAGACACACATACACACAGTTTTACACACACACATACACATGCATACACAAACACATATATAGACACATAGACACACATATACACACATAGACAAACACACACATAGGCCCACACACACATACACACACATGCACACACATACACACACATACACACACATACACACACATACACACATACACACACATATACAAACATAGACACATACACACACGCACACACATACACATAGATTTACACACACACATACACACACACATATATACACACATAGGCACACACATACACACATAGACACACACACACATACACATAGACACATACACACACATACACACAGATTTACACACACACATACACATCCATACACACACACATATATACACACATAGACACACATATGCATACATAGACACACACACACATACACACATAGACACACACACACATACACACACATAGACACATACACACACATACACAAATTTATGCACACACATACACATGAATATACACACATATATATACACACATAGATGCATACATACACACATAGACACACACACACACATAGACACACACACACACACATACATACATAGACACATACACACTTATACACACACACAAACACACATCTGCACACATTTCCACACACACATCCACATGCATACACACACACACACATATATATATATATATATACATAAACATGTATATGCACACATAGACACACACATACACACATAGATACACACACATACACACACATACACACATACACACACACATACACACACATTTACACATACACATGCATACACACACATATATACACATACACACGTATATACAGACATAGACACACACATACACACATAGACACACACACATACATACATAGACACACACACACACATATACACACATACACACACACACATACACACACATATACACACAAATTTACACACTTTTGCAGCGCAAAGAATGTTGGATTTGGCGCAGCAGCAGTGGTGGTGATGGAGAGTTGATACGCAGTGATCCATGCCACAGAGAAGGATAACAAGGAGAGGGAGTGAAGTGATAAGATAGAGAGAGATGGGATCTCTCATACACATGGATAAAACAATACAATGTGCCTTGTTCTTTTCATTACACATGACTACTATTATACAAGATAATGAAGGCTTTCAGCCAATCAAATGGAGGATAAAGTAGGAGATAAGATTACCCTCCATTTAGGAGAAGGTTCACATGAGAATACAAGCTCATCTCCAACAATCCCCCCTTTGAGCTTGATTTTATGTAGCTCTTTAAGGAATATTCCTTCCCTACATACAATGAGAGTGGTAAAGATCCTTCCCATGTGTAAAAGAGAGTGGTACAATATTTTGGTTTCCTTCTCTCAACAAACTAATGGGTGGTACGATGATAGTTGATCCTTCTCTCACTCTAGGGTGGTACATGTTTATCTTCCTTCCCTAGGACAAAGTAGGGTGGTACAAAGGATTGAAGGGCTTATAGCATTGTTTTGTTGACATTGTTATTTTTGTTGTTGTCGTTGTCGTTGTCGTTGTTGCTGCAATCCCATCTTCTTCAACTTCTTGTTTTGTCTTGCAATTGGTTGCTTGAATATTGTTCAATTTGTCGTAGGCACTTGAGAAAAAATTGTACAAAGATAGAGACAAAATAATATGGGAAAGGTCCTTCCCTCTTATGAATTGAGGGGGTGTCTAGTTCCCAGATACAAAGCAAATGCAAAATGCATGTTCAAACCTATGAGCATAGGAGTGATTACAGAACATTAAAGGCTTGAGGATATATTTGTTAGCCATATTTTGGCCCATTTATTAAATACAAGAAAGGTACATATCTTTATTTCACTTTGCAATATTCAAGGCATATTTGTTGCTTCTTGTTCTCTTTCCAACTTCTAGAGTTTCCATGGTTCTAAAAATCTCATCAGGATGCACATAATCAATTTTGTTGGTATAGATAGAACACAATAACTTTACTGTGTCTTATGAGAAAAGTGTGGATGCCCTTCTTTCCAGAAGTTGATAACTTTTCTAAAGAGATAGATTTCTATTGGTTGTTTAAAGCTCCTATTGTTTGTCCTCCAACATATAAAGGTGGCATTGCTTGAATAGCTACTTACATGGCTATTGAATTTAGCACAGCATGCATAGCGCTTTTTGAAATGGATGGTAGCCACAGCAGCACGATGGTCCAAATAGTGCAAAAACCATAGGATGACTACTTCTTCTGCATCATTGATAACCTGAACAATCCTCGCCAGCTGAATTCAGGATTTCTCGGCTCTGTTGATCTTTGCTAATCGAGCAGGCTTCTCAGATCCAGAAAGAAGCCTTGCGTAGAGCTTTAACATGTGGATGAAAGAGATGGCATTATGAGCAGAGTGGAAGTGTCACACGATGAAGCACAAAAACATCCATCTTCTATTGCGGTCAAACCTCGTCTTCTATCACCAAACCCTGGGCACTATGATTCGCATTATGTGTTGTGTTGCTTCATAGTACACCAAGAGACGAAGCATCATAGACCATCGGCAACATTATAAGCTTTATAGAGCTTTAGTTGCAAAAAAATACTACAGTTTTGTTGTAGTAGAACAACAGCACAGCTAGATTACTTTGGATTTGAAAAAAATAAAACCACAAATAAGATAGCTACCACCACTTGATGCAAAACGCCACATGTGCGGGTCGCGAAGAACTGGAGACCTGTGCAAGAACTCGAAAGAAAAAAAATCTATTGCAATTCTAACGTATGGGTTTGTATGTTGAAGATGGAGCTGACTTGAGCAATAAATCGGACATGCTCTGCAAAAGTTCAAATGGAAACGAGTGATAGGGGCTTTCATTTTTTTCATGCATGAGCTTCTCCATGGAGCTAATGCCCGCAGCGTAGATGTGGAGGAAAGCCGAAGTTATCTACAGGCTTGGATGAGCAAGAGCTCTGATACCACATGTTGGATTTGGCGCAACAACATTGGTGGTGATGGAGAGTTGATACGCAGTGATCCATGCCACAGAGTTGGACAGAGATAGAAACTCGAAGAGAGACACTCTCATATGCACACACAAAAGATAAGTCGTCCGTCACAAATGGAGAAGGATAACGAGGAGAGGGAGTGAAGTGATAAGATAGAGAGAGATGGGATCTCTCATACGCACGGATAAAACAATACAATGTGCCTTGTTCTTTTCATTACACATGACTACTTTTATACAAGATAATGAAGGCTTTCAGCCAATCAAATGGAGGATAAAGTAGGAGATAAGATTACCCTCCATTTAGGAGAAGGTTCACATGAGAATACAAGCTCATCTCCAACAAAGAAGCACAAAAGGGGAGCCCCAAAATTTTCAAATTAATGGGCATATTTTCTTCTTCAAAATCTTAGAAATTCCCTAAAAAGCTATGTAAATGCACCAGAGGAGTCCTCTAGATGCATAATCCCAAATTATTGTAATATATCTCTTGTAAAATAGTAGGAGAATAGAGATTAGTCAATAAAGTGCCGATCACTTGTGTGAAAGGACCATTTTTAGGGCACATGTATATAAGTCACTTTGTGACTCTTTGTAAAGACTTTTTCCATTGTGAAGAAGGAGAGCTCCAAAATTTCGAATTTGCTTGAATCTTTCCTACAGATTTTCATCTTCTCTATGATCTTTTGTGTGTGTGAAGCTTGGAATGTGTGTGTACGACTATTGTCTACCCCTCCCCATCACTTTTGAGCTATTGTAGTGTGTGTGTGAGCAAGTATGACTTGTGGAGTGAGTGTGTGTGTTTCCTACCATTCACTGTTTTGGTCATAACTTGAAGAGCGATTGTCAGATTCGAGTGAAAATATGACTCTTAGATGCGTCTCATTGAGAGCTTAGAAATGAATCCACTATTGGACATATTTGGAGTTCAGAGCTGGGAGAAACATTCGAATTTGTGAAAACTGTTGTAAGTGGTATCGCGGTAGACACTTTCAGGGGTTAAGTGAGTTGTAGAGGTAGATTAGTCTTTTCTCATGCATTTTAGCTGAGCCACTTCAATTTCCATCATTTGTGCACATGTCCTCATACACTTGGTTAGGTCGGTTCATCGGATTGATAATTAAGCGTGTGTCAATCCACCACTATATGTACTTGTGTGGCAAATGAGATTTAGTCTCTTTGGCACAAGTCCCTAAGACTTTGTGACTCTGGTACACATGTTTTTTCTCCCGCGTGGTATCATGCAAACCAAGCATTCAAAGCTACAGAGTGAACTCAAGACTCAAGTAGGGTATCACAAAGGTAAGCTACCTCTAGATTTCAAACTAAATAACACTGTAGAAGTGCATTTACACGTGATTAAAAGCACATGGTATCGCGGGGTGGAAAGGAGAGTTTTTAGAATTTTCTTAGTAAGACAGAGGGTGAGGGGTGAAGAGGAGTGAGAGAGAAACCAGGGGCTAAAAAATTTTTTGTATTTGGAGTTGATTTGGCTGCAGTATCGCGACCGGTTGAGTTTTGGTATCGTGATACCAAAATTCCCTTGTATCGCGATACTCGCCGAAGTATCGTATCGCCGGTCACCACTTGTGGTATCGCGATACCATTTTTGATATCGTATCGCCAAGTTGCTATCACGATCGGGATTTGCCAGTGGTATCGTATCGAAGTCCACTTGGTATCATATCGTTTCGATCACGGTATCGTACGTCGACCGAGCGGTATTGTATCGCGACAGCACACCAGTATGGTATCATGCCAAAAAGTGGTATCGTATCGTCCATAGAACTCGTATCATATCGTGAGAGTTCCAGTATCATATCGTGTAAACCTTAGGTATCGTATCGTGCCAAAAAGTGGTATCATATCGTCCATAGAACCCGTATCGTATCGTGAGAATTCCAGTATTGTATCGCGTAAACCTTAGGTATCATATCGTGCCAAAAATTGGTATCATATCGTGAGCCTTGTATCATATCCTGCACCCAAGATCGTATCACCGATTCTTGTGGTATCGTATCGTGAGTGTATCTAGTATCGTATCGTGGACTACTCTGGTATCGTATCGTGGGTTACATCAGTATCGTATCGTGTCTTGAGGCGGTATCGTATCGCCTGAACACACAGTATCGTATCGGGGCAGAAGCAGTATCGTATCATCACAGTAGCAGTATCGTATCGTCCAGAAACTTGGTATCGTCTTGAGCAGTATCGCCCATCTTGTATCGTCCAGAACATTTTTTGCAATTTTGAAGGGTCAAGTTGAGACTTGAGAGAAGCCAATTAGGGACACAATTAGAGCCCCAGATAGCCCCAGGAGGGTGAATGAACTTGAGGTCAGGAAGAGTTCTAAGTAGCCAGAGAAGTGTCATATCATCAATGAGAAGTACCGCTCAGGTCAGTCATCGTTCTACCTACTCCGACACCTCTAGTGATTCAGAGGAGGAGATACCCATGGCTTCGAAAGACATGCAAGGTCATGTTCCCGAGAGAAACTTCATGTCTATGGTAGAAGGGGAGTACTGCACCTCCTTGCGATATGTGTCTACTAATGCCCAGGAGATTCCGATCTTCCTGGATGGGTTAAATAGATCAGTTGCTAGGATGGTAAGCTCCACCAATGCCAAAATTGTGCCCAGACTAGCTGACAAGTATGAAGGAGGGGTATATATGGATAAGTTGGGTCACATCTATATGGTGATAGAACACCCAGAATTGATCAATGAGAGAGGAGAATTGGAAGGACAAGAACATTCAGGAAGACCAGACCCTGGAGAGTTAGTAACTACTCCTAGAGGCAAGTCAGTAGTGACATGAGTCTTGAGAGGGGATTTGATACCTCAAGATGACTACTTATTGGAGGTCTATTTGATCCATGGAGCAGATTTACTGCTACAAACTGACTCACCTACACAAGGACCGGAAGAAAGTGTTGGTGCATTTTACCCAAGCCTACATGCTTGATATATTTGATATCATCCTCATTTGTAAGTCACATGAGTAGTCATGTGAGAACCTCTTGTAAAAGAGTTCATTTTTATCTCTTGTATTTGAAAAAAGAAAAAAGAAAAAGGATGGCTTACCTCATGCATGATGTAAAAGCAAATTCGTGGCTATAACTACCCAAATCACGAATTTTTGAGCTGAGGGAATATCTCCTAACTTTGGGGATCACTTTTAGGTGGAGCCATTCGAATTCGAATTCAAAACTCCCTCCAAGAATAGCTATAAAAGGAGCAAGAAGGAAGAGGCAATTAGCAAGCTTTGTACGTGACCACTTCATGTGATTTTGTAGAGATTGAAGAGCTTACTCCATAGCTCTATCATTCTACTCCCATTGTGCAAAGATTCATTGCCAATGTGGTTGTAATCATATGTGAATCTATACATTTATCATCATTTACTTCTCTGTTTTGTTCTCTGCTATACTCACTCTGAGCAGTACCTTCAGAAGGTCATATCTTGAGTTCTACGGATCCGTTTTCAGTGATTTAACATGCGTTGGATAGCTCATACTGTCTACTTTCTACCCATAAATTTTCAAGGTCATTGGATTAATAGTTATGAAGATATCTGCAATTTACGGCTCATTGGTCTATCTCTGCAGAGCCCCGAGAATGGTGGGCATGTTCCAGAAATTGATAAATCTTGTTCTCAGTGCTCAGTCCATCATTTGAAGTGTTTTAACTTGGATTGTGAAGATTGCTAAGTCTATTTGGTATCCCCAAAATGAATTTTTCTAATTCCTACCAGGTTGAGAGCACTGTTCATTTTTTCCAGCAGATGTATGTCCAAAATAGCAAGTTTTGGGAGCTAGTCATTTCGCAACTAGTCTGTCTTGACTTAAACTTTTGGGATACATGTTCCAAAGTACTTGGCTGATATTTTGGTGGATTTAGGAAGCTCAAAGGGACTACTAATCAACTCTGAAGTCTAAGTTGGCTGGTGTGAAGCTGGTTGTAGCGGCACCTACTCATCTTTGGATTGCATCCACCATCTCTCTTCACAGTGGTATCAGAGCATAGTCAAGCAACATGGGAGATGGATTTCCATCAACAATTGACAAATTGGATCGAAACAACTACCCGGCATGGTCTCTAAGGATGGAGGCTTACCTTCAAGGGAGGAATCTACATGGATTCATATCCGGAGATGAAGCAATGCCAACCATGAGGAACAAAGGGCAACCATCACATGAAGAAGTGGAAGGACTTTCAAATTGGTGTTCGAAGGATGCACTCGCAAGGTCCTATATTCTAAACTCAATCTCTGATTTTCTTTTACCTCATGTCAAGGGATGCAAGACATCAAGAGAGACCTGGAATGCACTTGCTTCTTTCTTCTCTTCCAACACTCGAGCAAGGAAGAACCAATTGTGGATGGATTTCACAACAATGAAGAAAAGCCCGAAGCAAAATGTGACTGATTATGTCACAAAGATGAAGGAGATTTCCGACCAACTTGGAAGCATTGGAGAGGTAATTGAAGAGGAGCAAATCATAAGACAAATCATGAATGGAATCAAAGCAAACGACAAGTGGGAGTCATTCACAACAGCCATGGATTTATACATGGATATGCATGTACCCGACCTCAACACACTCATGGGCCAACTCTTCACTCATGAAGCAAAGATTAGCAAAGGTGGTGAGTCCTCAAGAGGTAATCAAACTTCTGCCTTATATTCTGATAAAGCTAAGGTCAAGGACAAGTCAAAGAATAGGAAGAATGAAGATGAAGGAAGCTCTTTCCAAGCAAACTTTGCAGGTAGAGGAAGAGCTAGAGGAAGAGGTAGAGGTGGAAAGCAAGGCAGGGGGAGATTCCAATCATCTCAACCTTGCAACATATGTGGCTTATCTAACCATACTACTGAAGAATGTTTCAGGAACCCGAGGAACTCAAGAGGAAGAGGCTTCAATAGAGGTGGCTATGGATCAAATAGAGGTAGATACAATGGAGGCTACAACAACAACAACTACTACAACAACAATTACAACAACAACAACAACAACTATCTAAGTGGCCATAGAGGAAGAAGAGATTACAATAACTGTGCAGAGGACCAAAGTCAAGAAGATTCATTATTGATTATGAATCTATCAGCGAAGAAGGGTAAGGATGATGATCACATATTTTACATTGATTCGGGATGCTCGAACCATGTAGCAAGAAATGTGGCTTTACTTTCTGATTTGGAAGATCCTCATAACAAGCATGAAGTGCAGATAGGAGATGACACAAAGCACTCAGTGGAGAAGATAGGTAATGTGAAGACATCAGATGGGAATATGAACCTTTTAAGCAAAGTCTTGTATGTCCCTACAATTACCAAAAATTTAATAAGTGTTGGAAAGATTGTTGAAAAAGGATTGCAAGTTAGATTCAATCGATTGGAGCATATGTTGAAGACCCCAAGCAAGGCTTTCGAAGGATTGCCAAAGGAGAAAAGATAGGAAGGCTTTTCACTTTTGAAGTGGAAGATACAAAGAACATAGCTTTGTTTAGCTATGGATCTCAAACTCTAACAGAGTTGGAGATATGGCACAAAAGGCTTGCTCACATTGGTGAGAGGACACTCAAACAGATTTGCAGGGACCAAAGTGTACTTGGTTTGCCTAATATCACAAGGCAACACATGATTTATAAGTGTGAAGCTTGTCAACTCGGCAAGGCTCATAGACAACCTTTCAATAAGAAAGGATATATGTATCAAAATCCTTTGGATCTAGTGCACACGGATGTGTGGGGTCCAAGTAAGGAGCCATCTATATCAAGCTCAAGATATTATGTGTCTTTCATAGATGATTGTAGCAGGTGGACCATTCTATTTTTCATGAAGCACAAGGATGAAGTGTTTAATTGCTTTTAAGAAGTATATTGCTCTTGTTGAAAACCAAACAGGTAGGACTTTGAAACGACTCAGATCAGATGGTGGAGGAGAATACTTCTCTTCTGAATTTGATGCCTTCTTGCATGAAAGAGGCATTAAAAGGGAAGTCACTACAAGGTATACACCCGAACTCAATGGTGTAGCAGAGAGGAGGAACAAAGCTATTGTCGAAGCAGCAAGGTCCATGCTCAACCAAAAGGGATTGCCAAACTACCTATGGGCAGAGGCTATGTCTACAACCACATATCTCATAAATAGAATTCCATCTAAGTCACTAGATGGAACCACTCCATATGAAGTGTGGAATGGAAGAAGACCTAGTCTAGAGCATTGCAAAATCTTTGGATGCTTAGCCTATGCTCACATTCCTTCTCAAGTAAGAGGGAAATTGGATCCCAAGGCAGAGAAGTGTGTATTCATTGGTTATGATCAAAACCAATATAGATTGTACAATCCAACCAATAAAGGATTTTCTATGAGTAGAGATGTATTTTTTGATGAAAACAAATCATGGTTTGATGATGATAGGAAAGTGAAGCTGCCATATGACTTGGATAAAGATTTTCCATCACTTCAACCAAAGGAGCCAAAGCAGATTGAAGAAAGTGATTCGGAGATTGACATAGAAGACTTGGAAAGACTAAAGCTATGGAAGAACAAAGGTAAAGCAAAGATGCAGGATGCTACATATGGACCCGAGAGCTCACATCAACCACTTAGAAGGTCTTCAAGGGAGAAGAAGAAACCAGAGAGGTTTGGTTATGATACTTCTTTGGTCACCAAGCACTCAATCTACATTGCAAAGGATTCAACCAATGAAGAACCTACCACATTTGAAGAAGCACAAAGCAAGAAAGCTTGGAGAGATGCAATGGATGAAGAAATGGAAGCCTTGAAGGAGAATGACACTTGGGAGCTTGTACCTAACAAGCCATCTATGAAGATAATCGGATCTCGATGGATATACAAAATCAAGAGGAATCCAAATGGAAGTATAAATAGACACAAAGCAAGGTTAGTTGCTAAAGGGTTTGCTCAAACCCATGGTATTGATTATGAGGAGACTTTCTCTCCTATTGCAAAAATGCCTACAATTAGGGTTCTCATTAGTCTTGCTGCATCTAGAAATTGGAATCTTTATCAACTTGATGTAAAGAATGCTTTCTTGAATGGATGGATTTCTGAGGAAGTGTATATGGCACAACCTCCTGGATATGAGGATGCACATCATCCTAACTATGTATGCAAACTAAAGAAAGCTTTGTATGGATTGAAACAAGCTCCAAGAGCTTGGAATTTCAGATTGGTGACTTATTTGCAGGACCAAGGATTCAAAGCTAGCAAGGCGGATACCTCTTTGTTCATAAAGAGGAATGGATCTGAAGTGATCTATTTATGTGTGTATGTTGATGATATTATTATCACAGGCAATGATCTTGAAGGAATCAAACAGGTAAAGAGTCAAATGAAGGAGGAGTTCAAAATAAGTGACCTCGGACCACTCACTTATTTTCTTGGATTGGAGTTGATCTACACAGATTCAGGTATATACATCACACAAAGGAAGTATGTCCATGACATGCTTGTCAAGTTCAAGATGGAAAATACCAAGTGTGCAGGTACACCTATGGAGCAAAATCATAAGCTTAGTGCTTATGAAGGAGAGCCAATTGAAGACATCACAAGCTATCAAAGCTTGGTTGGAAGTTTGAATTATGCAACTCTCACAAGGGTGGATATATGCTATAGTATTAGCATATTGAGTCAGTTTATGCATAAGCTGAGAAGACCATATATGGAGCGGCCAAGAGAGTTCTCAAGTACCTAAAGGGGACCATGAATGAAGGTTTGTTCTATTCATATACTTCAGATATTGAGCTAAAGGTCTACTCAGATGCAGATTGGGCCGGATCTAGAGATGATAGAAGAAGCACATTCGGGTATATATCATTTGCAGGTTCAAAAATCATTTCTTGGTCATCGAAGAAGCAACCAACCGTGGCATTATCTTCTACTGAAGCTGAATATAGAGGTTTGGCTAATGCAACTCAAGAAATCATGTGGTTAAAGTCTTTTTACACAGATCTTGGACTTCATTCTTCAACACCTCACATTTTTGGTGACAACACAAGCTCACTACATCTAGCAGCTAATCCGGTATACCATGCTAGAACCAAACATATTGAAGTCCACTACCATTATGTAAGGGAGAAGCTAATGAGCAAGGATATTCAACTATCCTATGTCTCTACAGATATGCAATGTGCCGACATGTTGACTAAAGCTCTTGATGGTACAAAATTAAGTAGATTCAAGTTGATGATTGGCTTGCAGGAAATCAAGGACAGTTGAAGACTTATTTGAAGGCCAAGCATGTTAGGCTTGAGGGGGAGCTGTTGGTGCATTTTACCCAAGCCTACATGCTTGATATATTTGATATCATCCTCATTTGTAAGTCACATGAGTAGTCATGTGAACACCTCTTGTAAAAGAGTTCATTTTTATCTCTTGTATTTGAAAAAAGAAAAAAGAAAAAGGATGGCTTACCTCATGCATGATGTAAAAGCAAATTCGTGGCTATAACTACCCAAATCACGAACTCTTGAGCTGAGGGAATATCTCCTAACTTTGGGGATCACTTTTAGGTGGAGCCATTCGAATTCGAATTCAAAACTCCCTCCAAGAATAGCTATAAAAGGAGCAAGAAGGAAGAGGCGATTAGCAAGCTTTGTACGTGACCACTTCATGTCATTTTGTAGAGATTGAAGAGCTTACTCCATAGCTCTATCATTCTACTCCCATTGTGCAAAGATTCATTGCCAATGTGGTTGTAATCATATGTGAATCTATACATTTATCATCATTTACTTCTCTGTTTTGTTCTCTACTATACTCACTCAGAGCAGTACCTTCAGAAGGTCATATCTTGAGTTCTACGGATCCGTTTTCAGTGATTTAACATGCGTTGGATAGCTCATACTGTCTACTTTCTACCCATAAATTTTCAAGGTCATTGGATTAATAATTTTGAAGATATCTGCAATTTACAGCTCACTGGTCTATCTCTGTAGAGCCCCGAGAATGGTGGGCATGTTCCAGAAATTGATAAATCTTGTTCTCAGTGCTCAGTCCATCATTTGAAGTGTTTTGACTTGGATTGTGAAGCTTTCTAAGTCTATTTGCTATGCCCAAAAGGAAGTTTTCTAATTCCAACTAGGTTGAGAGCACTGTTCATTTTTTCCAGCAGATGTATGTCCAAAAATAGCAAGTTTTGGGAGCTATTCATTTCGCAACTAGTCTGTCTTGACTTAAACTTTTGGGATACATGTTCCAAAGTACTTGGCTGATTTTTGGTGGATTTAGGAAGCTCAAAGGGTCTACTAATCAACTCTGAAGTCTCAGTTGGCTAGTGTGAAGCTGGTTGTAGCGGCACCTACTCATCTTTGGATTGCATCCAGTATCTCTCTTCACAAAAAGCACGATGACATTTTATGAGTTAAAAGATCCTGAAGACGAGTCTAGGGTAACATACCTTGACAAGAACCAAAGAAGGTATTGGCTTAGATAGAGCTCAATTGAAGTATATGGGCTTGCCTGTATTTCCCTGGCGAGAGCAGGCAACTACCTCTCAGAATCCTTTTGGGATGCAGCAAGAGACGAAACCTACTATGTCGGGACAAACAAGCCATTGGAGTGTTCCAAACAGAACACATGTAACCATGCCTGGAATGCAAGCACACAATCAGACGCACCCTAGATTAGGCAACCAACACCGACCACCAGTAAGACCAAGACCACCACTAGGAGTGCAACTAGGAATACCCCCAATCAGACCAACGATCCCGGTGTTCCCAGTGATGCGAAGACCGCCAGAGCCCATGAGAAGATTGAGACCTATTCAGGTGGCCAAATGTATGAGAAAACATTATGATGGATTGGGAGAGCCTTACAACCACATAGCGGAGTTTAAACAAGTTCTAAGAGCTGAACAAGTGGATGACTTCTTTGTGCAGTATGAGTCATTTGGACTCACTCTCATAAGAACGGCTCTAACGTGGTTTTAGCCATTAGATCCCAATCAATTTGGAGATATTGAACAATTCTTTCAAGAGTTCATAGGGGAATTCACTAAGAGAGGGATTAAACACAACTCTTCATCTTTAATCCATAGCTTCAAACAGAACCCAAATGAAACTGTGAAAACAACTGCACGAAGATTCAATCGGTATGTTGATAGATGCCCTGAAGCCGAAATACCTATGCAGCAAAAAATGATATCATTATTTTTGGACGGATTAACGAACGAAACTCTAAGAACGTTGGTCTATGTGAAGAGACTACAGACGTTGAGTGAATGTCTCCAAGAGTGTATTGATCTAGAGGAGAACCTAGCAGATGATCTCAAGAGTGCAACCAGTCCTACTAAGTCAGAAGACACTCGGAGTATGGTTACATCCAACTCTAGTAACGTAGAAGAATTAGTAGAGCTTGTGGCAAAGAAGTTAGGAGTTCAAGGACAAAGGAACTATCAACACCCTTCTCTAAAAATACCAATGTTACGAAGATGTAGCCCATGTGGAGGTGATCACCCCACTCACATGTGTGTATGAGGAGGAACATGCGTACCTCAAGCATACCCTTATAATAGGCAGCCCCATCAAGGAACGGCCTTGTATTGTCACATAGAACAAAAATACACCAACCATACCACAGAGAATTGCCCATTCAATAGGCAGACACGGCCTTTATAACCACCTCAGTATAGGCCATATGGATATCCAACTAGAGACCAGGCAGAGAGGTGCCTAGGTATAATCCCTATCCAGCACCACCAGGAGTCCCTAGGCCATATGAGCAAGAACAATATACACAACCCCAGCCTGTGTTAGGACCACAACTGTCACATCCCCAACATGTGGTACCTATCAAGTATACCCAACCAGAGGAAAACTTAGAAAGAGCCATAGTGCCAGCATCACCAATAGCCAGTGTAGAGTCAATGAAACTAGGATACGAGCAATCCCAAGGGGAGTACTATTCCTATGATGCTAGTATAATGGAGTACGAGCAAGTTTATGATCCATAATACTATGGATACGAAGGATATGGCAATACCTATGGACGAGAAGTGGCGATATAATGTACACCGCATCTAAAGCACAGACACCCATAAGACCACCCATCAGACCACCTGTGCCAAGAGGACCGTGTTATAGATGCGGAGGAGACCACTTTATCAGAGGGTGCACTCGGTTGTACAACCCACCACCTCTTAGGACTTGGGAAGGGTATTGCAGTGATTGTGGAAAGGAACATCTCTTCCGAGATTGCCCAAAAAATCCCAACAAGGCTCAAGACACTGCACCTATTAATGTGATTGAGGTGATAGAAACATCACGGAGTGACAAGGAATACACCATACCGTTAAAGGCGATTACACGAGCACGAACGAAGGAACAAGAAGGAAAACGAATGGACCTAGAGCAAGGGAACAATAAAACCTTAGACCCCAGAAGTCAAGTAGTGGAAGATTCAGAAGACCCACACGAGAGTACTCAAGCAACGAAAAGCCAAAAGTGGAAAGAAAGAAGAGAAAAACTCAAGGTAAAATGGATGAAAAACAAAAATCAAGAAGACAAGAAACATACACGAAGCAATAAGAAACCTAAAGAACCAAAGATTCAGGGAGAACTTCCCATTCCACCGCTTATCCGAGAGTCAGAAAAGTCAGGATCAATTCTAGCCGACCCAAAACCGGATGATTTGGACATGTGGTTAAAAGCATACCAAGATAGAATTAAGACTGGACCAAATGTGGAGCAGCATGAAAAGCTTTACCCACAAGGAGAGCTAGAGAGGGAGAGGCTTGCGATATGTAGAAAACTCATAGAGGTGGCACAAGCAACCCTAGAGAAGACTATCCCAGCCCTCTCCGAGACAAGAATATCGGAGGATCAATACAATTATTTTGTTGAAGCCAAGAACAAGAAACTAAACGAAGGAAGTGAGGAGTCAAAACTATTGAAAACCCAAGATAAACCTATGTCCACAGTCCCAGACTTAGAGGCTGATTGGCCAAAAGAATTGTGGAAGGATTCGAGAGGATCAATGGAAAAGGAATGGTGTAGCTAAACCTCCTTTTGAGTAATTAGATGTGGAAGATTATCAACCAAAACCTAACATGGAAGAAATTTATGAAGAATTTTCGAGACTAGACAAAGATCGGGAAGAAGCTCAGAGCATTTCGACCCTACCTTATTACATGGGAGAGTACGAAAAGGAATCCATAATCATTCATGCACCCACTGTACAAGGAAAAGGGAATCTCAGATAAGAGTTCACACAACCTAACAGAATTGAAAAAGATCAAAGTACAATGCCAATTAACTATGGAAGAATTGCTTTGTGCCAAACCCCAGTTATGGAAACAATTAGCAGGACAGTTGGAGTTGGAGCAGGGGAAGACCGAAAAGGAGAACAAGGTAGACAAAAAACCGTCTAACGTACAAATACCTATGGACAAGGTTGGAGAATTTAGTGAAGGAGACGAAGGTAACACGTGTCTACCTATCACTTTCAATGGCTATATGAACAAAGCCATTCTAGACATAGGAGCAGGAGTAGGTATTGCTACCAAAGAGATTTGGGAAAAATGGGGAAAGCCCGCCCTACGAACCGCTCGTATGAAGCTTCAATTAGCAGATGGTCATGTTGAGAAACCATTGAGAATATTGGAAAACATCACATTGACCACCTGTGGAGTTGAATTTGAGCATACTTTTGCCATCTGTCAATTTGGAAAAGCAAATAACTATGAGATGATATTAGGGCAACCCTTCATGAGACAACTTAGGGTAGTACAAGATTAGGGACGAGATTCATTATAACTTCAACATCAGGGAAACACTACCAAGATAAACTTGCATACCTTCGCCTATGGAGATGTACCCCCACTACAATGGAACCCCATACACAAGGAAGAGGATGAATTGTCTATCCATAGTGCTGGATCAAGCGATCAATCTTGAATACATGAGGATTCCCAATTATGGATGTGTAAAGAAGCCAAGAAAGAGGATAACAAAAGACAATTATGGCCAATAGGGCATCGTAATTATCGGCCCATAGAAGATCCAATGTACATGCCTCAAATCTTTCCTGATGAGACGTTTGAATCACACGGATGGATGGAAATCCTAGCTACCCTGGATGTATGTGTGAATGAAGAAGTTTTGACGATGAATGAATGTGTGGTTAAAGAAGGCTACGATGTAAATTTGTATATGGTTGTCCTTGAAGAAGTAGAAGCAAGAGAAATATTGGAAAAGGAGTGGAAAGAAGAATATGAGAGCATAGAAATGGAACCAGAATTTGATTAAGAAGAACGCTACCTAGAAGCCATTCGAACCGAAGATAAGTATGAAATGACCAAATTTTTAGCAATAGAAGCAGCCCCTATAATACCAAAACAGGAGGAAAGTGTGAATAAGATCAAACCAAACCCTGATCTTTTTGAGGTTCCGAAGCATTTTAAAAGGTACAAAGTAGAAGAGAGAAAAATAGCTATTCAAATATGAGATAGAACATACTGAATGGGTATCACCATTAGTGGTTGTGCCAAAAAAAGAATGGAAAACTAAGAGTGTGTATTAACCTGAAGAAAGTCAATGCAGCCATGATTCGTAATAGCTACCCATTACCCATCACCGACCACCTATTGGAAAGAGTTGCAGGAAAAGAAGTCTATAGCTTCTTGGACGGATTCTCTGGATACAATGAGGTAGCTATTGCTATTGAATATCAACATAAGACCGCATTCGCGACTGAATGGGGAGTCTATGCTTTCAGAGTGATGCCCTTTGGACTCACTAATGCACCTGCAACTTTCAAAAGGTTGATGTGTCATGTTTTCAAAGAAGTCCTAAAGAAGAGTATGGAAGTGTATATAGATGACCTATGTTCATATTCAAATAAAAGGCAAGACCACATTCCTGAATTGCGAAAAATATTTGATAAATGTCGACAATATAGAATGTGCCTGAACCCTAAGAAGTGTGTCTTCATGGTAAGACAAGGGAAGATTTTGGGACACATAGTATCTAGGAACGGAATATCTATAGATGAATACAAGATCGAGGTCATCTTAGAACTTCCTAGACCAAAGAATGCAAAAGAAGTGCAAGCATTTATGGGAGATTGTGGATACTATCGACGATTTATCCACATGTACGCCATAATTGCCAAACCCTTGTATGGACTTTTGACCCAATTCACTTGGACTGATGAATGTGAAAAGGCATTTAACGAGTTAAAAAGGTGACTGAGCATGGCCCCAATTCTAAAAACACCGAATTGGAACAAGCCTTTCCATATTCATGTGGACGCTTCAAATTACGCAATAGGATGCATCTTAGCTCAGCCGGCGGATGAAGGAAAGTTAGATAATCCAATTGCCTATGCGAGTAGACAACTGAATCAAGCCGAGAGAAACTATACAACTACAGAGCGAGAGGGATTTTCATTAGGAATGGTGTACGCTGTAAAGAAATTCAGACACTATCTCTTAGCCAACAAATTCAAGTTCTTCATAGATCATCAAGCCTTATTGTACCTAGTGAATAAGCCTTGTAACATGGGAAGACTTGTGAGATGGTTTCTGTTATTGATGGAGTTCGACTTTGAAGTAATAGTGAAAAAGGGAAATACCCATGTAAGAGCAGATCACCTCTCTAGATTAACACATGGAGAACCACCAAGTGGAGTACCAGACGATCTGCCAGACACTTACCTGTTTAAAATGGAAGTGTGCCCAAAGTGGGCAGAGAAGCTAATTCCAATACTCACTCATGGCCCACAACACTCAATTAATAAAGAGAGTAAAAAGGAAATTCTGCAATCAAGGAACTTGCACATTATTGGAGGAAGTGTGTACTATAAGGAGCCCAACGGTGTATTATTGAGATGTGTTGAGGAAGACAAACAAATGAAGTTGATTGAACAAGCCCATGTAAACAAATGGAGGATGCACAAAGGAATTCACAAAACTCTAAGAGAATTGAAACGACTAGGAGTATACTGGCCTGATATGCCTAAAGATGCCCATGAGTACGTCAGTAATTGCGCGGAATGTCAGGAAACCATACCCGATGATCATACATCTTTACCTTTCTCTACAATAGCACCCAAATGGAGTGAGACATTTGTGAAATTCCTAAAGACACGAAAACACAAAGAAGGAATCAGTTTAACAAGGAAACGATCCCTAGAAGAAATGAGTAAGGATTATATAATAATGGGAAGACAGTTATTCAAGAGGGGAAAAGACAATCACTTACGTTTATGTGTGCATGAAGGAGAGTACTTACCCATATTAGAGATGGCACACACAGGTGCTAGAGGAGGTCATTTTTTAGCCGAGAGAACTATAAAAATGATCCTATTCGCGGGCTTGTGGTGGCCAACTCTACATATGGATGCTGATACATATGTTCGAAGTTGTGAGACATGCCAAAGGGCTAAATATCCGATTAGATGGGATGATATGCCATTGAGACCTATGGTTTGCGCTAGAGCCTTTTCCAAGTGGGGTATTGATTTCATAGGACCTATTAACCCACCAACCATAGGATCACATGCCGAATACATAATAGTCGCTACGGATTATTTGACTAAATGGGTATAGGCAAAGGCTACTAGGAAAAATGATGCTCAAACCACTACTAAGTTTCTTTTTGAGCACATTTTCACTCGCTTTGGATTACCAATTGAGATTATGAGTGACCGAGGAACGCATTTCATCAATGAAGTAATAGAGTCTTTAATGAATAAATTCTTAGTGATCCATAAAAAATCAGCCCCATATCATCCTCAAGCCAATGGTCAAGCGGAAAGTTCCAATAAGGTGTTATGCACAGTATTGACAAAGATAGTTGATAGTGGAAGGTTTGACTAGGACAAACAATTGCATCATGCAAATTGGGCCTTCCGTGTCGCTTACAAGACTGTCATTGGAACTACCCCATTCAATCTAGTGTACGGATAAAACGCAATCCTGTCGATCGATTTTTTAGTGCCAACTTTGAGAGTAGCTCAACAGTATGAATGGACAGGGCATGAATTATCCAAGTAGCTAGACCAAATTGAGATGCTACATGAAACTAGAATACAAGTGGTTGCAGGAATTTATGCGTCCAAGAGAAGACAAAAGGCCTATTATGATACACACATAAAATACAAAGGAATAAAAGAAGGAGACTTACTTATGGTCTACACCTTGAAGCACCATGCCAAGAAATTACAAAAACGTGGATATGGACCTCTAATCATCAATATGATTTCCACTAGTGGAGCAGTTAATCTAGCTACTCTGGATGGAGATATTCTTCCTAACTACATAAGTGGATGTTGAGTGAAACGATATATGGAGCCATTGACGGATCAAATGCTAGCACGCCTCATTAGAACGACAGAGTACAACTGATAGATGCCTTGATAGATTCAGGAGCAGCACTCAGTTGCATACGAAATACAGTCATCACGGATCTTCAAACGATTATAACAACCACGAAAGCACACATGATAGGTGTGGGAGGTCAAGTTATAACATGCATTGGAGAAGCCATAGTATCCTTCCACCTAGGAAATTCAACTATGGAACAAGGAATTATAGTGTGCAGAGACGAGGATCTAATAGAAAACTTGATCCTAGGACAAGACTGGATCATTGAGAATGAAGTGAACATCCACCTAGCTCAAGGATACATTTGAGCCAAAATAGGGCACAAGGAAATCTTTAGTCTATTAGGAGAGAAACCCTCACATAGAACATGAGTCATCCAAAGTGCTGAACAAATTGTACAAGAGAACATAGCAACTGATTCCAGCACAAATCAATCCAAAGCAGGTCGGACAGAAGAAGGGAATTCAAACCCCAATGTATCCAAGGAGAAAGTAGATTCATCCTACTTGACTAGTGAAAAAAAGGGAACCAAGGAGGACAATACTCTTACAACCTCCTATCAAAAAGAGAGAGCAGCAAAATGGAAATCCACAGTCAGCTTCTTACAATCAAGAAATGCTAACCTCACGTGGGTTTGCAAGGATCGAGTGAAGGAATCAGAAAAGGCAACACCAGCACACATCATTACTCATAGGAAGCCAAGGTCGGACAAGGATTCTTCTTCAAAAAAATCAGAACCAAAACGTGTTTTGAGAGTATGGCTTCCAAAGCCTTTGATAGATGCGCAAAAAACATGGCAACAAATGTGGATTCCAAAGACGGTCAGACAAGTGGCCATTCAGGAGATAAACAAGCACGAGAAAACATTGCATCGACACAGTAAAACCATGAAACCAAGGAAGACTAGTCACAGATATCGGAGAAGCAGAAACCCAACAACTTGAATGACAAAAAAGACAAAAGAAGTGCATGCAGCACAACAAAATAAGGAGAAGACAAGGCTTAAAACCTCTACTATGAAATGGATTTGGAAACCAAAGCAACAACAAGGAATGGAACATTAGAACCAAGAAGATTTCTTTTGCACACATGAAGATTCCAATGCACCTAAAGTATGCATAATAGGTCCACGTTGCGAGGCCAGGCATTTGGCAAAAGAGGTACAAAGCAAAATTAGTTGTGCACATTCCCCACCTGGGGACATGTCATATATTCTACTTCCATAAGAATGGACCTACTATGTAAATAAATAACTGCTTTGGCTACACTAATTCTTGTTTTCTTTCAAAAGTGAAAATGAAAAAAGATGCGGTAAGAAGTTCTACGGATGCAAACATGGGGAACGGAGTGACACAACGCATGAAATATCACTACAATACGCATCACTAAATGACATGTATTCTAGGGTAGCTAATGCTCTTTGCATTACGAGTGCAGATGGCTTCTGAAGACTCTGAAGCTACCATTCAAGAGGAAGTGCTGGAATTCCCTTTGCAAAGCGTGACTAAAGCAAAAGGACATTGGTTTAGAGATGATCAACCAGCAGGGGATTTCTTATTCCTCGTAACCATTAAAATCATGGATATATATCACCAATTCCTTGTGATGTCCAAAGATTTCAAAGTAGTACATGAGCTCACATCAACCATGGATGTTATGAAGAAGGCATGAATTCATAAGTATTTTGAGCTACCGATCTACAAGCCCGATTTTTAGCGATGTGCCCAAGTTATGAATACTCTGCAGCCTGCCTTGCATGATCCATTGGTGTCGGAGGCTAGAGTCATGGATGCAATTGGTGAATGGGTCATAATTCAATTTACACATGAATTAATTAAGGAAGCTTTTCGATGGGATAAGGATGAGACTACAGTCTTGAAAGAGGAAAGTCGAGAAGCCAAGATGTGAACCTTCAATGACATCAATCGTATTGACATTGAAGATGAAGTGAGGCTTATCCATCAGCACTTTTGTTTTCCAAATATGCACAGGTACACGGCTCCACAAAAGATTGTAGTACAAATGTTGTCACATGCTATTAAGCAAATCGAAAATCAAGTCAATATGACTCCTTATATTCGAGAGAGGTTGTTCGAGGCAAAGAAGCAGTGGAATCACAAGAAGTTTCTGAATGGAACCGTGGCCTTGACTATATTGATATATCATGCCTTGGGCATTAAAGGACATTTGAGGGAGATGCCATCATAAGAAGCCATCACTAAATATGCCAAGGTTGCAACTGTCCCTAGGAAAAAGAAGGGAGTAACAATTGTAGAGGAAGCCGAAACTAGCTCACAACCTAGAATGAGAGGTACCAAGAGGTTAAGGGAAATGATGCAGACAGAAGCCGAGGTGCCAGCCACAAAGAGGGCACATGTACTTCCAAGGACAAGAATTGAAGACCGTCAACCGATCATAGAAGAAGAATTGGCCAAAGCAATGGAAGCCACACACCAGTACACCGAAGGCCAAGTCAATCTATCAGTGCAAGGACACCATTACCAGCAAACCGGTCAAGATTTAGAACAAAGAAAAAGGCTGACCAAGGTCCTTAGATATAGGGAATTGGGTTTAGTAAAGTCAAGCTCATCATCAGATGCACAAGAAGAACTAGACACCTCCTTGTTGAATGTGGACATTCGAAGTGAGTCCAAGGATGATGGACAATGGGAGGAGTTAAATGAAGTGAACAAGAATGTGGAAGAGGAGGGCATGAAGGTGGATCAAATGCCCATCAACTCAAGCCAAGACAAGGCAGAAAAGGAAGTCTCCAAAGCACGAGCACATGTAATCAAGTTAAACGAAGCTTCTAACATTCAAATCCAAGAGACTATGCTTGCAGGAGAGTGATCATTCAAAACTCCCAAGGAAGAACCAGAAGGTAATACATTGGAAGAGTCAAAGCCCTTCACACCAATAAGGGTAGTGGCAGAACCCTCCCCTATGGATGTTACATTTCAAGGGAGTGCCACGAAGGTCGTTAATAAAGAAAATGAAAACAAAGTCCAAGCATCCCAAAAACATGGTTGAATGTGTATGTTGCTCAGCTCAAGCCAGTGGTGCAACACATGATCAAAATTGCCATGGATACGTAACAATTAATGCTTGAAGCTGATGTTGACTATGACAGGTGATGCTAGAAAAGAATCAACTTCAGAAAATGGGTAAAAACCTTTCCACCCAATTGATTCAAGCTCAAAAGAACATAGCAGATAAAGAGAAGGAAGTACAAGAAGCCAAACAACAATGCGACACACTAGAGACAGAAAATAAAAAATTGAAAGACCAACTACAGGAGTTACAAAGGAAATATGAAGCTAGCGAGGCTAACAAAACATGCATGAATGCCAGAAGCAAAATACTGGAAACACAAATCAAAATATACATGGAAGAAGCCGAGAACGTACGAAATAGAAACAAGGAGCTGATGACAGCTCTTCTATGTAATCAACCTATAGAAGCTCGTGAAGTGCCAGAAAAGGACATAAAGGCATTGGAGGAAAAGATATCTAAGTATGAAGATCAGCTCAAGCAGGAGCAGGCCATCATTGCAAAATGGGAGAAAAGGTACATGGATGACACAACAGAACTGAGACGGAAGTGGAAGGTGGCAAAAAACAAATATTTTGAGCAATGCAATGAAGATGCAAATCAACTCGCGGTCATTGGCGAGGAGCTCCTAAAAAACAAAGAAACCATTATGAAGGCCACCAAGGAAATCAAAAGCAAAGATGAAATGATCATGCAACTACAAAATCAACTAGCACAGAAGATAACCGAGAGGACACCAGTAGTTCCACACTCCATAGTGGCTACTGAGGAGATTGAGGTACATCCTCTCTCTCCCCCGTTACATCATTCTCCGATAAGGGAGGAAAAGGAGATCCACCCTGAAGGAGCTCATCGGGATATTGCAAAACTAAGCCGGCATGAGAGGGCACTACTGGTGTCCCAGCTTACTGCAGAATTTGAAGATCAAATCATCAAGGTCATGAAGGAAGCCAAGATTGAAAGTAAAAATTTGGAACAGATATTAAAACCATTCAATATACCATATGGACTAGTTAAAGAGCAAACACACCAATATATAAAGACCATGACAAATAAAGAGCCCGACAACAACCTCCAGTTTAGTAGGAATACATTCAACTACACACAAGAGGAGTTCGAAAAAGCTCACCCTATATGGAGGAGGAAATTTCTGGAGAAACACCCTACACTCCGGGTACAATGGGAATCATCGCCATACGTGCTTCAAGTAAATCCATCTTTTTGCCCAGTACCCTGCAGACGCTCCTGGATGCATTTTTGGGAAGGACAGTGCCAGGGTAGCATAAATAACCACTGGCTCAACCATCCACTATTGCCAAGTCCACCGCATAACTATCTACCGATTGAAGAATACATGGTTAAAACCATGGAATTTTGGATTGCTCGCTACGCCACTGTACCTGATTTAGCAGTCAAAATGACTAATAAGATTCTAAGCATGTTACTTATAGTTATCAAGGTCTTCCAACATGCCAAATATACTTTTTTGAACTTCATCGGGATTACTCAGGGATCCGAAGCACTCGTTTTTTATCTCTCCACTCAGATAAGATAATCAATTGTTTGAAGGTCCTAGTTGCCTCCTCGTCCATTGGATGCATTGATGGAGAGTGTTAATCTCCAAAAGAACAAGTTAATCTTGAATTTAGATCACCTCTATATCAAGATTAACCTTAGACTCCACCAAACTTAGAGATCATTCACCAATTTATCAGAAAATTGGTTATTCTGAAAAATTCAACTTCTTCAGAAAAGTCTGCTGCAGATTAATCACTCATTGACTAATCAATTCTGTAAAGTTTTTGACAAAACTTTGCACAATACTTTGTCTTGAGATTGCGCAACTTTACCAAGTTAAATTTCTCAAAATGATTGAGTACACACTGAGAAATGTGTGAAACAATTTACCTATGTCTGAAAGAGCTTCTCTGCAATGGCGACTTTGACACCTGCAACTTCTTAGCACTGGTTCTCACAATGTTGAACCCGTTTGATCAAGATCTTCTAGCCATAGATGGCTTACCTTCCAACTTAGATTTTGAGCCCTCACTTGTGTAAAACTTTACACTGTGGACTGAGCACTGACCATTTCTTTGAAGATGAAATGTGCGCCAGATTTTACGACTCTTAGAACATTCTTACATATGAATGTTCCTAATCAAAATTCTCTCAGCCTGATTTCAATTAATCTCTCAAATTCTAGCCATAGATAGATTAGCTATGGACTTAGATAAGTGCAAAACGATTCCTCAAAAGATTAAGCACAGAAGGAGAATGGGAGAGAAGATCGACGCGCAGAATTCTACAACATTTTCTTCTTCATTACTTTTCATACATATGGTTGATGATACATACAATGTTCATCACCTATTTACCTATTGTCTTCTCTATCTGATCTATATCACTCTCTCTTACTACGAATACATATCTGTTGATATATATACGAGTCTAACTCGTCATCCTTTTCAAAATACATTGAACTATTTACAAGAGTAATATACAAAAGAAACATTTCTGATTATATTCTCTTCCTTTGAAAGTAATCTTCATCCTTCCACATATCTTTTCACTTTTGGACTTCATGTAATCACTTATTGATGATTGCTCTGCTCCAACAGCTCCCCCTCAATCTTCAATTGTGATTACCTGCATCTTTTTTATTCCTGCCATATCTTTAAACCTCTGCAACTTAGGTCCATCCAAACTTTTAGTCATCATATCTGCAAGTTGATCTTTTGTAGAAGTGTGTATGACTTCAATTTCCTTCTCAATGACCTTCTCTCTCAGGAAATGATACTGTATTTCAATATGCTTAGTTCTATCATGAAACACAGGATTAGCTGCCAAATATAAAGAACTCATGTTGTCTCCACAAACAATAGGAGTACTTTGAACCACATCAAAAACTTTCATAAGTGTCTTTAGCCATATTACCTCCTTTGCAGCTTCCACCATACCTTTATATTCTGCCTCTGTAGATGACAAAGCAACTGTATGTTGCTTCTTAGAACACCATGAAATCAATTTGTCTCCTACATAGCACAAGTATCCATGTGTTGATCTTCTATCATCCACATTACCTGCCCAATCTGCATCACTATATGTCTTCACTCTTGTATCAGAAGTAAACCCATAGTACAACCCTTCTCTGAGTGTACCCTTGATGTACCTAAGTACTCTTTGTCCTGCAATCCAATGTTCCTTTCTAGGACGATGCATAAATTGTGAAAGCACACCAACTGCATATGACAAATCAGGCCTTGTTAATGTAGCATAAATCAAGCTACCAACCAAACTTTGATAGAGTTTCATATCTCTGAACTCTTCTCCTCCAAACCTAGACAATTTATGGTTGACTTCCAAAGGTGTAGGTGCAACCCTGCAATCTTCCATTTTAAATTTGGTTAGCAAATTTTTAAGATACCTTTCTTGGGTCACATATACTCCATGTTGAGTATAAGAAATCTCCATTCCCAAGAAGAATGATAGGTTCCCCAAATCACTGATTTTGAACTCTTTCTCCATCTGCTTCTTGATCATTTGTATTCCTTTATCATCTGTTCCTGTAAGTATTATGTCATCAACATAAATACAAACAAAAATGAACCCATCTTCACTTGCTTTGACTAGCAAGCTACTATCTGCCTTTGATGCTTGAAATCCAAGATCATTCAAGAATTTTACAAGCCTATAATTCCATGCCCTTGGGGCTTGCTTTAACCCATACAGAGCTCTCTTGAGCTTACACACATAATTTGGACTCACTTGATCTTTGAACCCTTCTGGTTGCTCCATGTAGACTTCATCTGAAATGTAACCATTCAAGAAAGCATTTTTTACATCTAATTGAGATAACTTCCAACCTTTGCAAGCAGCAATTGCTATGAGTGTCCTGATGGTTGTCATCTTTGCCACAGGACTATAAGTCTCATCATAGTCCACTCCATATGTCTGTGCATACCCTTTCACAACAAGTCTAGCTTTGTACTATCACCTGTCTGAACTGTATGATTAATTGCATTATGATCTAGGTAAGTCATCAAATCAATATTTCCACTTAAATGATTACTACATCCTGAATCAATATAGAACACTCTCATGTCCTCATGTGAGGTTTCACATGTATTCATAATGAGAGTCGAGTCCTCCTTCTGATCTGATGCATAGTTGTAGTAGGTGTTATTATAGGATTGATTTTGGAAGCTTCTTCCTCCACCTCTTCCAAAAGAATTCCTACCACCTCTACCTCTGAAGTTTCCTCTTTGAAATCTACCACCTCTTGCTCTTTGATTAAAGTTCTGATAATTACCATTATTTTGATTATTATGCCAACAATCATGAGATAGATGATTGGTCTTACCACATATCCAACAAGCTCTTGTATTATCTTTGTTGTTTCTTCCTCTTCCTCTACTTCTGCCACTTCCTTTTCCTCTTATGAAATTTGCTTGGTTTGATGTACCTTCTTCTTCACCTGATTGTTGCTTCCCTTTGTTGGCTTTCTTCTTGTCTTTAGAGTACATTGCATGACCTGCACTCTTGTCAACATCTCCTTTGACATCATTCTCAAAAGTTAGCATATGACCTAACAATTGATTTAAATCAGGAGTGAAGTGATCTAATGAGAGTTCTGTAGACAAAATGAAAGGCTTCCATTTCTCATCTCCTCTTAGCCCTGTGAGTATTTGTCTTACCAATTTGTCTTCTTCAATGTCTTCATCCACTGCACCTAGAGAATCTGCAATGTCCTTCATCTTTGTCACATAATCAGAGATTGATTGTGAGGCCTTCTTCTTGAAAGTAGTAAATTCTGCCCATAGTGAAGCCTTCCTTGATTTGGTTGTGTTTTGGAAATGCTCCTCCAAAGCATTCCAAATGTCACATGCACTTTCAAGTCCTCTAATGTGAGGAAGCAAATAGTCATTGACTGCCATATAGATTATGCTCCTTGCTTGAGCATCCTTCTTCATCCAATTCTTCAAGTCTGCAAGCTCCTCCCTAGTTGGAACACTAGGATCTCTGAATTCTGGCTTTTCTTCATCTCCTGTGATGTATCCTATCAGATCTTTGCTCATAAGATGAGCTTCCATCCTCATAGACCATGCAGGATAGTTCTCTCTATCCAACTTTTCAATTTGAAGACTATCTCCCATCCTTGCTTCACCTGTAGTCTCAAAACTTTAACCTTTACAGATAATGAATATACCTTTACTTCGAATGTTGCTCCTTCTGATCCTTTTGATACTCTTTGTATGTCTTCCCTCAATCTTTCTTCACACTTTAACCTTTGCACCTTCGAGATGTAAATATTTGTATTTCTGAAGTAGTCGGAGTCTTCTTTTTCTCAATTTTGACACAACCTGCTCTGATACCACTGATGGAGAGTGTTAATCTCCAAAAGAACAAGTTAATCTTGAATTTAGATCACCTCTATATCAAGATTAACCTTAGACTCCACCAAACTTAGAGATCATTCACCAATTTATCAGAAAATTGGTTATTCTGAAAAATTCAACTTCTTCAGAAAAGTCTACTGCAAATTAATCACTCATTGACTAATCAATTCTGTAAATTTTTTGACAAAACTTTGCACAATACTTTGTCTTGAGATTATGCAACTTTACCAAGTTAAATTTCTCAAAATGATTGAGTACACACTGAGAAATGTGTGAAACAATTTACCTATGTCTGAAAGAGCTTCTCTGCAATGGCGACTTTGACACCTGCAACTTCTTAGCACTGGTTCTCACAATGTTGAACCCGTTTGATCAAGATCTTCTAGCCATAGATGGCTTACCTTCCAACTTAGATTTTGAGCCCTCACTTGTGTAAAACTTTACACTGTGGACTGAGCACTGACCATTTCTTTGAAGATGAAATGTGCGCCAGATTTTACGACTCTTAAAACATTCTTACATATGAATGTTCCTAATCAAAATTCTCTCAGCCTGATTTCAATTAATCTCTCAAATTCTAGCCATAGATAGATTAGCTATGGACTTAGATAAGTGCAAAACGATTCCTCAAAAGATTAAGCACAGAAGGAGAATGGGAGAGAAGATCGACGCGCAGAATTCTACAACATTTTCTTCTTCATTACTTTTCATACATATGGTTGATGATACATACAATGTTCATCACCTATTTACCTATTGTCTTCTCTATCTGATCTATATCACTCTCTCTTACTACGAATACATATCTATTGATATATATACGAGTCTAACTCGTCATCCTTTTCAAAATACATTGAACTATTTACAAGAGTAATATACAAAAGAAACATTTCTGATTCTATTCTCTTCCTTTGAAAGTAATCTTCATCCTTCCACATATCTTTTCACTTTTGGACTTCATGTAATCACTTATTGATGATTGCTCTGCTCCAACATGCATGTGGTGGGAAGAAATGGAATAGGTCCTAAAGGATGACAAAGCAGATTCAGAACTAGGGCCTTTGGAACGTAACGCTCTCTTGAAAGAGAGTAGAGGTCAGCAAATTAAGGCGTGTGTGGCAGCCCGACTTAATACAACAACCCAGATTTGTGATATACAGAATACCAAGGGGCAAACAGAAGCAAAGGAAATACCTCCGATAAATTAACAAATTCTTTGTCAGTCCTTATCGCTTCTTCGACCACTGGGTGCGTGTATTCAAAAGTCTTAGACAAGCTATAAATGAGAAGCAAAAGCCTGTCAAGGGACGATAGAGACAAAGAGGGGGAGAGTGTTGCAGAGCAAAGAGGCACAAAAGGGGAGCCCCAAAATTTTCAAATTAATGGGCATATTTTTCTTCTTCAAAATCTTATAAATTCCCTAAAAAGCTATGTAAATGCACTAGAGGAGTCCTCTAGATGCATAATCCCAAATCATTCTAATATATCTCTTGTAAAATAGTAAGAGACTAGAGATTAGTCAATAAAGCGCCGGTCACTTGTGTGAAAGGACCATTTTTAGGGCACATATATATAAGTCACTTTGTGACTCTTTATAAAGACTTTTTGCCATTGTGAAGAAGAGCTCCAGAATTTTGAATTAGCTTCTTGCTTGCAGATTTTCATCTTCTCTATGATCTTTTGTGTGTGTGAAGCTTGGAATGTGTGTGTACGACTGTTGTCTACCCCTCCCCATCACTTTTGAGCTACTGTAGTGTGTGTGTGTGGGCAAGTATGAGTTGTGGAGTGAGTGTGTGTGTGTTTCCCTCCATTCACTATTATGGTCATAACTTGAAGAGCCGTTGTTAGATTTGAGTGAAAATACCACCGTTAGATGCGTCTCATCGAGAGCTTCGAAATGAATCTGCTGTTGTCCATATTCGGAGTTTGGAGCTAGGAGAAACATTCGAATGTGTGAAAACTGTTGTAAGTGGTATCACGGTAGACACTTTCAGGGGTTAAGTGAGTTGTAGAGGTAGATTAGTCTTTTCTTAGGCATTTTAGTTGAACCACTTCAATTTCCATCATGTGCACACATGTCCTCATACACTTGGTTAGGTCGGTTCATCGGATTGATAATTAAGCGTGTGTCAATCCACTACTATATGTACTTGTGTGGCAAATGAGATTTATTCTCTTTGGCACAAGTGCCTAAGACTTTGTGACTTAGGTACACACACACACATATACACACATAGGCACACACATACACACATAGATACACACACACACATATACACACACATACACACACATTTACACACACATACAGATGCATACGGACACATATATAGATATACACGTATATACACACATAGACACACACACACACATACACACATACACACACACATACACACACATACACGCACATACACACACATACACACACATACACACACATAGACACATACATACACATATATGCA